>JAOVVH010000048.1:3088338-3103901 GCA_028566435.1 Scorpiodoras heckelii | reverse complement strand
ATATATACACGCACACACACACACACACACACACTCACACAAACACAGACACACTCATAATGTATTTGGAAAGTCTTCAGACATCCTTTTTCACATTTTGTTATGTTCAAGTTTTCCCCCATCATTCTGCTCTCAATACTCCATAAAGTGAAAACAGAATATTAGAAATTTTTGCAAATTTATTGAAGAGGAAAAACAAAAATATTACTTTGACCCTTATTCAGACCCTTTACTTAGTTACTTAGTTGAAGCCCTTTGGCAGCGATTACAATCTCCAGTCTTCTTGAGTATGATGCCACAAGATTTGCACACCTGGATTTGGGGATTTTCTGCCATTCTGCCATTCTTCTCTGCACATCCTCTCAAGCTCTTTCAGGTAGCATGGGGACCGTCGTTGAACAGCCATTTTCAGGTCTCTCCAGAGATTTTTGATTGGGTTCAAGTCAGAGCTCTGGCTGGGCCACTCAAGGACATTCACAGAGTTGTCCCTAAGCCACAGTGCTGCACTGATGGTTTACCTTCTGGACGTTTCTCCCATCTGCACACAGGATCTTTAGAGCTCTGTTTAGACCATTGGTCACTTCTTTTACCAAGGCCCTTCTCCTCTGATTACTTAGTCTGGTGGGGTGGCCAACTCTAGGAAGAGTCCTGGTTCTTCCAAACTTCTTCCATTTGAGAATCATGGAGGCCACTGTTCTCTTGGGAACTTTCTGTGCAGCAGACTTTTTTTGTAGCCTTCTCCAGAGCTGTGTCTCCACACAATCCTGTCTCTGAGCTCTACAGGCAGTTCTTTCCTCCTCATGGTTTGGTTTTTGCTCTGATTTGCAATGTCAGCTGTGAGACCTTATATAGACATGGGTGTGTCTTTCCAAATCATGTCCAATCAACTGAATTTACCACAGGTGGACTCCAGTCAAGGTGTAGAAACATCTCAAAGATGATCAAGAGAAATGGGAAATGGGAAATAAAGTGTCATAGTCAAGGATCTGAATACTTATGTCCACGGGAAATTTTAATTTTTCCTTTATAATAAATTTGCCAATATAGATATGGTTAACTTCACATTTAACCCTTATTTAAAACACCACCAAAGCTCTCTAATGCCATTGCTATCAAGGGGTGTGGTTAGGTCACTGACATTTTTGTCATGAGGCATGGCCATGTCAATGAGATCAAGTAATATTGATATCAGAGATACTGTATGTTGTCTAGGCAGCCAAAGCAGTGGCGCTGTATCACACAGTCCTGATCCAGCACATTAATCCTTTACTAAATATTCTTAAATATTTTCAGACTGCCTAACCTCGGACTCCATCTTTAACTTAACCAGATGAAAACTGAGATCGACCCTTTTATACCACTAAGCTTGATTCTGATTGGTTAGAAGTCATTGATTAATTTTCTACAACAGTAACTCTGGCAGTAGTTTGTGTTAATGCACTAGTCCTAACACTCATTCTAACGGTTGCTTTCTCTAGCAACAGCTTAGTTTATTTAACATTTATGGAAGGAGTCTCCAGTATCAGTGTTTTGTAACAGCCAGAGGTAAAGCTGTATGTAAGTTTTTCCACTCTGGGGAATCGTCAGTTATTTGTGCTTTGTTGTTTCTCAGTAACATGACAAGTTGAAAATTTTCACCTCATTAACCTCACAAAAGGGAAAAACAGAAGCTGGTGATGGAGCGATTGTTTATAACTGCTATAACGTATGTGATAACAGAATACTAAGTTAGTGATAACAGAAACGTCACTGATGTTTACAAATTGCTGTGGAATAAGAAGAACAAAACACTTCAGGGGGTGCTGTAAAGGTTTATTATTTTCCATAACAAGCACACCCAATTGTTTTACTTCGTATTTATAACACATATAACACACATATAACACACATATAACATATATAATAATGTTATTAGAAAGTGAGAAAGTCATATTAATAGACAGATTAATAATAGAGATCAACAGAAGAATAAGAAGCAGTCATAGTAACAAAAATACAAGCATATACTGTATGCATCATGATACAAGTGGTCCAACAAGAACCAAAGTGTGGCTTGGTCTACACAAGATATAAGTAATATCATATCACTGTGTATTTTGCAACGTTAAAAAAATATGCATCTCCCCCATTTTTCACAGTTTCGTCATAGATCTTTAATGGATCGCACACCAGCACCCCTTAGTTTGTGAAATCCAATGCGGCCATAAAACCTGCAACCTGACATTTGTGATTTATTGGCTAAGCTAGATGGTCTGGCAGTTCAACATGCCTGGAGATGAAACCAAACCAGTTATACAAATAGCTGACAAAAATGCTGATATTTTTGTGGTCCATCACTCTGAGAGGAGTATGACGATTTTTAATAAACCTTGAACCATTTGCTATAACGTGCCTCCAAGACACTCGCTGAAACCAACGGCCAGCCAAAGGAAACTGTATACATTGCCACACAAGCTTCGACTTTGTGACCTCAGAGTTGAGTAACACACTGAGGTTTAGATGAGCGGATTTATTTCTTTCCCCAGAAACACAACCAATATCCTACACGCTCATGAAATTAAGGCAATAATCAGCTGAGCCAGTTAGCACTGAGAATCGTTGCTAGCCAATAATAGAAAAGCAAAGCAAGCCAATTAGAAGTTCAAGCTCCGTCAGTACAATGTACAACATTTCACCGAGCTGCTCATGTGACCTGGTGGCTATAAGGTGTAGCCTTGAGTTAATATATTGGGCTCATGAGCTTTAGAAATACTTAACTTGTCGCAAACATTGTAAAATAAATGAGAGACAGAGCAGCTGAATAAAAAAATTCTGGCACCAGGAACCTGAGATTGATGACTGATAATATTACATGTCACTTCAATGTTGGAATGATGCATCGCTGGCATTGTGATATACATACATTATCCGTCAGCTTAAGCAAATGTTCACACCACATCAACTTTTCTGTGCAACAAACCGGAGATTATGAGTTAATATGTTGTGGGACCTCATGCTCAAGTCGTGAACTCGAGTTACACAATTCATGGCCGCAACCTACGCCATGACCATGAGGTACTTCTTTTGTGGCCTTGGAATGTTAAATTTAGGCTTTGATATATTAATTCATGGCCATACCTTATTAAAGCATAACCCCCAGCAGCTCGGCAATATAAACAATATAAACAAAGAGTGATTATTTTCATGGTACAGATTTCTATTTCTCTGCATTCCAGTGAGATCCAATCATCACTGAAATGTGGTCGTGTTCATAAAGTAGAGCCGCTTAGAAAATGTTTAGACTCGGTATCAGTCTGAACTAGAAGGATTCTAATAAAGCATTCAGGATGTATTATATGTAAAATAGGGTTTTCAGATTTTAATGGCTGCATGAAGAGTGAACAGAAGCTTGCTGAATCTAAGAGTACTGCTTGTTTTGTCTCATAAAGCAAGGAGAGAGCAAATCAGGTCAATTCACACAAGGGAGTGTGTGTGTGTGTGTGTGTGTGTGTGTGTGTGTCTAAGCAAGGGAGAGGGAGAGAGAAAAAGGGAGAAAAAGTGTGTGTGTAGCTCCTCTTTTCTACTGTCCAGTCACTTGCTGTCCTTTTAGGGGACTCCAGAGGCTAGTTAGAAGGTGTCTCGTTCTCACCACGAATCTAATTAGATCCCTGACTGAGGTCTTAACATTTCCTCGAAGAAAGAGAGAGAGAGAGAGAGAGAGAGAGAGAGAAAGAGAGAGAGAGGGAATGTTCAAAAAAGGGGGAGAAAAGGTGCTAAAACACCATCTCTCTTCCCTTTCCTCACTCCTCCATCCCGCCAGCCCCCTCGGAAGAAAAACAAAGAGCGGCAAGCTAATGAAGTTGGTAATTAAGGAGCTTCTGTCAGGCACAATAGGTAATTAGACATTCGCTTCCCTCGGGTGCTGGCAGTCCAGTCTCATCAGTGCTTGGGATGACCAAGCATGCTAGCCTTTCAGACCTCTCTGAAAAGGGAGAGGAGCGCTAATTTTCACCTCCTCCTGACCTGGACCTGCTATGTCTCCTCAGGCTCAGAGTGCACCATTTCCTCCCACATTCAGCACCGTGGTTCAGCCTGATTGCTAAGTCTGTTACAAGATACATACCAAGCAGATACTTGGTCAGCTCATTAGGATAAACGTGCATGCTATGTTCGGTTCTACAATATATACTAGAACTCATACCAGATTTTTAGATGTACGTGCACTCATTTCTTCCTCTGCATGGTTATTTGCATACCGGCTTATACGTAATAGCAAAATAATCACATTAAGTATTGTCATGAGAAGCTTATAAACAGCTCCATGAACATCTTTCACCATTTGAATCCACGACATGAAATGAGTGAAACGCTGTGAAATGAGTGTGCATGTGCCTCTCTCAGCATTCTGAGGGAAGCCATTCTAATTATCACGTTTCCTTTAGCTTGCTTGACCGTGGTGGAGATAGGGAGAGTTCACTTGGCCTCAATTAAGCATATTTATCTCTGATTATCCGACGGTGAGATTTCTGTGCAGGCGAAGAGATTATTCTAAAGAGGCGGTGATACGCGGGAGGAGAGAATACGTTCCGACAAAGTGACATCTTTCAGCCGGAGAAGAAAGGGGAAATGAAAGGAATGGAAATTGAATCGGGATGAGACGCAATTTCAGCTCCCTTCTGCGTTTCTCCGTAGCGGTGTAAACATAACAAATAGCTTTAATTTTTCCCTAATTGGAGAATAACTTCGCATCTGAATAGACATTTTCCCACAGACAAGTAATCAAAGAATTTGTAATAGAGGCGTTATTAATTGGACATTCAGATATTCCATTATGCCTGAACTGGAACTCTGCTATACATTGTGGTTCCCAGTCACTTGTCCCTGAATTATCCACTGAACCCTTAAAGAGCCCTTAAGCAACTCTTCCTCTAGGAGCGTAACCACTGATGGCTGGGCATGATTCTGAAAGGGAGGAGTAAAAACCCTACTACTATGAGTAACTCTGTGTTACTATTTTGAAACCATTACAGTTTAGCCTTACTGCATGGGGAAGGCATGACATACACTGAAATACCAGAGCTTGGTAACTCGGTAGGTCCTCCACAGGATCTTGGAAGGAACGTTGCACAGTCTTCACGCTGATGTTTGTTGAGGCCCCATCACTGAAATCCGATGTTACTTGACACAGTGTTGTACGCCTATCACGTGAAACATTTCTTGCCAGCCGACGCTGCTCACGTTCACCCAGAGCCTTTTTACGGCCACGCCGCTGTCATAAATTTGAGGTTTTGCCCGAATTCTTGTAGTCACGGTACACCCTTGAAATGCTCATACGTGAAAATCCAAACTTTGCTTCTACCTCCGAAATGCTATGACCTCTCATCTCACGAGCTCCAACTATTAAACCATGTTGAAAATCGTAATAACTTGCCATTCTCATAGCAGAAACAGCTCTAGAAGCTTCCATAGATGTCTATCGCTTTATATATGCACTTGCAGACACAAACGATGACAAGGTGGTGTTGCTATGTATTTTGCATAAGTACCAGTTTTTCTGGTACTTCAGTGTATACCCATAGGAACACGCTCATTAAAAGATCAAGACCATTCATGCTTTTTTTCTTTTGCTGTTAGGTAACCAAACAAAACATATGGTTCTGTCCTTTGTCCATTTGTTTAATTTGGATTTTTACTGGACAATGTGTAGTTTCCTCTCCAAAGGCATTTCATGGGAAAAAAAAGTATAATCATGTGACAACTGCTAATGATATAGTACATAAATCTTGACATGACAGACGTCCGAACAGACCATCCCCTGACCTCATGAATAAGAAAGAGTTCATTCAACCTTGATGTGACCTTGACCCTGTTTGGCTCAATTCCAAAATATAATCTCAAAGTTCATCTTCTGGTTACATTGATTATTCAGTACAAATCCTAGAACTACTTATTCTTGACATCATGCTAAAAGCGTCTGATATGGACACAAGGTCAACAATGAAACATACATCCTCCACCAATTTAGTGGGAGAGGTGTAACAATTCACTTTAAGCCATTTGTTAATGACAAATAAGCATGTGAATGCCAAAAATGCAACATGTAGTTACATATGTACTCAATATCCACAGTGGCACAGTCCAGGATTTGTAATTTCCTGTTCTAACACACTCTAAAATTTCCATCTAAACTAAATGCTCTATATGTTAAGATTGAAAAGTTAACAGCAAAAGTAAATATCATGAATGTAACATAATGCTCACTCTTACATTTAAAAAATGAATGTTCTTCCAGTGCTACACCACTGAACTCCGTGCCAATCGCATACATACTGTATGTGTCATGGATCTGGTACTTGACCGGGCCCCTTTGATCTTTAGGTTCATTTTGACATTCCTGGTAACCATTTACACTGTTTGGATGGGACGTGCCCTGCTGCAGGGCACAACACCTGGGATTTGAACCGCTGACCTCATGGGCCGAAGCTCAGGGATCAGTGCGGACAGACAGAATCTCTCCGCTTCATATCCTGTTTGGCCCCCGGCTGTGCCGGAGCATGTAGTCAACCCTTGAGACATGTCACCTGTGCCCAGGTAATAGCAGCCATAACAAGGGAAAGGGAAAAGGTCGGAGGAAGAGGAGCACAGCTGTGTCCACAAATGGAAAAGGCTTACAGGCCACACTGTCATTTTAAGGCATTATGTTCCTCGGCTATACAAGTAGTTTTGGCTGATAACATTGGATCATTTGTCTCACATACAGTAATGAGGTGTGTTTGGAATCCAGGAAGCTTTTCGAGAGCCCAGGAATGGTTCCAGGAATTCAGGATATCTATGGGAAGTGATTCTCACAGTGGAGTCTGGAGACGCCCAGGAATCACCATTTTTTTAAGGAATATCTGATATGGGAACATTTTGCTGGTCCCTATAAGGCAAGTGTATTTTTGTAGCCTTTAACAAAAATAGAAAAGAATAAAAGAGCCAGAAGTTTGCTTTTTCATTACTGAGGTTAAGTTTAGGGTTAGGGTTTGGGTTTGGGTTAGGGTTAGCATTATTTAGCTGCAGTAATAATTATGGAAATGGAAAGTCTTCACAAGTATAGCAATACAAACATGTGTGGTGTGTGTATGTGTGTAAAATGTATTTTACCACTAGCTACAAAACTCAATTTGAGCAACCAGGATAATTTATTTCATTCTCCAGAGAATACATTTTTCTGAGGAGATTATGCAAAAAAAAACTTTGGCTACACATGTAACCATGTTCCATGAACTCTGCATAACTGCCAGGGGCAGTGCTTGAACATCTGGATGCCTTCCTTGTGCTCATGCGCACACATGTTGAGACCTTTAACAGCAAGTCTTGTGGTGACCATATGACACAATAAAATAACATTAGGAATGGCTGACGTTCCCTCTGGAACCTTCTTGCCGAGGTTGGGTTAGTTTCCAAGTGATGGGGGGACCCTGGTGGTTATCCAGATTTCACAGAATATAGTATCATGCATTCTACCTAATGTTGTAGTTTCAAACCTCCTAACCAAAGGTAGTATTTGAACACCTGGATAACCTATACCACGAGGTTTTGAGGAAGAAATCACCCCCAGACTGATGGGAAGGTACTGAATATGATAATCACTCTTACTCCAGTGCCAGAGAAGTGCTTGGTAAGTGCAACACATGCCTGGAGTGGCATGCCTCCTGGTAGAGCCCATGAGAATGTTCAACCCAGAGTAAACCCATGCAGACATGGGGAGGACATATAGTCTCCACATAAGGGGGACCCAGGCCCAGACCACTCCGACCTGGGATCAAACCCAGGACCTTCATGATGTGAGGCAGCAGTTCTACCCACTTACCCACTGTCCTGCCCAATCCATAATATAAAGGGAGTCTAGAAGGGTAGACCCTTGGTAGATAAAGCGTGTCTAGAAACACTGCTTATAAGGATAAGCTCCCAGGATACAAGACCTGCAAGGCCACATGCTAGGGTTCCATCACTCAGAATCCTATGCTACAGCCATTAGTCTGCCCATGGTATTGGGACAAGACAACAAGAACAGTAGCAGAAACCAGAAACATAGTAGTAGAATACATATGCCCTTTCAAGGCCTCAAGTAGACCACTGCTGTTTGATTGCCGTAATTAGCATAGGCAAAGTAGGCCACTAGGTCCATCGTGGAACACTGTACCTCTTTCCAGGTGCTTATTATAGGTGAATCATATCAGTGTTGGCAAAATGATGTGTTTGGGTGTCTTTCCCAGGTCTCCTGCCATACCTCATGTGCTTCCTTGACAGGACCAGCACCCCCTTGCAATGACCTGAGGCTAAACACTGGTGAACCCACTTGTGGAGGTAAGTGCTGCAAGGAGGACTGATTCAGCTATACCTCTGACCACAGTCACAAGCTGTAATGTAGAACTGATTGGGCATGTCAGAAGTTACTGAAGCCATTTATATAGTCACCATATGTTAAAGCATGTGCACAAGAAGGTATCCCAGGTGTTGAAACACCACCCCTGGTGGTTAGAAGGGGTGACAAATTATTTTATTCTGTAGAAAAGCTTGCTAGACTGAGTGTCATATGCAAGCTTAACCAAATGTTTAAACTACAAGCGTAAACTACTTGTTTGTCATTTAGATTTTTTTTCTTTCCTTTCTTTCCCTTTTTTTCTTTCCTTTTGTTTGTCCACAAGTAACACATCTTTGAGGCAACTCAAAAACCTGTACTATTCACACAACAAAGTAAATCAATGAAGATATTTACATCTATGTACAAAAGTCTTGGGCACATGCAACAAAATGCTATAAAGTAAACATGACTTTACACATTTTTACACATAATTATTTCTACTTAAAAGAATGATACTATAATCTGCATAAACTAAACAAAGTCAATAATTGGTCATAAGGTTATGCCGGATCGCTGTATGTGCTTTTCTTTGACACATGACCTTTTGCATGTTTATTAAATGTTCTCAAAACATCTAAAGTGTGTCTTCTCGCTGTACCCAGCCCTTAAATCACATTTTGATTAGCCCGGCTGACTAGCCTCTCCTCAGGAAGAAATAAATGAGTCATTCTGAGCTCAGCGTGCTTTCCAAAACAAAGGCTGAAAAGGAGGCTGGAATTTTTGGAACGTTGTCTGTTTCCCAGCAGGTGCCTGTCAGCTCCCTAACAGATGTTCGACATACTGCTTCCTCCTCCTGCGTTAGCTGATGCCAAAGTGCCACAAGTGACAGAACGAGCCAGTGAGCCAGGGCGGCACTCATCCTTCAATGTCCGGCCTCGACCCAGCGCCTCTCAGCGCCACCGCCACGGGGGAGATAAAGAGCCTTGAACTGCCTGCTTGAAGGAATCCTAAATAGCAGTGGCTGTAAATCAGGCTCCCATGGCCCTATGGCTAGCAATTATCTATTTTCGCACTAATAAATCCCCTCCCCATGGCTGATAAGGTGGTGCTCTTTCTGAACCTCAGAGAGGAAAGAAAACAAAAGCGTGCGTTTAATGAGGGAGGAAGAGTTGGACGGGGTAGTGGGCTTTTTTCTTTTCGCTTCAGTTTCTCGGTTCACTGGAGGCCGTTCAGCATCTTTAGAGCTCCTTCTAATATGCTTTTGTTCCTAGTTAATTTATATCCATTGCACACATAAGACTTTTTTCAGCCCGTTATTCACTGCAGGTGCAAAGAGTCTTTGAAAGTGTGAATTTTGATATAGATCCTCCTCAGATTTTCTGATACCTAAGATAATGAAGCACCACATAAACTCTTAGTAACGTTCAGTGCTGGATTAGCTGTGTGGAGACTTAACCTGTTAGCTTGGTGAGAGATGAGAGGAGACTGCTTATCAGATATGAAAGTTCTATGATTGTATCTTTCAGGTTGATGTGTTCTTGGATGTTCAGCTGCTTTTTGCAGCAGGAGCTGGTGTTAGACTACCGATATCTACATTCAAAGCCAAAATAATTTTTTTCAGACAAGCAAAATTCATGTACAGGGCAGATGCTTGCATTAGACATATAATCCTTGCCTTTGTATAAGCAAGCTATGCAAGTTTTGCAGACCTTCCACCTGCCCATTCCATGACATGAATGACATCATATACATATGGAGATGTGCAGTTCTAGGAAAACCATGAACAACAGTTTGTGATGATTAGACCAGTGGGTAAGACGTTGGACTACTGATCGGAAGGTTAGGGGTTCAAATCCCAGCACCACCAACCTACCACTGTTGGGCCCTTGAGCAAGGCCCTTAACCTGCGACTGCTCTGCTGTATAAATGTGATAACTGTAAATCACTCTGGATAAGGGTGTCTGCCAAATGCCATAAAATGTAAATGTAAATATGGCCCAAGTGAGGCAGAATTACATTTATCAGCTTAAAGTTCAGTATTTTCAAGTTCTCCTTTTCTTACAAATGTTCATTTTTTAAAGAACACATCGTAATTGTTATACGTTTATGATTATTGCTGTATTTATTCTGAACATCTCTGTCAAATGTTATTTCCTGTTCATTTACCTTAAAGCAGCTGTAAACAGCCACTCCCAGACCAGCCTTTTTTTTTTTTTTTTTTTTTTTTACCTTTCTGGAAGTTAATGAGATCAAGATAAAAAAAAAATCCAAAACTAAACAAAAAAACCCCCGCGATGTTATCTTACTACCGAGGAACCAAACACTCCTCTATCCGAAGACTTCTCTGTGAAGGAATAAGTAAAGTTACAGCTTTAATGCTGTTACAAAGTGCTGACACTGGAGACTCCTTCCATGAATGCAAGAGCACAGTTACAAAGTATAAACAGTGCAGCGTTGCCAGGTCAGTAGTTTTCCAGCCAAAATACTGCCTGCGCGTACAAGCTGAACGTTTGCTTGATATGATGAAACAAGGACAAGGTGGAGGTTTTAACACAAGCAATAAATATTCCAGTGTCCACAGTGCTAAAGTTGTACATCATATTTTTGTTTCTTGACTAAATATAATAGATCTCTGTGTATATGACATAGAAATGTCAGTATTATTGATAGTCCAAGACCAAATGTGCTACATAAGCCATTTCCAGATAAACTCCTCTATCAGAAACATGACAAATGATATGCTTCTTATGAAAGCATTGCGCTACTTTAATACCACCTAATTAACAATTCCATGCAATGATTAATGGATAAATATTCTTAATCTCTTCCTTATTGTTGCAGATCTCTGAGCGTAAAGCGAGACCAGGTGTGTTTGCCAGTACAAGCCACAGAGAACAAACATCAATTAAAAAGGAAAGAAAAAACAAAAAACAGAGCACAGTAACAAAATCTGCTCTCCTGCTTTTTTCACAACTTCTTAGGTTGAGCCCTTGTTCTTAGTGAAGACTTAAGTTTAACCTCATTAGAAGAGCACACACTAGATACATAATTATTCCTAAGAGGATCAGCATCACTAATACAAATTAGAGTGATAATGAAACCACTGAGACTGGCCACTGCTGCTCCCTGAACATCACCCACGGTGAACTATTATCTTGAATTAGAGCATTTGTTTATGTTGTGTGCTAAAAGCCTTTTTGCCTTTTATAAAAGTAGTCCAGGGTGCGCAATATTAGTATACAGGAATAGTTTATGGGAATAGTTTGAATGAAGTTCCAAACTATTTATTTAATATGGGGAAAACATGTATTTGGAAAAACCAAATCTTGTGTCTCATAGCAAATTATTGGTTTGGCTAAGCTAAACAACTTGTGTGAATTCTCCTTGTTGCTGGAATGCTGTGTATTTAGGCAGAAAAGTTAGTTGTTATTATAAAAAAAAAGGAGAGAAAAAGGCAGAGGAGCATGTACGACGCTGCCGGGCACTTGTAACCATTCAGTGTGAAAAGACAATTCACGTCTGCTATCTGAAACGCATCTGGCCTTTTTATGCAACAAGGCAATTTAAGCATGCTGAAAGTCTACTTCAAAAGATGTTCAAACGTTTCCTCGGGCAGAAGGAAATAATTCCTTTTCTGAGCATTTCAAAACTTCACTCAAACACGAACTATAAATCTGGGATATTTCCACATTTTTTTACACTGACAGATGGAAATTCCCCCCGAGGTCAAGTCTATAAACTGACTGCTTACAATCGACTCAAATCTAATTCTCTGTAAGTGTAATAGAGCTACCTCTTACTGAAAAATCACACATTTCACATGGTTATGTAACCTGATTACATAAAAAACATGCAGTTTCAACATTTCAACTCAAGTACACGTGCAGGACGTCAGGTGTATAACATGAAAAATTAACATAGGAAAATGAATATGGAAAAAAACATTTTTAAAGGGAAAACGGCATAAAATAAATGAATCATACAGAAAGACATCGCATGGAAATTCATGAATGATGAGAAAAAAAAGGCTAAAAAGCTGAAAAGAAAAAAAATCAATTGTAAGTCACATGTATGAAAATGTTTGAAATGCGTCTAAAATTCACACGTGAAAGAAGAATCATGAAAAAAAATCATAAGAAAACTTTACACGTAAAAATTATGCATAAAATCACATGAAATATGAATCATGAGAGGCAAACATCATGTGATGAAGACTATGAGTAAAAAAATCTAATGTGAAAATGATTCATGTTTAAACAAAAATCCTGTGAAAAATTATGTAAATCTGTAAAGAGTTGCACATAAAATGAAAGAGATGTGTACAAATGTGACATAGAAAAAAAAACTAATCATGCATATGAAGTGTCTAACAACCATAAAGAGTGAAATACATGAAAATAAAGGAATCATACAGACATCACATGAAAATTCATGAATCATGAGGAGCAAAACACCATGTGATAAAGTATATGAGTAAAAAAAAAAACTGTAATGTGAAAAAGATTCATGTTTAAAAGAAAAATTATGTATAATTATGAATCGAACGTAAAATGAAAGAGATGTGTAAAAAAGTGGCATGGAAAAATAAAAAGCATGCATATGAAGTGTCTAATAACCAAAAATAGGGAAAATACGTGAAAATAAATGAATCATGCAAAAAGACATTGCATGAAAATTCATGAATTATGAGAAAAAAAGCTAAAAACATCACAAGAATCATGAAATAAAATCACAAGAAAACTTACTTGTAAAAAATTATGCATAAAGTCACATGAACAATGAATCGTGAGGAGCAAACATCATGTGATAAAGAATATGGGTAAAAAACAAATTTAATGTGAAAATGATTCGTGTTTAAAAGAAAATCATGTGAAAAAGTATGTAAATCTGTAAAGAATCACACGTAAAATGAAAGAGATGAATAAAAAAAGTGGCATAAAAATAAAAAACATGCATGTGAAGTGTCCTATAACCACATGTGCAAATCTCACATGTGACATTTGTGTTACTTTTCTGTAAGGGATTTGTAGGCAATTGTAGCAATTAATACTTTTTCCTGAAAAAAATAAAATGAGCAAATTTTGCGGAAACTCTACAAAAGTGATTGTTTAGTGAATTCTAGGCCAATATTGTGCATAACCAACTATTACACAAGTACATATTTTGCTCTTTTGTTGTTTGCAAGCTTGGTCATGTGCCAAACCATGGTTCTGTGGTTTCCCACTATTTAAAAACCTCACAAAAATAAAGAATTATGATTTAAAACGCCTCTTTTCTTGGCCGTAGTGCAGGTTAAACAAACCTTGCTGTTTTATTAGACATGCTCCAAAGAGAATACTCAGAAATGCTCTGAGATAAAAAAAAAACATAGAAAAGTCAAGGAGAGAAACAAATGATGGACCTGACACTCCCGAAGGGGCTTGACATTTTAGACTGAAAGGTTGATCGGTGCCATTGGCTGCCAATTAAACAGCGTAAGAATGACTTTAGAGTGGACATAAATGAAAATCCAGACTCTCCTGCAATGGTGCTGTCAAAGTGAGCTCAGGCAGGCTGAGAGGACTATTAAAGCTTGTGTCACATGTATACTGTATTTGGCACATTTTAAAGCCATTTGGCTTCCTGTTTTAAGATGCTTCTTTGGTTAAAGGATGATGAATCTGGTGTGTGTAGGAGATGAAGGCGCCACCTCAAACAAATCCAAGCCTCATATAAACTGCAGATAAAAGAGCCAATGGGGTAATTAAAGGCATCCTCTGACCTAGCGGCTGCTTCTCTTAAAAGCCACGAGCTGTAGTTCCTGACAGGGGAAACTCCCTGAGCTGATACTATCTCTGGGATAGTGCTAAATAACCCAGTTATATATTTTCTCCAGGCATCACCGAGTGATTGAAAGGGAGTGAAGGAGCAGATTTTGGCCAAAGGCAAAGATAAGCAGTAGGTGTGTATGAGACGAGTCAGGTCCAGCAATCAGTTCGTGATCTGGGGCGGTGTTTAGTGGCGTTGTAAGATCTGCTAAACTGGCCCTAATTTGCCCTGTTGTAGGAGGTGTGTGATGAGGTGGAAAAGGTCCAGATGGGGGGGAAGAAGGTGCATTTCGTCTGTAAGAGACGATGTTAAGCCTCGCCCCGGGGGTGGCACACTCGACCGAGATGAAGCCAGAGATAGGAAAAAAGGGGAAGTAAGCAAAACAGAGGATGAAAGATCATCCACACCTGAGAGTTACAGCTCACTCAGCAAGCGCTCACGGTTTGGGCTGTGAGAGTTGTTTTTTTTTTTTTTTTTTTTTTACATTATGTGCGTCAGTCAGTAAGTGACTTATCTACTAGTGCACGATGACTCATTTCACAGGTGTGCAAACTTCAGTACTTTCTTCAAACTTCAGTACTTATCATTCTCCACTCGGCCCTAACCCTGGTTTCCTTAGAGCAATTCTACTTTCTGTTTGGTCACAAGGTGTTGAATAATAAACTATGCACTGCAGCTCTCATAGATAACAGAGCAACTACAAAAAAATGATTTAACAAAGAAAAAATGTTTCGTTGGTATGACGTGTCCAGGTGTTTCTTTGATATTTTTTTTAGAAGGAGTCTCAAAACAAAGCATGACAAACTAAAACTAAACTAGCTGTAAAGTTTTCAGGCACATCAGGAAAGCCTTCAAGACAAAGGATGGTGTATTATACATGGTAACAAGCTGCATTATTTCCCTGTTATTAACTTGAAATGAATGTGAGGGGAGGGAGGGATGGAAAGAAATAGAGAGAGAGACACACACACACACACACACACACACACAGAGAGAAAGAGAGAGAGAGAGAGAGAGAGAACGACAATCTAACAACCTCTCTCCTTGGCAGGTCAAATTTGGGTTGGCAGAACAGCCAACCACAGAACAACCTGGAACTGTGTCAGGGAAGGAGGGAAAGAGAGAGAGAGAGAGATAAAGAGACACACAGAGAGAGAGAAACAGAGAAATAGAGTGACAGAGACAGATGGAGAGAACGACTGAGAGAGAGAGAGAGAGACAGAGACAGAGAGATAGAGAGAGAGTTTGTTTACAGTACATGTTGATTTGAGTGGCTTGATTATAGACAGAAGTAAATTTCTGTGCTAAACACTGGGATTTTATTTTCTTCTGACATGTGCACGGCTTTAATTCTGTACACACACACACACACACACACACACACACACACACACACACACACACACACACACACACACACACACAC
>JAOVVH010000048.1:3053916-3071016 GCA_028566435.1 Scorpiodoras heckelii | reverse complement strand
AGAAGTACAAAGTGCAGCTATATGGGAAGTGGAACTGAGAAAATGGACAGTGAGTGTAGAGAAAAGGAGGTGGTCATGATGTTATGCCTGATCGGTGTATGTATAACACTGCTGAGTTATTGTGTATGAAAAATGCATGTACATTTGGACACATCCTTTAACATGTTATCTAAACACCAGCTGCATAAGTCTGCGAAACGCTTGACATCTTGTACTGTATTTTATGGAAGTGTCACAGCCACACAAACACACTGATGCAGTGATGCTTTTGGGCATTCAGTGATTGACAACAAGGTCCGATCTTTATTTATCTAATGAAACTGTTGCCTGTTAACATGGTGGGTATGAGAGGCAGCATTAAGTGTGTGAGAGACGCAGCAGTGCTGGAGGGCAAGGCTTCGTGCTCGCAGCTGCTCGAAAGCAAGTCAACCTTAACATTTTTTAAATTACAATAATGACTGTCTAAACATTTATCCTGAGCATGTTCATGTGTACATACGCCTTTTGTCTAGACACTCTGTTACTCCAGAGCTGAGAAAACAGCACCGAGGAGAGAGAAATATCAGTATCAAATGATATCATCTTCCCATGCAATGTAAAGCTTAGATTCAGGGCGATCAATTAGGATTTGCGCTGGAGCAGAAAATAGCTTTATGACAGCGTTAAGGTGTAAGAAGAAAAATAAACTTGGCCCCGAAAACGCTTTCGCACAGCCGTTTTGGTGGTGCGGTTAGGCCTGAAAACCTTGACAAATGCCGTGTTGACTCAGAGAACTGAAGAACAAATGAGTTTAAATATTTTTCTATGAATATTGTTCTAAAAGTGCAATTATACGCCGTTCTGGTCTGAAGATATTTCCCAGGGCTTTTTTGAGATGGATCACAATGTTCACCTTGAGAATGACATCACAGTGACTGTTTTAAAATGAATGTTCATAGGTCCAGGAAGTGACACGGACGTTCCTGCCAGATGTGAAGATCATTCAAAACATGTTCTTCGCACGTTCTTCTCGCTCAGATTTGATTTACACTGCCGAAGAGCTTTGTGTGACAAGTGATCATTCAGAGATGATAATCAGTGTGCGTTACATGAACTAATTTATACTCATTAACCCTAACTAATTAATAGTTATTGCATGATTACACCTTTAAAGCACATTCTTGTATAGTGACACAGACTGCACTAATTACACAGTGGTGTAAAAAGCACTTGCCTCAAACACAGTAGTGAGCTATTTCTGTTTATATCTTCACCATTTTTCTGTGGTGGTCGCGAAAGATGTTTAATACGACTCTTTTTACATCAGAAGAAAATAAAGACTACTACAGCTGGAGAGTCATACTGCCAACTGACCAAGTCAAACTGGCAGAAAAAACGTACCAAATCCCTGTTTTCCGGAAAAGAGATTTTATCTCATACCCAACCCCTCTTGCTATTACTGTAAAGTGCCTCAAAGCATTTAAAGAGCACAGAAGCCTAACAGCGTTTCACATCTGGGTGGGTAAAGGATCCCAGAGCGTTTTATGAGGAACTCTTAAGGTAAGTCATTTTTTTAAAATAAAGTTAGCAATACATGCAGGAGAAATAAACTTCCTAGATGCCGCATAATGTAGATAGCTAGCTAAGGGAACATGCCTGCTGCACTTCTCCTTATGCAGGATGTATTGATTATTATCTTATTAAAGAAGCCCTGAGTTAAAGTAAGTATCAATGCAGACAGTCTTTTAATTGGTTATTGAAATGGCCGCAAATACACAATGATACATCACATGAAACACAAAGATACCACACCTATTCGAAGGTAGTAGATAATTATGTTCACTTGCATAATATTCATGGCTGGGCGATCCACAAGAGTGGCGTAACATCCAGGGAGGCTCCATGTTGACATGCGAGATGATTTTATTTCAGCATCTTGCAGTAATAATGGTCAGTACTTGAGGAGTATCTGATTACTGTGCTTATTTTAGACAGATCCTAACATATGAATCAAGCCTTGGCACTGCCAGCTAAGCATGCCGTCTGTAGCAATTTCTCTTCAGTTACACTGCAGCATGATGAGTGAATTCATTTAGACTGATTATCTTTTTAAAAATACAAATTGTTCAACATATAACAAAATCAGCTAATATAGAGTATTGTATTCAGATTTTGTTGCCAAACATACCAAAATTACATACACTGGCATTTCAAACCTCAGAAAACTACAGACTTGAGTGCTAATCAGAATGCACATGAAGAGCTATGTATACAAGGTGCGATGCAAGACTGTGACCTTGAGCCTAAGCAGATTATTCTTGAATTCAAGCAATAAATAATATTGAATCCAGGACACCATGTGACAGCTTCATGTAAGCATAATACATCATACTGAAATAATTTCATATATAAAATCATGTGAGCTCTAAGTGTAGCAGATAAGTGCTTGATCAGCTTAGCCTTCAAACTTTTGCCCCAAAATTGTTTTTTCTTTTTTTTTTTTTTACAGAAAAGCACATCAAATTAACAAAAGCCTTTGCATTAATGATTAGTACAACACAGCAACAAATGAAATGCATAATTAAAACCATGATTTTATGACATCAGTACGTTAATTTGTGGCTTCATTAATTTATGTGCAGAATTAGCTTTCAGTGCATAACATAAAAAAAAAAAAAGCTAAATAATACAAAGTACTGGATTGAGTGCTTTTGTATTGTAGAATCTGCTGAATAATGAGGGTGGAAGGTGAAAGCAATTTTGCTAAATCGAAATAAAACCTACAGTGATTGTGATCATTACAACTAGGACTAATAATGCAGCATTACACAGTATTATCAATATACTAGACTACTATTAGTTGCGTATTTCAGTGTTTGCCAATTTGGTCCATTTAAAAGGAACTTCTTTTTATGTAACCTCATGTTACATATGTTATAAAGCAAATACAATACACCCTTTCCTTATCCAGTCCACATTCCTGACATGATTTGCTTTTAATTGTACACAGACGTGTGCTTGGTCAGCTTATCCTTCAAATTTTTGGCACATTTTCTTTACAGAAATCTTTTGCATTAATAATTATTACAGCACAGTAACAAATGAAATGGATAATTAAAACTATGATTTCATGACATCAATATGGTATCTTGTGGCTTCATTAATTTTATGTGCAGAATTAGCTCTCAGTGTATAACAAAAAAAATTAAATAAAATGTTAACAATGCAAAGTGCTGGATCAAGTCATATTTTACTGTAGAACCTGTTGAATAATGAGAGTGGAAGGTGGAAGCAATTACAAGTAGACTAATAATGCAGCATTATTTTGTCAGTATATTACTGGACTACTATTAGTTGTTTATTTCAATGTTTGCCAACCTGGTCCATTTAAAACTCTTCTTTTCATGTAACATCAGCCAACCCACCAACCAACCAAACTCCTTTTATATATATGTTTTTGTATAGACATATTTACACACACAATGACTCATTAATTGTTAATTAATTTTGTTTGTATGATTTGTGAGTGGTATAAAATTGATTTAACTAATTTAACTGCCAGGGCAACCAAAGAGGATGGGTCCCTGCTGAGTCTGGGTCCTCTCAAGGTTTCTTCCAAAAATTTAAGGGAGTTTTTCCTTGCCACTGTCTTACTCAGCAGGGGTTTTGGTCTGTTAATTTAAAATTCTGTAAAGCTGCTTTGAGACAATGTCCATTGTAAAAGGCGCTATATAAATAAATTTGACTTGACTTGACTATTACATAAGTTATAAAGCAAAGACAAGTACAAGTACAAGTACAAGTTTTTCCTTGTCCAGTCCATATTCTCAATTCCTGACATGTTTTGCTTTTAAAGACAAGTGCTTGCATTTCAAGGTGGTGGTTTAGATGCTAATAAAAAATTATGTAAGTTTATATGTATACATATACATATGTGTATGTACTGTATGTATAAATATACATACTGTATGTATGTATAAAAAGTTTGTACTGCACCCCGATGTTTTGCAAAACCTCAATGGGGAGCCCAGAAAAAGAAGAATTTTCCACAACTAAATACTGACCTAACTTTTGGACTTAAGTTGCCAGTAGATTTTAACTGTGATAGCAACCTCATGATATTACTACGGATTTAGAGAAATGAACGCAATGTGGTAATATTTTGTTCACTAATGCTGACTCAACAGGAACCTTTTCAATTCTTTGTACTAACCGAGTTATTAATTGAATTGCTATTACTTTGGAAGTGTAAGACCACCTTTCAGATAAGATCGACAATGATGAGTCAGCAAAACACAGCGACAGTTATTACTTTTAGTGCTAGATTTGTGAGACGATACATAACTATGAAGCAACAAAATACTGTGTGGGCAAATACTTTCACTTGAGATTCCCCTTTTGGATATTGTGAGGGTATTTAGCGCTACTATTAGCGTTCATGTGTTTTGCACAACCGTCCGCTCTTTCAGCACATAAGATTAGGCATTTCCTGAGGAAGGAACACAACATTCAACAAAATAAGAAATGAAAATCATCTGCAGGACATGTTACAGAAAAGAATAGTCACCCCAATATTTGAATTACTCCATGACAGTGGAAGCATGACAGTATGAACTAGCGGCTAACTCCAATAACCCTAACAGCTAGGAGCCAAAAAGGTAAGAACTCAGTTGTCATTAAAGGACAAGCCTCAGCCAGCGGACAGGAACTTCATCAAACTGGAATTTGTTTTTATGCCCGTTAAAGGTTTCAAAATCAAAAGGAACTTTCTGCCATTACCTCAGGGCTCACACACTCACTCACACTCATACTAACACACACCTACATACCTCACACATCCTAACTATGCAGGCTGTAGTGTGTGGGGTATGAGTGCTGAGCGAGTGGCCTGGTTCCTTGCTGCGTGTTTGTTGTTGGACAGGTGTCGAGCCGAGGGCTGTGTGTGTATAGGCTGATGGGCAGGTTTAATCCGGTCCTGTTGGGATGTCAAGCACAGGTGCTGCCCGAGGCCAGTGAGGTCTGCATGGGTAGAAGACGATTCTCTGTCTATACTGGGAGTCTTTGTCTGAAGCCTGTTTAAGAAATGAAAAATCTGTTTGCGTTTGTCGTCGCAGTGTAATCCGGTTATAATGAGCATCGAGAAATCCAAAACAATAAGAAAATACCTTTCCATATCATGTCTCACTTTCACGCCAGTCATTCACTGATTTTTGTGTGTGTTCATTATTCTTTTTTTTTATGGTTATTTCACAATGTTATTATTCAAAACCAGCTCAGTTCAATTGAAAAAGAGAAACTGAAATCTTTTAGGGGTAAAACTCAAACTAAAAACGTACAGTAACATAAGTGCATTAATATATACACACTCAAACTAATACTTTTGATTTTATGACAGCATTCAGTATTTTTGGGTAGGAGTCAATCAGCATGTCACATCTTGACTTAGTGATCTTTGCCCACTCTTCCTTACAAAAGCACTTCAAATCTGTCAGACTGTGAGGGCATTTCCTGTGCACAGTCCTCTTCAGGTCACCCCACATGTTTTCAGCTGGATTCAGGTCTAGGGCCATACCAACATTTTGATCATCTTCTGGTGAAGCCATTCTTTTGCTGATGTGGAGGTCTGCTTTGGGTTGTTGTCGTGCTGAAAAGTGAAACTCCTCTTCATCTTCAGCTTTCAGCAGAGGCCTGAAGGCTCCGACCCAGTCGTCTAGCCATCACAAGCTGGCCTTTGTCAAATTCACTCAAGGTAGCCCATTTTTCCTGCTTCCAAGACATCAAATTCATGTTTCAAATGTTTCACAGTTCTCTCCACCACCATCATCAAAACATCAACTCAGACAATAGATTTTGGAAGAGTCAGTAGAGTTCCCGAGACTAGTAGAAGCTGTTCTGGTGGAACATGGTGGCCTAACACCTTACTAAGACACGCTAAGAGTATGTGAGTGGTGAAAGAAGGATGACTTCCATTTACAATGTTAAGTACTTGTAATCCTTTCCTGAGGCTTTAGACAACAGATGTACAATTTTTTTTATAATTTGCATTCATAATTACCAGATTTTATGAAAAACAATAGTTACATCCTACAAAAGAGATGCTCCTGAATGAAGAAAACTAGATTTGAATTAGTATGATGAGAATATTGTAGGTAACACAGGTCATAAAAAATGCATTTGAGATGCACATAGAAAGATTCTTAGCTTGTTTATGGATGTGTGCCAAGTGCTTGGCAATTGTATTTATGGCCTGTTTGAATGTATATAAACCAAATATGCTGATGCTGACCTGATTCCACTTTTAGATCTCTATATTTTAGATTTAAGAAGAAGTGTACACACTACAACCAAATTCTGTCTCTTTTTGGCACTTGATTAATTGATATCAGCTAAAGGCAACCATTTTGTTGTCATGCACAATATTGTCCAGGTGTTGAACATGAGCTAGAATTTATTTCATGGTCTGATTATTACATGGATGGATATAAACCATCTACACTGATGACACTTGTGCATGTGTCTCTCTCTCTAAAAAGACCAGAGTCCACCTTTAGGACTCAAATTCACTGAAATGAAGCATCCAGACACTTGAACAGAAGTCAGTCTGTTTTCGATACTTGATTAACTATCAGCTCTGGCCTCGCTGCTCCGACCACCCCGGTAATGGCGACCACGATGAGGGGCCTTTGAATTTTGATGATGTTTTATGAGTCTTAATTGGGCCTACCTGAGTCAGTGAAACAGAGCTGGCTGATTGGACGTTCCCCTTGACCTGGGATGATGAGGACACGTCTCAAGTTCAACCTTAGCCTGGGTGGCACCTGGATCAACTTACTTCCACCTGTCCCTTGCAGGAGGATCTCCCCTCACCCCTCGCCCTCCAGACCCATAGTGCACGAACTACTTAACATACCCCCCAACACAGATCTCCTTACAGTTGTTAAACTAAACCTGCCTCTCCGGGATAAACAAAGTCACCTTCCGGCCTTTTAGAACTGAAGCTAATATATAAATTAAAGCAAACAAATAGTAAGTGATGAGTCATTACATGAGTCAAGTGTCAAGTCTATTAACATGCATCACCTATTCAGTACTTCTGGTCAATTAACAATACAAAGTAAATATGTTTGGTTGAAATGTTAGTTCTTTGCAAAAAAAGATCAGAAACTTATGCATTATGAGTGGACTAAGACTTACTGAAATGACATTAAATTGAATTGGTCTAAATTATTAAATCATGCATCTTTAAACAGAATCATGGAAAAACAGAAAATAATCCAATGGGGTGGTAACAGTAACAGGCCACATCCCACCACCCCATCACTATTTTTCTACTTTTTATACTAGCATGCCAAGTTGTGTTTAATTCCTTATTCAACCATGAGTCTGAAACATATTGCTGACTAGAAAAAAATATATTAAACGTCATTTGCACTCTAACATATGAGATGGAGTAAGTCTCAAAAGATCTGCCAGCTTCGGTGACCCACTTTCAGGTTGAAACATAAGAATGCGATTATAACCTTTTATTAAACTGCAGAATCCATATTCTGAACTGTATAACCCCAGTCCAACCTTACCATGACATCCACTGTATGCATTTGTTCCTCAGATTCAGCATGTGTTGTGCAGAAGAAAGCGATCACCTTGCGACTAGTCGTGCTCTTTGATGCTGTAATGAAAAAAAAGAGCATAATTCAGTAATAATCTGTGTAGGACTATAATGGAGCGACGCAGACCAGCGGACCTCGAATTCTTTTGGAGTATTGCGAAAGAGCTCTGGCCTGGCTCTGTACTTGTCACCGCCATCCATGACACCGAAGCAATAGGCCTGCCAAAATGAGCCCGTGCCATTGGTGAGGTAGACAATATACAAATACCGAACTAGAATGAGTTTAAACTCGGGGCAGGATCGCTCTCATCTGGCGTTTGCCGACTTCATTTTGAAGTCAAATGACTCCTAAAGGCTATCGAATGAGTTATAGAGTAAGATGTTTGGACCAGGAATCTGGACCGGTGATTCATAATATGAAACTCACCATTTTCACAAACGTGACACATGACGTATTGCATTTATTTTAAAAGAATGACCTGTGCAGATCCTAGAGAACCTAGAGAAAATGAAAGTGGATGTTAGATGGCGATTTATTTATATGAATGGGGGAAAAAAAAAGTTAATCTAATGCAACACATGGAACAAGGAATGCAATGTCACTAAATTTAGGTGATTCCACAATCGGGGTGCCATTAGTGTCTTGTGATATTACATTTTCAAATACGTACATAGACCAACGGCAAAAGGACACCACAAGTTAAATAATCATTAATGGAAACTACTTCTAAAATACACAGCATGTAGAAAGCAGCATTTTTGCAAATCATAGCTCACTACGCATAACAATTTACCTTCAAATATATTCATGCATTCGCTCAGCCTGATAATGTTGATGTACGACTATAAAAAATTTGGAAGTCCAGCAAGTTATATTTTAACAGGAATATGCATGAAGAAGAAAAGTAAGCAGTGCTATTTTTTCTCTTTATTTGCAGTGGTACTGCGATCTTCTGAAAATACAACCCTGTTTATATAAAATAAAATGTATGAACTCATTCGAATTTCCTTAATGCTGTTTGCATGGATGCTAGTTAGCTACATTTTGTATATTAGTAATTTTAGACTAAAAGGCAGCCATTGTCCAAGCATCCTTATAAAAATTAGACTGTTGCAGGTGTTTTCTGTAGAGTTACAAGAGCTGAATGGCACTCTGTATGTGAGATCGCATGTTTGACTAGACTTTGATGCTTTATTCATGTACACTTATTTAAGAAGTCAAGTCAGTCCTTCTTATGTCAAGCAAAATAAATGCAATTTAACAATACATTACCTGTTGTTCTCGATAGAAATATGGCGAGAATTATGGTATCTCTGTCTCTCTGCCTGTAAAAATAACTCTCCTTTAGTGGAGCAAAGCCTTACTGTGGCCTTATCGCTTCGGGCCGTCTGGCTCTAAGTCAAGTTGAGGTCTAGAAGGTGAAATGAGTTTGGCAACCTCGACAGGCAGTACACACATCCTGGCGTTGTTAGAGGGATAAAGAGAGGCAAAATTGACTGCATAAGCAGGACTGATAGAGTTTCACTGTCACTTCTCTCTCCATCGCTTTCTCTCTCTGTCAATGCACATTGGTCTTTTCGAGACTTCAAACACTTCACTGGCAATCATTTCTCAATGAGACCCAGAGGAGGTCGGATTTAATGGTTTGCCAAAACCATCCGGCGCCCACTTTGTCCGTCCATAATCCCGCACTGTTATGCATCATGGGTAAACAAGGGGTGGGACCAGAGTGTCCTCCTCTTCATCCAAGCCTTCCTCATGTCCTCTACACATCTGGTCCTTCTTCTTCTTCTACTTCTTCTTCTTCTCTCCCAGTGCATCTTCCCTGATCATTTTTTCTTTGTGGCCACCCCCCCCAAAGTAAATACCACTTTGATCTTCTGAAATAGACTGACTGCAATTGATACCTAATATCATAAATGAGCCTCTTTTCTGCCTCATTAGATGTCATGAAGCAGACGATGCATGCTCACACGCATGCAAGTTCAACCATTCAGAACGCTTAGCACAATCACAAACGGCCATCCTCAGACCACCAGTCATCTCCCTTCTCTCTCTCGCCCGCCTTGGTAATGACGGATGATGAGCATCGCTGCTGCTGCAATCAGAGGTGATCTTCTATGTGGTCATGGCCACACACATGGAGAAACGCTGGGGCATTGTAGACAAGCACTTCTCCTCTCACTCGGTCCATCTGGTGAAACCAAAACCCATGCCTGGGCAATCATTTTAGGATTAGTTTGAGGGGGAGGGGAGAATCATTATATCCTTAACCTGTGCTAAGAGGCTGGCTTATGGACTACAAAGCGCAGCTGAGTGCTGGCTAAATGACGGACTTATGCTGTGTGAACAGGACTGTAGGGTGTTGCGGAAAAGTCAAGATCCTGAGACATAACCTTTAATCAGGCAAAAAGAATACAGGCTACATTTAAGGAGCTGCCAGGATGTAAAGTGTTTTCCAAATACAAGCCACAGAATTAGTGATTATGGATTACCTAGAAGCACAGTATATATATATATATATATATATATATATATATATATATAAAAAAATGTAAATGTTTTGTCTCCATAGTCTCAGAACTACTTAAAATTTAATATAGCACACAATGCGTATGCAAGAAATAAAACATGACGGTGGTGTGATGTGGCCTGATGCAACACTTGTTGCAGCAGTGCAAAGTTAATCATTTTCCACCAAAAGCATGCACCAGTGTGTCCACTTATACCCCAACTAAATGCTAAAACAATTTTTTTTAATTAAAGAATGGCATGTCATTGTTTCTACTTACTTATAGTTACACTGAATGTTGTTAAATTTCCTGTTTAAAAAAATATCAGCTATAAACAGTCATGTTACTGTGGACATTGTGACAATGATCAGAAGGTCATGAGTTCAAATCCCAGCACCATTGTTGGGCCCCTGAGTAAGGCCCTCAACCCCTACAACTGCTCAACTGTATAAATGAGATACATGTAATTCGCTCTGGATAAGGGTGCCTGCCAAATAGCATAAATGTAATGTAATGTAATGTAAACGAGATGGTAACAGTTCTCAAATCCGATTGGTTAGAAGGTGGTGATTCATTTTCTATAACTGCAGCAATAAGTTATGTTATTGTTTCTATAGTATCAGCGTGCACAGGGACATGTTCATTTGCTGTCACAAATTTCGTAAGGAGTCTCCATAATTACCGCTTTGTAAAGAGGAAAGCAATGAAAGGGTCTTTAAACTTTTTGGTTTCTCACCAACCTCAGTAATTTTTTTGTCTCTAACTAGTAGAGGGGGGAAAAAGAGGTGCTGCTGAAGGAACAACTGTTTACAGCTGCTACAATGTACATGGTAACAGGAACTAACTTGTCTGGCAGATGTTCCAGAACTCTTAATGTAACCATAAATGGATAAATAATGTATGACATGTCGGGTAATAAACATAAAACTGTTAGTTTTGGCAAATTGCTGTGGGATAATAGGAATAAAAACACTTTCAATGTCATTTGTTATTTTGCTATGAGAGTGCCTGGTCGTGTTTCGTTCCTTACATGTATAATGTAATCTTATATAAAGAAACAATATTATTTTAAAACCGTGTGCATAGTGGATAGTTAGCATCATTAACAATCAGTTATAATTACAGTGAGTCACTGTGTTGTAATGTTCGGAGAATATACAGTACTGTGCAGAAGTCTGAGGCACCCTATTGCTTTTAGGTAGAACTTTTATTATTGATGTTCTACATTATTGAGTTAGTACAAAAAGATTTTATAGCTCCAAACATTAGTTTTAGAATAAAAAAAAATATCAAATGTTACACAGAAAGGCTGCGTGGGTTTGTAAGCAAAAAATAAGAAGTAAGTGTGACAGTCAAAGTCTGCAGAAGAGCTGTGACAGATTCTCCAAGACGCTCAGTAAAACTTAAAAGCTTATTTCCTTATAAAACTGCACACATTGTGAACACCAGGGAACACTGTTTAAGAAAAAGGCACCAAATATCGACTTCCTTTAGTTTATTACTGTTTACTGCACTTTATAGTGTTTTCTTTTATGTAGAAACGTCATCATTATTTTCGAAGGCGTATTTGCTTTACAGCGAGTTTTTGCATGTGAATAAGATTTCTGCATCGTACTGTACAGTAATTAGCTGTTAAGTTTTACTGAGTGTCTTGGAGAATCTGTGACAGCTCTTCTGGAGACTTTGACTGTCACACGTACTTCTTTTTTTGCAGCAAAACCCAGCAGAGTTCATTACGTTCTTTGTCTGAAAAGTGGTCTGATATGTAATGTGTTGCTTTCGTTATTGACATGCAAACATTTTTGTGTAACATTTAATTTTTTGTTGGAAAAGTAAAGATAAAGTCTTTTTGTTCTGACTCAGTAATGCAGAACTAAAAAAAACCCCATCAATAACAAAAGATGTATCTAAAAACAATAGGCTGCCTAAGACTCATGCACAGTCCTGTAAATGCTGGAAAAAAAGCACCGTTTAAAGATGCATCAAACATCTAACATACACACCTTTCTGAGCTTCTCCGCATAGAACATTTTATGCAAATCTATACAATAGCACTGTGCACCGACGTGTTCGTATGCCAAACTGTGGATTTTTCAGGTGAAAAATATTATCACTTTAGCATTCTGTCCTGTGCCGTGACTCATTCAGGCAACATGAAAGTGGACTTAAAGCATCTCTTCTTGCGCTGTAAACAGTCATCATCATTAGTTGTGCTAAGTGCAGCGTTTATCAGCCGAGATTACGGCTGCTATCAGAAAGAGCAGAATGCCAGTCGGGGATGGCTGAATCTCCGCTACCCAGCCGCAGGATTTCAAAGGAAGGACAGAAACTTCATTAAAAAAAAAAACAGGATGCCTCAGAAGGCAAATAAATAAATATGATAAACACTGTGCGCACACATGAAAGGTAACTTGTTTAAAAGAAATCTTCAAGAGCCTCCACAGCATGAGAAACACTTTTGCTATAGGGCTGACATGTTTTTAAAGCAGATTTCCACAATTGTCTGCGTGGAGTGTGGAGAGGGCGACTATGGGGAGCGGAAAAGTGAGAGACAGGAATGGCGGGGGCGTAATGAACGGCGTATTGTGAAATCTTTACCTACAAAGCGCTCTCCTTCCATGCAAATGAGGCTCCAGCCTCCTCCCTGTTGATAAGGATCTGTTTGATGGGCCACATGCTGAATATGAAGCGGCTAATTCCCTTATTAGTATTCTACATGGCTGATTGGCAAAGAGTGGAGAGAGACCGGGCTCACGGCACTCACGCTGGTTTGCAAGAAAGAAAAAGAAAAAAACAACAAAACAAGACAAAAAAACAAAACAAACAACAAACCCCAGTGTCAGTGAGTCAAAAATCACAAATCTCTAGTTGATTGTTTAGGAGGGCTGTTAGCAGGGCACCAGATGCCCCTGGTTTAATTAATAACTCATTACAGAGATGTGATTATATGCTTGAGCTACTAATAGGCGCTGTCAGTTTAATGCGCCCAGGAAAAAAAAAAAGGTGTTTTGAAAGAGTCGAGGGAGGAGGACTAAGCGTTGGACGTGCTTGAGTGTCTGTTTGTCTTCCCCGATGTCTTTGTTTGTTTTGCTTTGCCATCGCGACGATCCTCGATCCCTTACTAGAGGAACGTGCATTTTAGCACAACGATCACCGTTGCAATGGCGATTAACCGTTAGACCTGGTGTATACGCTCAATCTGATTTTGACTGGGCCTGCCAGTTACATCAAGGGGAAGGGGGGGGAAAAAAACCAGATTCTGTTTATCAAAGACGTCACTACCGACCTGCCAGGCATGCTACATTACCCTGGGAGAAATTATTGCTCAAAAGATGCTAAAAGAGCAGTATTAACACCCCCCCAACAACAACAACAAAAAAATTAGTCACAGGCATGAATCTAGAATGACTGACAGTTCTGACTAACAGTTACATGCTTCTTATATTATACACTACAGGAATTAGCCAACAAATACAACTTGTAATTTATTAATGAATTGCATGAGTTTCTCAAAATTTCAGCCACCCATAAGTCATTACAATTTATTAGCTATATAAGACTTTTTCTGCAATTATTTCTCAGCTCAAAACAAACTAACAAACCAGGATGTTATCATTACATACTGAGGAATTATCCCTTACTGTTCATTCATAGTTAACCTAAATTCTCACTTGCTATGAAACGGCATTGTGAAGTGTTACAGGAATCCTTTTAATGGTAATTCATTCATTCACTCATTCAAACCTTCTCTTAACCGCTTATTCCTGTCCCCAGGGTCATGGGAGAGCTGGTGCCTAACCGGCGGCATAGGACAAGGCAGGATCAACCCTAGACAGGGCGCCAATCCATCATAGGGCTCACACTCATACACACACTCACACACTAGGGGCACTTTAGAGACAACAATTAACCTAATATGCATGTATTTGGACTGTGGGAGGAAACCAGAGTACCCGTAGTAAACCCACACAGACACGAGGAGGACATGCAGACTCCACACAGAAAGGACCCAGACCACTCCACCCGGGGACTGAACCCGGGACATCCTTCTTGCTGTGAGGTGACAGCGCTACCCACTGTGCCGCACTAATGATAATTCAACAAAATATAGTGTTTCTGTAGCAGATCAACACTGAAAATCCTGTCTGTGTTTCTCCAAGAAACATTTGACAAGTAACTTGAAAATGGGCAATATTTCGAAAATCAACTGTTATGATTTTTACTGTTTCTTTACACTGAAGTACCAGAAAAAACTTGTACAGGAGCCTACGCAAAATACACAGCAGTGCCACTTATGCACGTCATTGGTTGTGCCCGCCAGTGTGTATATAAAGCGATAGACATCTAGGGAAGCTTCTAGAATTGTTTCGTTATGACGATTTTGCGATTTTCAACCCTGTTTAATAGTTGGAGCTCGTGAGATGGGTCATAGCATTTCGGAGGTAGAAGCAAAGGTTGGATTTTCACATATGAGCGTTTCAAGGGTGTACCGTGACTACTGTTGTAAAACCTCAACCTTACGACAGCAGTGTAACCATAAGAAGAATCGTTTTGCATGATAGACGTGTAACACTGCCTCAACAAAGATCGGAATTCAATGCTGCGGCCTCGACAAACATCGGCATGAGGACTGTGCAACGTTCCCTCCAAGATCCCGTGGGGGACCTACCAAATATTAACTGGTATACCAGTTTTTCCTGACACTTCAGTGTATATACTCCTCACCCCCACCCCACCTTTTATTTTTCCAGGACTCTTCGTTATTCCTCTTTTGGCAGGACAGAGTCATCCCTGTGCACCTGACGTGTCTACAGTATGTGTTACGCAAGCGTACAATGCAGTGACAATACAGTTTCGGAGCAGAACAAGAGTGGTGATTATAGGGCCAGTTTAGCGTCAAGCATATTTCATCCAAAGTGTAAAGTCAGTGAGTTGCTTGGCTTGGCAGTCGACGTTATTGTTATTATCTCTATTTCTTAAAGGCCACTAAACCGGAAAAAACGGATCTGCAATTTGGGCAGAAATATGAGGCTCTCTCTCTCGCTCTCTCTTTTGTCTGCTAAAGCTGGCCCATTTGCTTGCGCTGTTATGGAGTTAAGGATTCAAACTCACACACACACACACACACACACACACACACACACACACACACACACACACACACACACACACACACGCACGCCTCCCTTCCCTCCATTTTATTCTCTCTGACAGGATTAGCTGCTCTGCAGTGTTAAAAATACATTAAGTGGACCTTTGCAGGGCACTTATTATGCTCGATTATGCAGCTGGAATGGGGAAGGTAGGCCGTGTTTGTAGTTAAATAACTTCTCAGATGCCTTTTTCCTTTCTTTTTTTTCCTTTCCCCTCCACTCCTCCTCCTTCGCCACCTCCTCCCCTTTTTTCTTTCTTTCTTTCTTTTTATTTTTTTTTAGGCGACCGTCTTCAAAGACTAAAGGGGTCACCGGCTCTGTCCCAAGGCTAAGATTGATTTCTACCCGCCCTGCCTTTGTTCCTGTAGATTTTTAAAAGCAGACAGGTCCTGCTAAATTAGTTTGTCTGTGTTATTAATGGAAGGGCCAATTAAAATCCCATAAAGCGGCAGGCGAGGCAAAACAACAGCTAGAGAACTTCCTGGGTCGCTTACATGGCCACATGGAAAAATGATCGTCTCCCGTTCAAATACAGATAGGATTAGATTCCAGCTTGGCGCTGGGCCAGGTTATAGGTATGATGCAAATTGAGGTGAATTATGAGCTGTCTATCTATCTCCCAGCCTCCCACCGTGCCTGATTAGCACACGTCATGCTGCAAGGCATTCTGGGATGTCCACGGGTCAGGTCGAAATGTAACACATCTTCATCAGCCCCCCCTCCTCCGACTGCCATCATGGTGTTTAGACAGCTGTGAGTGAAACGGCTCCGAGAGTGTTTCGACTTAAAACAAGCGGACAGTTCAGCCGGTGTCCCCCCCCCTCCCCGGAAAATTTCCAGGAAGCCGTGTGTGATGAACGTGTGAGAATGTGAGCAGGAGAATATGAGGTTATTGAGAGACGGGGGTGAGTTGTAGTGGAGTAACATGAATGAAAAAAGGATAAGTGGTCCCGGGATTTAGGCCTGAAGAGCCTGGGATTGTGTCTCGCTCTTATTTATGCACCGTAAAAAGTGCATCACGGATTAGTTTATAAATCACAACATGCTAAACAATCTAAAGAGTCAAGATCCTCTGGGAGTCAAGATATACGAGTATATAAAAGGGTTCACTTTTTTCGGACACCGTGTACAATCACATACCCTGTGGAATACCTCAAAATATCAGGATTACATTTTACACTCCATCAAGGTGCTTTTTGCATTATTTTCTTGCATGGATTGTAGTGTTTTAAAATTAGTCTCTCTTTGCCCATGTGCTTTGTTAGTTGTCAAAGGACTACAAGCAAATGCGTTTAAAATGATGCTACTCAGCGTGATGTATCTCTTATAGAATGCTATTAACATAAATAATCGTGGAATAAAATAATCTTAATTTTAATTAAACTAGGAAAATTACAAGCGTGGGTTCCCTTTTGAGTTCCTCTCAGCGTTTCTTCCTCACGTTGTCTCTTTTTCCTTCCCACAGTTGCCTTTGGCTTACTCATTAGGGATACATTTTCTTAACTTTTAAACGTTATATCTGGAATTTACATATTTGTGTTAAGCTGCTTTGTGACAACGTTCATTGTTATAAGTGCTATACAAATAAATTTGAATTGAATTGAATGAAATATTATTATAGAAGGAAATGGAAGTGAAGCTAAGTCACCATAATAAGTCACACACATGCTAAGTCACATAATAAACAGTCAATTTAAAATGTATAGACAAACCAGGATTTCTTGTTTTCAAGATTATACATATATGGGTGATAATCAGGATGTATTTATTGTATACCATTTTATTTTTTTATAAATAAAAAATACTTACATTTATAATTTGTTTTACTTGAGATATATATGTGTA
>JAOVVH010000048.1:3027809-3039462 GCA_028566435.1 Scorpiodoras heckelii | reverse complement strand
GGTACTATTTGGGTGGTGGATCATTCTCAGCACTGCAGTGACACTGACGTGGTGATGGTGTGTTAGTGTGTGTTGTATTCTTATGAGTGGATCAGACAGTGGATCAGTGGATGGACTTACAGATAATTTTTAAAATTATTTTCTTGTAACAGCTCCATGCTTATGCATGTTATAATATTATGACAGCTTTAAGCTTTCTATTTTATTTCTTGAAGAAACCAATGCCGAGCACTATTTTACGGCCCAAGTGTTCAATAAAAGTACCTGTGCTACTTTTAATACTTCCTGGCCTCTGTGAACTTCACTCACTTGACCTCCGTGTACCCTCTGTTGCAGGCCGGAGTTTTGCCTCCCACGCTGACGAGGAGATCTCTCTTGCCTGCTCTCTCTCTCTCTCTCTCTCTCTCTCTCTCTCTCTCTCTCTAAAGCAAGGTGCAGCCATATCTCCGTCACTGCCCACCTCCCTCATTGCTTGCACCTGCTAAAACATTCGAGGTATTCGCACGGCAGGGCAACACATTTGCTTTTCATTTAACCTGCCCGAACAGACCTTTGAAGTGCATAATGGCAGAGCAGCAAAGGGTTTTCTCTTGCACTCCCTCCCTCGCCCCTTAATCATTTACCTCGTCGAAGGCACATTCTCCGCAGCTAACCTATCAAGCGGAAAACGAGCTGGGCCTGCTGGTCCTCCCCTCCCTCTCCACCACGATTTCAGAGAGAAAGTGAGTGAAAGAGGGAAAGAGAGTGAAAAACTGGATTTGTGAAGTAGCAGCATATTTTGGCCTCAGCTTCACCCTATATGGGACTCGGTTTATACATGATGTATAGTTCTTTACAGACCTATGATTAGTCATGGTTAGTGGAAAACTACATGACTCATCTGTAGAATGTGCAAGATATTCAAGCATTGCCACAATGCTGTAAATATTACCTAAATATCCAAAAGGTTGATCACATATTGATAAGTAAATAAGTAAAATCCTTCGGCTGGTCCCATTCCTCGGTGGATCAAGTCTGCATCTTGGTCTGGCGCAGTTTTTACACCGGATGCCCATCCTGATGCAACCCTCCCCCTGAAGCGGGGTGCTGGGACAGAGTTGAGCAGTGGGTTGAGGTCCTTGCTCAGGGGCCTAACAGCGGCAGCCCTGGTCAGGGCTCGAACCCCCGACCTTCCGAACCGCAAACGCAACATACTGATAAGTAACTTTAGGATTTTATTGTTGCCACTTTATTTAACACTACACTACACTGACTGTCTGGTATTCCACTGATAAACACATAGTATTTGCAAGTATGATACATATCTTGTAGGTTGTGGATAACTGACAAACAGATTAAAATACGTGGTTATTTGAAGAAAAATGTGTTGATATACTAATATTTTCTATGACAAGAATTCTTTGTACGATTTATAGAAGGTCCATACGGTCAGTGCTGTAATTTTTCCAACACATTTACTTCTGTCTTAGAAGCTTCAAGAGATAGTGAGGGAGGGATTATTTATAGCTGATATGACATAAGCGATACTTCAAAATAATTTCTATAACACTGCATTAAGTGCATAAATAGTATGTTGTAATAAATGAACATTTTAATCCTTAGCAAACCACAATAGTATAAAAGGAATGAAACGTTTCATGAAGTGCTCTTACTGAAAATATTTGGAGTGGTATCACAAGACCTCGGCATTGATGATTTTGATGAAGTAACCAAACTTTCAAGCACACAGTAAAGGTAAATGTCAATTATCCAGTTATTTGGTCTTAATAATTCATACTTGGATACATTACACTATCAAGAATAACCATTTACTTACAGTTCAAAGTTGAATACTTTACTTTATGATACATAAACGTTATAGATTTTATTACACATTTAGTATTACTTTCACTAACCACTATTATATTATTTTACAGCTTTAAGTATATAACTATACCAAATATTTTTTATTTTATTTAATATTTCTATACATAGTTGTCTCTAAAGTCTGCACCAGATACAGTATTTACAAGCTATTTTCCTTATAAAACTGCACACATTGTACCTAGGAATATTATTTAATAAAAAGCCACAACAATATTGACTTCCTTTAGTTTATTACTGTTCACTGCACTTTATAGTGTTTTCTTTTATGTAGAAACATCTATATTATTTTCGAAGGCGTCTTTGCTTTACAGCGAGTCTTTGCTTGTACCTAAGACTTCTGCATCGTACTATACAGTAATTAGCGGGTAGGTTTTACTGAGTGTCTTGAAGAATCTGCTACAGCTCTTCTGGAGACTTTGACTGTCACACTTCTTTTTGTCTGAAAAGTGGTCTGTTATGTAATGTGTTGCTTCGTTACTTCGTGACATACAAACATTTTTGTGTAAACTTTAATATTTTGTTGGAAAAGTAACGTTTGGAAATATAAAATCTTATTCTATTGACTCAATAATGCAGAACTAAAAAAAAAAAATCAACACACAACCAATATATTGATACTTACTACTTAACAACATGCAGCTAGCTACACCAACAATATCACACCAATGACTAAGGCTGTACAAAGACCTACTGGCACTGTTAATGCATACTCAGCGTCCTTCATCACTGTCTCACTGAATCAAGTGCATGACACCTCCAGAAGGCTCAACAATGGTGTCTGGTGTCACAGACCCACCCAATCCCCCCTCCAAACTCATGATGGGTTATGACAACACTACAGCATGTCAACACTAAAGACTACAATAGATACCCCTCAAGATGGACCTCGAGCATTTCTCATGGGACTCTCCACAACCAGATCATTTTGTGACAGCAGGCTTCTTCACGGACTGCAATACAGGTTAATTCACATGTCCCCAAGTAGCCTGTGAGCACCTCAGCCATAACCACTCTCACCACAGCACTCTCAGCAGCCTGAGACAATTCCTTTAAAGTAACAATCTAAAACTCAAATCTAACTGAAGCATTGTAGTAGATTCAAAGCCTCCAACATCTGTCACTACTGGTCGTGTGTGTGTGCTTGCCAACCTTGTTCCTTCACTTTCACTACCAGTTCTGTGTACTTTAGCTTCTTCCTTTCAAAGTCCTCCTCAAACGCGTCTTCAAAGAGAATCATTACCTCAAAGTAAATGATGCCCTATACTCAATACACCGGGTCTGCTATAGGTATTACACATTTACTACTTATACTTTACCAGTATTTTATTACTTTATTGGTTTAAGTAGATCTGCGTCCGCCTGGTATTTATCACTGCTGCAGCACTGGTGGTTTTATCAAATTATTTCTTCTTTCTCTTTTTTCTCAAAGCACTTTTTGGGCAATAGCTTGAAAAATTATGAACTTTTTATGGCAAGTTGGCCTCTAGGAAACAAATAACCCTAGCTCATTATGATTCATTTATGCTGTAGTGCCAAATAGTGAATAATATTCAAAACAAATATCTAGTATTTCCCTAGCCAAAATCTTGTGATGCAAACAATCAAACTTCACAAAATGTCACACCCTGCCCCATTCTTTAGATGCACACCAAATTTTGTCCATGGGGTCGTTACAACTGACATTTCAATATTTCAAAAACTGCTACAGCAACAATTTTGAAATTCTACACCTTATATCAGCACCACATTCTTTAGATGCCCACCAAATTTTATTACATTTCAACAATAGGAGGGGATGAAACTTACATTTCAATATCTCAAAAACAGCTTAAGCAACAATTTTTAAATTTTACACCTTATATCACCACCACATTCTTTAGATGCCTACCAAATTGTATTACATTTCGACAATGGGGGGGATGAAACTGACATTTCAATATCTCAAAAACAGCTAAAGCAACAATTTTTTAATTTTACACTTTATATCAGCACCACATTCTTTAGATGCCCACCAAATTTTATTACATTTCGACAATAAGGGGGGATGAAAGTGACATTTCAATATCTCAAAAACAGCTAAAGCATCAATTTTGACATTTTTACACCTTATATCAGCACCACATTCTTTAGATGCTCACCAAATTTTATTACATTTCAACGATGGGGGGATGAAACTGACATTTCAATATCTCAAAAACCAAATAAGCAAAAATTTTGCAATTTGGTATGCTTATTTCACTTCATTCTTGCTCTTTCTCACTTTGGTACAAACCTAGTACTTTTAAGACAATTACTATATATGAGATATAAAATACTTGGGGAACTTGTGATCATATGAGTGTAAAGCTGAGAGAACTCATCAAATCAAGCACATTCTATATATATCCCCAGAATCGCTCCCAGAAAAATATTGGTGCATGTGAATAAGGATCCCATGCTGTAGTTGAGAGATACCTAAGAAATTCTTATATATTTCTATTCGGTATCATTGTGTAATTATATTCTTCACATGAAGATGTTTGTTGATTATTTAGACTGAAGCCTTGATCCCATGGAACTCAAACAAAATGTGAATGCTCTTGAATAAATCTAACATGTAGAGCGCACAGGAGGTCTGATAAGCCATTGATCAGACCGAGTTAATTATCTAAGCCATCGTCTCCTATGGTGTTTATTAGCATGGCGCTACCGCCGCAGGAGCTGTGCCTGCTTCTACAGATCACGCGTGCTGAAGGAGATGACTAATAAAGCCAGGCTGGGAAGTGTGCCAACTGATGAACAGCTAAATGATCTTCTGCAAGGATGGCATATGTTTTTTAAAACCTTATTAGGGCCGTGAGGAGCTTGGTATGTGAAGGAGCAGTATCACTGTCTGTGTTCTATATATCATATATGTGTGTGTATGCACATATATATATATATATATATATATATATATATATGCATATATATGTCCAGAAAGTAATGAGAATGAAATAAAGACTGAGTTAAACCGAGACTTTGAACTTTGAGACATTGTGTGTGTTCACAAGGATCATATTTTGAAGATGATAATACTGAATTGTAAAAAAAAGAGATTTCTCATTACTTCCCGGACAGACCTAGGATCATATTTTGAAGATGTTAATGCTGAATTGTAAATTTAAAAAAATTATAAATAATTCTCAATACTTTCCAGACAGACCTCATATGTATATAATATATATGTCATGAAGGTGTTAATTACACACAGATGATCTACTGCTATCATTTTCATCCCGTGAACTCATGTCTGACAACAAACAACGGCCGTCAACAGTAAAACAATCTAATATGAAATGTTTAATATTAAATCATAAAATCTGTCTCAAACAGTATTTTACTTATAATTCACCTTCATAGTGTAGGCTGAACAATCTACACCATGTGGCCTGAATTTATTTTGTAAGCACTGGCGAGCTACAAAAAACATGATATGTTGTCTCATATTAGATAATTCTGCGAGAGATTTATGTATAACCTTTTTTTTTATGAAGCAAGCACTTTTTATAGACTCTCAAGTGTGATCGAGTGTTTCCAGGAAAAACATTCGGTGAAGCTGTTTGTGAAATACTCCAGAAAATTTACATAGCGTATAAAACACTCCCGAGGCTATAAATGACTAAATGTTTTGCCAAAGAATGGAAATGAAGGCATAAATCTAAGACATGACTTGATGCTTGATGTTGCAGAGAGAGTGAACCGGTGTATAAGATGTTAAAATTGCGGGCTCGAGAAAACGAGTATTAAAGCCAAAATAAAAGGTTCAAAAATAGAGAAGTCTTAGAAATCTTGGATAACTGCTGCCGATTTTAGTTTTAAGGGCGATTCCATGATTGAGGTGACATCTGTGTCTCGAATAGGTGCATAAAGGAAGAGTAAAGACATTTTAAACAGAGGCAAAGTGTCCTTCATGGTATCATGAGGAGAACTGCACATTGTCTTCAAATGTAATCAAAATACTTAAAAGAAAACCCCAATTCTTTTGCATTAATGTCTCAATCTTGAAATATTCTTTTCCATAAGTCATCTTTTATAGTACTCTCATGCTTTTTTATTTTTAAACTTTGAAAGTACAACCCTTTTATGCAAATTATGCATATTTTATAACATTCTTACATCATAACATTCTTTTGCTGGTGCCATGGTTGCTAGTTAACCACATTTCCTGCCTTTGCTAACTATATGTTAAAACGCCAACAATGAAAAGATTCAACAATGAAAAATGGCAAAAAGTTGCATTTAAGAGCTAGACAGGCTAAAAGGCTCCCTCTGCTCACGGAATCCCTTGTACGTATACAGAGAAGAATTTGTTTCTCATTCGGTCGCTGTCGCTCGCCTGGTGTTTTATAGCTCCTTCGAGCGGCGGGCCTGCATGCTCAATTTAACGCAATCACTGCACAAGTGGACCGCCTCGCCACGTCAGGGAGGACAGGAATCCCGCGACACTCAAACACACACTTGCTCATGCCCCCCCCCCTTGCACTTTTCCCTGTAGTTTGAGATGAATACCATGTTAGCGCTGATGACCCCTGAGGGCACGAGCACAGAAGGAAATCACTCGAGTGCTTCCCCTTGTAGAGGTTATCCCCCGCTGGTATTTATTTATCCCTGCTATGGATCTCTCGCTCTCTCTCATACACACACAGCAAGCATAACTAAAGGACCTGTTAAAGGGCCTTGCCTATAAATCCTGAATAACAGAGCAGAGAAGAAAAAGTGGGGGATGGGCAGATGGGGCGGAGGCAAAAAATGAGGCTTAAAATCAAATAAATCACACCTGGATGGCTGGTGGAAAGTGGCACAGCGCTTCGTATATGATACTCGAATTACTCCATTTGTTCGTGGAGATATTTTAATCCAGCCTGACCTCAAACTTCCCATGAACCAGCGCCTGAACAAAAGGCCGCCCACTGTCTTCGCAGTAAATCTGTTGTCTCCCTTCTGGGCCCCGGACCGGGACTCATAGATCACTACTGCGCCGCAGCTTGCTTCAATTTACTCAATTAACTCAGGCTAAAGCACTTGTAAGTTCTGCAGATGTTGGTTTATTATCAGGGACTAAAATGTACAAGCGAGTTCAGGAGCCCGGGGTTATGCTAAGGTTGACTGAAGGGGGAAGGGCGGATAGTGAAGACAAAACAGACACAACAAAGTGGAAGGGAACAGGTTGTTTACGACGACTTTTTACATAAACGTCTACTTCACATCTTGTCATACAGAGTCATGGTTTTTGAAAAAAAAACACTTTTGTCGCAGTAAAAGAGAAATAAAAGAGAAACCTGTAGTAAAGACACTAGCAAGCCACGCTCCCTGTGCAGCTGCATCGTCGTCGTGTGATCTGAACTTTGAACATGTAAAACGATTCACTCCTCCAACCCGAATCGCTCACAGATGACCATCCTCTGGCGAGCATCCGCAAGCAGCTACAGGTACGTCACACCATTTCTTCATTTAGAGCCTAAAAAAAAGGAAACACTGCCCCAGCTGAGACCCGCAATCCAAATATCAGCAACACAACCCTGAAATGAGCGTGAATAAACCATTTTTATCTCTACTTGACCTCCTTGAAAATAAATCAAAGCCAGAGCGACATAAGGAATGTAAAAAATATTGTAAGGGGTGCTTGCTAATATTAAACAGGTGTCGTGAGCATCGCTATAAAACATGCCGCTCGCCGCCAGCTGGAGGACGATATATTTCAGGTGTTGGCTGACTACATTTCAATTAAGTGCGGCAACACAAGCTGACATTCATGGAGCTTTAAAATAAGCTTTTGATAAATGATTTCGCTTCATCGGGCTAGCATGCTAACGGCGGCCCTCGCATATTAAGGGAGGAGGTTCTTATCTCGGGTGCCGAGCGGGACGGGCCGAGTGAAACGCTGCCTTCTGGAGGGCCTCGGTGACAGGTTAATGACGTGCGAGCTCAGTTTGATGAGTCACGTGTTGCTCAAGAGTGGATTACAGGTGCGAAGGCGGCGCTTTATGGCAGGGTTGAACAAATCGAGCTAGCGTTTAGGTGCTTGGAATTCGTGTATCTTGATATAAGATCTGATTAATGACGAAATGGTGATACATCACTGATGTTATCACACCACTTGTACGCTGTAAAATATCATTTCCCTGCAATGCAAACAATAATATTTTTTGCAATAACAGGTTTTTAATGTAAGCTGCATGTGAAAGTAATTCAGCAACAGTAGGACACTTAATTTACGACTGTTTACGGTAAAATTGATAAGGTTCAGCATGCTGTCCAAAAAGGGTTATACTCATACGAAATAAATTATCCCTGCTTATTTTACTGTTAACATTTCTTATTTTTTTTAAATATAGCACATTTTTATCCTCCTAAAAAGTTACAAATATTTGGAATTAAATAAAATAAAATAAAATTATTATTATTATTATTTTTTTTAAGTTTTGAAATATCCTGTTTCGAAATTTTATAGTAAATTATTTAAACCATAAATGAATTTTTTTTACCCAATTTTTTATTTCATATTAATTATTAGTGTTATTAAAATGTTTAATCACACTCTTTTCTACTGAAGTAAAAATTTAGTTTCTTCCTAGTTTCGAGCATTCACATAAATAATAATTAGCAATTTGCTGCTAATGAGACCCTGCAGGAAAACAATTTTCACTTTTCCACTTAATTATGAAACAAATTCAATTCTTCGTCTATCAGCATTAAGAAAAGCGATATCTTGTTCAACACTCAGCGCGTCAGCTTGATCCAATTAGGCCCAGAACGGAGGCTCTGTAATTGCTCCTTTTACAACCAAGTAACCCTCCTTTGCCATTTTTTAACTAGTCAGAGGGAAAAATAAAAGTTGTGAAATGTTTGAAAGAGAAATGTTTGAGCTGAGACACGAGAAGATAAAAAATGAAGCACAACCTCCTGATGAAGGGTCACGGATATGGAGGGACGGTCGTCTCATCCTTGGGCCTCTGCTAATATGTTTTGAAGAGGAACCATGGCCTTTCATTTCTCTCCTGCCTTTCACGGACTGCTCCTAGGGGAGCGATAGGGAAGTGGAGAAAACTATAATGAACACGTTTGCCTTTTTGCCTCCTTTAACTGCCATCTAAATCACCAGTGAAGTCCCGCGCTCAAGCATTTCCACATATAATGGACACACAGCTGTTCTCTCAACGCCCGCTTGTCCTAGCAAATGAGCTAGTTCATACTAACACAGACGTTGAGCTAGTGTTTCGTGATCTGGGTCAAAATTGACAAAATAACACCTTTTTTTGGGAAAAGGAGAAGTGGGTGTGAATCCTTCTACTGCAATCCAAATTTTAGACAACATTGCCTAGATCTTGGTTAGCATGCCACCATGTTTATTTTGCCTGGAAAAATTTTTGCCTGCTTGGACCCCTGTCTACACTGGGCCCTCGGAATCATTTCCAAACACCCCAAAGGCATATGTACATCATTCCTAACCGGAGCATCATGCATCATGCATAGTATTACTTTAGTAGCATGGTACTTCATCTGGAAAGAAAGAGATATAATGCCCTTGCTATGTAGCCTAGCATGTCTGCTCTTGGTTAGGGCTACAGATCTTTATCAACCAGCTCTCCAAGGCATCTTCTGCATTCTCCAGAGATTGATTGGCAACATTCGCCTGCCCTCTGCGCCCCACCTCCCTAATGACGCGATGGAATTAATTAGGCTCCATTAATTTAGCAAAACAAATAAGCACCTCTGCCCTCTGCCTCAGGTTGGCTCTGCACATGCAGGTGGTTCTGATTTCTCTGCGCTTCATCAGCCGGCGCTGTTACACTGATCTACTGGTTGGAGAGCACTGGTCCTCATAGGCCATGACCTTTTCCTTCTCCTCCTGGGATGGCTGTCTTAAAGGCACTCGGGCCAGCTGGTCAGGCCTCGCCCTCATCCTCTATCCCAGTGTTTCTTCTGATCTTATCGACGTGTGTCGAGTAACACTGAAGAACACGCAACTAATTGGATTTTGATTGCTCATGAAACTGGTTGTATGTGGTGATTAAATACAGCTTCAGAAGAAACGGCTCCATCTTGCATCACGTTCTTATGTGAAACTGCAGTTCTGTGCAAAAGTCTTAGGCACCCTATTGCTTTTGGGTACAACCTTTCTTAAATTTTTTTAATAGTTCTGTATTATTGAGTGAGTACAAAAAGTTTCAAACATTATTTTTCCAACAAAAAGTAATTGTTACAAAACCAACGCATTACATAACAGACCACTTTTCAGACAAAAAACATAATGAAGGCTGCTGGGCTGCTGGGAAGTAAGTGTAACTGTCAAAGTCTCCAGAATCTGAGTCTATGAAATTAGCCGAGTATTATGCATCTTCAAGGCACCACTGCACGGTTAGTTCAGGGACCCTGAGATGGGAGCTGAGAGGTGCATTGTTTGATCTGAGTAACAAAAACACAGCATAAGAACTGTTCTCGCTGGACATCCAGGCAATCTCTGGTGTTAGCAATTAGCACTGTTAGCGCCATTCACCATCTGAATGACTTAAATGATCAATGGACAGAATAACAAACACGCTTCATACCCTCCTTTCACTTCCTCCTCCTGGGCTTGTAGGACTTGGATCTCTTGGAAAAGAGAAAGTGTGTGACTCCATTGAACTTGTTTATCAGAGCTAAGCCACTGGGAGCGCGGGCTCGACTCGAGGACTTTATCTGCAGCACGATTCAATTAAGCAGCGATGCTTTCACTCATGACAAAATCTTAATCTAGGCTCCTGTGTTTTCTGATAGGGGAACATATGTGCATTTATATGATTGCCTCGCTCGCCTATCATATTTACTTTGGTCAGAGAGAACGGCAAATCTCTAACCTGCAGTCTTGCTTCTCCGCCCTCGCTGCTCGGAAGTAATTCTGGATCCAGAAGTCAAGCACCCTGAAGCGTGTTAATACTAACATATTGAAGTCTTACAGCAGGGTTTAGATTCAGTACCTGCAGACGTAAGTGTTGATAACAGCCCCAGAGCGTCGAGGTGAAGTTTCTGTCAAAGTGGGATATTGTATTTAAAGGGCTTTTTTTTTTAAAAAAAAGAAGGTGCTTCTTATTTCTGTATTCTTACTTTCTCTAAAGACTCCGTCGAAATGTTTTCCAAGTGTTTCAGTACAACTGAAGTTCTGTCTCTTAAGCACTGAGTCAAGAAATATAGTAGACATCATTAATGAATCCTGCCTGATCAGAATACACAGCCTTCCAGACTCAACCCCATCCATGTAGAGGTCATGGAGGTGGAGAGTGGATAGGGTCAAATCCTTGTCCTCTTAGGAAATTCCAGTGTTGGACAGTAATGTTTCACTCCTATTCATCATTCTACCCATGTACGTTTTTTTTTAAATAGGGTCATACAGCTGTAGTTCCTGAATCGCTCCAGAAGTTCTTCTGAAGCTCCTTAAGGTTCTTTGCAGTCGGAAAACAAGTATCCCTCAACAATTCATTTGATAATTCATCATAGCCAGGACAGGACAAGGAATGAAGAGGATTACACTAACAAAATATGTCACGTTTCTCTTGCACAACAGCTATAAACAAGGTAGGCCTGTGTTTAGGATTTGCTATCAGTATCAGCAGCAAATTAATATATATTTTTTAATCACACAAGAGAATTGTACAGGACACGCTTCATGGAACTGCTTTAATTAAGACAAAATGAGATAAAGACGCCTGACGTTGCCATAACAACAATCATCAACAACTTATAAGTTATAAGTGTGTGTGTGTGTCTGTGTGTGTGTGTGGGGGTGGGG
>JAOVVH010000048.1:2969911-2980603 GCA_028566435.1 Scorpiodoras heckelii | reverse complement strand
GAAACTTTCAGCCTAAATTTGCACAATTTATCACACAATACATACAAGACTCCTTAAGTACTAAAATAATCATCAGAGGATTTTAGTGCAGTGCAATTTGTGGCTCGCAAAAAAAGTGTACAAACGTTATTGAGCCAACATTTCTGGTCACATGACCTCTCGGGGAGAGAACAGATCAAAATTCATGTATATACACTGAAGTACCAGAAAAACCGGTACTATGCAAAATACATAGCAGTGCCACCCATGAACGCCATTGGTTGTGACTGCCAGTGCGTACATAAAGTGATAGACATCTATGGAAGCTTCTAGAGCTGTTTCCACTGTGAGAATGGCGAGTTATCACAATTTTGCTATTTTCGACGCGGTTTAATAGTTGGAGCTGGAAAAGTTTGGATTTTCACGTAGGAGCATTACAACAAGGGTGTAGCATGACTACAAGAATTGTGGCAAAACCTCAAACTAATGACAGCACGTGGCCGTAAAACGACTCTTAGTGAACGTGACCAGCATCGGCTGGCAAGAATAGTTTCACGTGATAATTGTGCAAAACTGCCTCAAGTAACATCAGAATTCAATGCTGCGGCCTCAACAAACATCGGCGTGACGACTGTGCAAAGTTCCTTCCAACACAACATAGGGGACCTACCAAGTATTAACTGTAAATATACACCAGTTTTTCTGGTACTCCAGTGTATTAGAAATATTCAAGGCACAGCACTGTCGAATTCTCGATTCCGATTGGTCAGAAAGTGTTAAAAATCGTTTTACAAGGGGATTTGCACAGTGGGTGGACATTCTATATAAATGTTTAGAAAACGTTTGTTGGAATTGGTGATGCAGTTTATAATTTTGGAAGGAGTCTCCAGTGCCAGTGCTGTGGAACAGTGATGTAATTTTATGTTTTCTAAATTTTTTTTTAATTTCCAGTTTGGCCTTCAGGATAATAAGCCACTCGTGAATAAGTGACAGCGGAAACAATCTTGTTTCGTAGATGATATCAACAAATAAAAAGTATGACGTCTTGTTCAGGAATTAACAATCGCTGTTGTGCAAATTGAATAAAACACATCGGGGCATGCTGTGGTTGATTATTTTCCTACAACAACATGTTGTGTTATGGTTTATTCCTTATGCAGCACTGTTATGGTTGTGACATCACATGGATAGACAGATACAGTACTATACATATTATATGCCTAATAATAGGAAAAGTAATACGAACAAAAACGAAAGAAAGAAAAACTTGCTTTGGCTCTAGCATTACGAACGGGACATTTTTTATGTTGTGTTTATGATACATGGCATTTTAACGATATCATGGTATATTTGATGGTCGAGTGGACAGAACCCCAGACGAACAGTGCTCTTTAACACACACGAGAATTGATCAAATATGGTTTGTGATCGGCATTATTCCAAATAAAACAACATTTAAGTAAAAACAACGGCAGATTTGTGATGACAGACTTTGCTGATTGTACATTCAGAGTATAAAACAGCAGCTCCATACCAAGATGCATAGTAAATAAGAAAGACAGGAGGGAAAAATAACAACAGAAAGAGTTGACTGTACAGGGGAGTACTGTATACTGTATACATTTACACACAACTGATCAAGCTGATAAAAGAGCCGTACAGACGTTTTGCCGACACGTGGAAGACAAATCCCGAAGTCAAAAACAAGCCAGCAGCTGAAAGGTTTGTTTTTACAGTGTAAATTCAATTTCTGCAAAGATCTCCTTATTTTCTTCAAATCTTCAGAATGAAACTCAGATTGTGTACACAACAGAGAAAAACTGCATTTTTTTAAGGAATGAAAATGAGAGGGAAAAAAAACAGCCTTGAAAGATTGAAAGATTTTGGTTGCTTGGTGTTCGCAAATATTCAGAATTTTATCAAAATTGACATCATTTTAAAAAAAAAAAAGGAAATCAGAGGAATATAACACTGTAACACTGTAGGTGGCACCAATGAAGTGTGCAAAAAGAAAAACATACATAAATCATACTGATCATACATAATCTGAGAGTGAATGTGACACGTATAGTTCCCTCCACATCATTTTTACACCACCCTGTATTCAGATTTAAATCGTTTTTTGTTCTCGTCTTGATTTAGGGGTCCATGATACGACAGAATTAAATCCACAACTTCCCAGATTTCAAATACGTAGCACGCTAAAGTTAGGAAAGTGAAAAGCCGATGTTGTTTCCTCAAACTAGAAAATAAATTTCTGTAATAAACGCACTGCTGCTTTTTTTTTTTTTTTTTTTTTACATTTATTTAACACTTATTTGTCCATTCAGGACATTTTGTATTCATTTTATTATAAATATTAATGACTTATTCCATTCTATTTAAGTCAGACTTTTATTTTTTTGCAACTGTGTGTACAACTCTTTTGGATTAAAAAAAAGATCAAAACTGTTGGAAAAAAAAGGGAATATGCAAAATGTTCAGCTGCTACCGCAGAGCAACTGATGATCATTTAAGAGGTGTGCTACCATCACCATATACTTCAAACAAACTGGTTTTAGGTAAACTACAAGGGTGAGTCAAAAAAGAGCCGCACTTCGTTTATACTAAAACTATGATCCAGTAGGAGCCTGAGAGTACACGAGTAAGGGATGGAAACAATCGAAAGTCAAGCATCAGCTGGAAAATAGATGCTTACAGTTTTCTGGGAGTTTCAAGAGCCGGTGTTGGAACATTATCAGGAAAAAGGTTCAACAGATGACAGCGGTCGTTACAGTGAGACGCTCACTGAAGAGCTGAAGCCTAAAATTCAGACAAAATGCAGAGGACTGCTATCCAGTGTTGTTGCGTGACAATGCATGTCCGCACACCGCTACCCATACTGTCAACACTCCCCAAAAACTTCGTTTTGAGGTGTTAAAGCAACCTCCCTATAGTCCTGATCCTATAGTGCCCCATCAGATTATGACCTGTTTGGTCCCCTGAAAGGACGAAGATTGACGTCTGATGAAGAGGTAAAGACGGCGGTGCATCCGTGGCTCGCAGCTCCGCCTAAAACATATTTTAATCAGGGAATAGGAAAGATTGCTGACAGATGGACAAAGTGTATTGAAAAGCAGGGAGATGATGTCGAAAAATCACGTATGTGTCGTTCCTGAAAGTTGATTCAAATAAATTCTACAGCCAGAGTGCGGATAATTTTTGACTCACCCTCGTACAAGACATTTAGCCGACTATATATTTGTCGTTTATCCGTCATGGTGTTAGGCTAGCAGCACTACTTCAGAAAACAGTGCTTTAAACCTCAGTGTCGTTCGCTTCTAGTTTTTAAGTTTATAAATTTACACTCTTGTCATATGATAGCTTGATATAATACTAACCAACGGTTCAAAATATTCGGCTATTGAAAGCCAATATTGCACTCAACTATCTGTCTATATGCTGTCAGGAAAGACTGACAAATAATCAGACAGAGACAAATAAGTCTCAAACAATCGCCTGCATGTTTTAGTGACAAATTACAAAATCATTAACAAATTTTATTTAAGTACCAAATTAAAGTTGCATATAGCAAATTAATAATAAGAATCCACAATATGCATAAAGTAAAACAGGTTTTGAGAAATAATTTTAGATTTTTTAAAATACTTTTTGTTTAAATATTGATGTTGTTAGCCTAATAAATCACCTACGCAAGGAATGACATCGGGTCAAACACTCTGCCTGATGGGGGGTTAAAAATGGTTTTGCGTTACTCCCTCATGTTCACTCGCATAAATCTGGCACATCAGTCTGACTCAGACCCAACAGAGCCGGAGGTTTAACTGAGAAATTTGCATAAATCCTTTGAGATGTTTGGAAAATGGACACCTCATATCCCAGATATGTCAGCATAAAATTTTTTTTTGAACAATCCAACATTGTTCCGTTTTTGTCACTAGGAAATGTTAAAATTGTACACTATATTTTGAAGTTAAAATTCAAGCTATCCCATTATTTGAACTCATAAATAAGGAAAATCTGGATTTGACGTTAAAATTGATATTTAAAATTCTATTAAAAAAAACAAACAATAAAATTAAAAATAATAAATCAAATGCAAATTTTGGTGGCAGAACAAAATTGAAATTTCACATCGTTCAAATGCAAATAAAATTCAATTCAAAATTCGTTAAGCTTAACATTTCCGCCAATCAGAGCTCAAGAAATAAAAAATAGATGAAAAAAAAAAATTTGAGAAATTTTATATATTTTGTATATTTAAAATTTTCAACTTGTACAAAAAAAAGGTACAAAATGGTAATGAATCCTAGTAGCGTGAGTCTTTTTTTATTCAGCATTAGGCTAAATACTCAGTAGTGTAACTGTGCATCAGTCCAGTGTATTGTTTCATAACAAGTACTGAGAAAAAAAAGTTACGGTTTTAGTACCTGATCAAAGAATTATCAGTAATATAAATAACTGAGAGTAGTGATAACATTTCTACAGAGGTGCCAATGGTACTAACAAAAGAGGAGACAGAGAGCGAAAAAATTTATTCTCTAGGATAGGTAAGTCGACAAGATTGCAATTTTTTTTCTAATTATTTGTTTTTCAGATGTCAAGGAAAAATTCGGCTACCTAATTGGCTACATAATAATAAGTAGCTTCTCTTGTTTTTCCAGCCAGAGTCCCGCCCACTTTTTTTCTAGTTGCACAGAAAATTCCCTGATTAAATTTGACTTCATAAATTTGGTGTGACGAAAGTTTCCAAGACAGTTTACAGGTGTCTGTTATACTTGAATCAAAAAACATTAATTCTAGAGCTAAATCATAAATATTGGCACCTCTGCCCGCATCTGTAACTGAAGCGTTGTCAGCAGACACTCGTACCGAGGAATGGAGCGACGGAGACGAGTTTCAGACTCATTCCATAGTAAACAGTGTAGTAACCCTGTTGGCTGGGCGTCACAGTAAACTACGTGCTCTTTCTAGTAAACACAACAGACACCACTCGTACCCGCGGCCCTGTAACAACCGGTCACCTCCAACCACGACACCATGCTCTCTCACACATCCACGGAAGTAAAAGACGAGCTCAACACGCCAATGTTGAGCAAACAAATTGCATTTAAAACATAACTTTATGAAGTGAAGTGCATTATGAAGGAAAATGAAATTAAATGTCTGTTCGTACTCTGTAAAATCAGCCTCTCACAGTCAGTTTCGGTGCGGTGTAATCGCAGTCTTGGTCTTCTCAAACACACTTCTTATATCTAAAGCTAGCTAATATATTTAAAAAAACGATAGAAGCTGTGAATATTTGTGTGGCAGCCTGGTCAAACCTTTCACATGGTGAAGTTTTTACATTTTCTACTACGGTTATACCCAAAAGGTTTGTGAAAAGGTTTGTTTCTGTCTGTAGAGCAGGAGCATCACAGACATCCTGACAGCCGCTAATCAACGTACCTGATTAGCATTCTGTCCACTTTGCTATGACATGTAGACGTCCAACAACTTTTTCAAAGCATGATATTCACTGTGTCAGGACATCACACTTAGACCCCCTCAACACGACGATTGAATGTTTCGGAAACAAGATTTCGTTCTTTGTGGTTTCAAAAAGCTTCGCATCCACACGACAACGGAAGGTTTTGAAAACAATATTTGTCCTTTGTGGTTACAAAAAGCTTCGCATCCACATGACAACATTCTACAATTTATTCACATCCTCTCAGATTTGTAGCCATGACCGAAAGCACTACAGCATGTATGCCAGGCCAGCAGGTGGCAGCATAACCTTCCCACTCAAATATACCACGGAAGAACAATGCGTCTGCGCACTACTCAACCACCCGACCTGCAACCCACCGACTGTAGCCTGTATAGTGAATGTATCTTTGTCATAAAGTAAGACATCATTTGGTGCATGATTCATAAAAGACAGACACTTGTGTAGACAAAGTTTTGGACGAGCCACTGCAGGCTACAGCAAAGTGAGCAGTGTTGTTTTTAGGGCTGTTTAGCCCAAACTGTAGTATCATACATTGATTGCAAGGCATAGCCTTGTCTAATATCATCCTAGTCTAATAGTCTGGCTCTAGGCTACTAAATAAACAGATGAATTGTTCCAAATGGTGTTTCTTATTGCTCAATAGCAGTATATTCCTCCCACAGTCCAAAGACTTGCATGTTAGGTTGATCAGTCACTCTAAATTGCCCGTAGGTGTGAATGTGTGCGTGAGTGTGTGTTGGCCATGCGATGGCCTGGTGACCTGTCCATGGTGTACCCCACCTTCGCCCGATGACGCTGGGATTGGCTCCAGCCCCCCCGTGACCACGACTAGCGGGAAAAAGCGGAGGATAATGGATGGATGGACTCTGCTCTAACCTGTGATGTTTTGTAGCAAGCTTATGATTCAATATGCAAATCACTACTGCATACAAAGGCTTTCTTCTCCAAGCACAATGTGTACAAACACATAAATAGCCAGGTACAGTGTGGACCGTGCCATTGTTGCTGTCCGAATTTACTGTTTCTCCTGTCCACACAGCGACGCAAGGGTTGCGGTTGAACATTTTGTCTAATCTGGAACCTTGCTTCCAAGGTTCGCGGTTTCAGGCTCCGAGAATGCCGTTGTCATGTGGATGAAAGGCCGAAAGGCAAAAAATAACATTTTAAATTTTTGCCAAAAACGCATTTTCAATTTAGACTGTCGTGTGGACGGGGGTTTAGCTAGCAAGGGTTACATAAAGACATCTTTACGCAGACTTTTTGTACCATTGTGTTTGTTAAAACCTAGACAAACATAAAAAGTAAATAAAAACATTCTCATGTTAAAGTATTTGACCAAAACCAGATTTTTTGTCTCGTTTTTTTGGCTAGAGTGACGGGTTCCCCCACGCCGCCACACAAAAGCCAGAACAATGTGTTCACAAATATCAGTGTACAAATAAGAGACTACACAATAAAAAGCTCTTAGCCAGTGTTTAGGATTGGCACAAATGTCCTTCCGTCAATTGGTCATCAATTTCTAAAAAGTCATCGAATTAACGTCTGATTAACATCGGAGAAGCGAAGTGTGTCTTGAAGTAGGTCACTTTTAATCAGAATTGCTTCTTGTAACTTTTTTTTTTTTGTTCTGTAACACCACGTGTACCGTTTATAACAAAGTCCAGCGTCTACTTCTTCGAGATCTTGCCGGCTTTCCTCTTGGGCTCGTACGGCGTCCTCAGGATGCTCGGCGTCTCCTCCATGACGCGGACCAGCAGGTTGTCGATGTAGTCCTCCAGCTCACGGATGTGTGCGTCTTTCTTCTTCACCACCTCCTTCTGCTTGATCAGCTCCTGCACAACCTCCTGGAACGACAGGCTGCTGTACATCGCCGTGCTGCTCTGGAGCTGGTCGGTTTCCTGAGGAAGTCAAGAGCAAGAGATTCAGATCCACTCCAGCGGCGCAAAGACGACAACGGGAACGGTGTGCAGCAATTCACGGTGTTGTTTTCAAATGTCAAGCGATACCAGTATCATAACGTCATTATTTATATTGGTAGAACGAGCCACACCCGTGATTCATCCCAAAACCGAATACCTGAGAAAGGAATTTCATGCTTCTGTTCCACTAATAAGCAAGAAATAATCCACTACAGGATGTGCTGTTACAGGAAAACAATCAACAAAAGGTTGCTGTGACACTGTTACCAAAATAAAGCTGATCTTATTTGGGTTATTTGTCTTTTATTTCTTTTGCACCACAGATATTTGTCAACACAAAAATTTTTGTTATTAATAAACAGCACATTGTAGCTTTTATCCTTTTATAGCTACATCTAAAGTTAGTCACCGCTTATGTTAGTACATACAAGCAGTTGTTCTCTCTCCAGATGAATGTCAGTAACGAAAGCAACACGTTACATAACAGACCACTTTTCAGACAATAACATAATGAATGCTGCTGGGTTTTGCATGCAAAAGAAAGAAGTACGTGTGACAGTCAAAGTCTCCAGAAGAGCTGTGGAAGATTCTCAGTAAAACTTAACAGCTAATTACTGTACAGTACGATGATGCAGAAGTCTGAGGCACATGCAAAGAATCGCCGTAAAGCAAAGACGCCTTCGAAAATGATATTTCTACATAAAAGAAAACACTATAAAGTGCAGTAAACAGTAATAAACTAAAGGAAGTCAATATTTGGTGACTTTTTCTTAAACAGTGTTCCCAGGTCTTCACAATGTTTGCAGTTTTATAAGGAAATTAGCTTTTAAGTTTTAATGAGCGTCTTGGAGAATCTGCCACAGCTCTTCTGGAGACTTTGACTGTCACACTTACTTCTATTTTTTGTATGTAAAACCCAGCAGCCTTCATTATGTTTTTTTGTCTGAAAAGTGCTCTGTTATGTAACGTGTTGCTTTCGTTACTGACATAGAAATATTTTTGTGTAACATTTAGTTTCTTGTTGGAAAAGTAACGTTTGGAAATATGAAATCTTTTTGTACTGACTCAAAAATGCAGAACTCAAAAAAACCCCATGCACCTAAAAACCATAAGGTGCCTAAGACCTTTGAACAGAACTGTACTAGTACTAATCTTTTGATCATACAGAATCGAGCATCCAGCTGTGGTATAATTAGATCGATATCACAGCAGCCAAATACAACATTTAAATAAACCTTTCACGGGTATGAAAAATGTAGGAAAAATTCACAACATCCCGTAAGCATCTTAAGATCTGAAGCGTCGAGATAACTCAACGTTAACTCGGCCCAAAATAATAACGTGTCAGAACCTCATGAGCGTTATGAAAATAAATGTGTTAATTCATTAAAATGCACTGATATGCTTTAAATGAATTACTCATAGGGAGGTTCTTTCTCTCTCTCTCTCTCTTTCTCTCTCTTTCTCTCTCTCTCTCTCTCTCTCTCAGGCTGATTAAGGAGCTCCTCGCTTGCTCCTCTGTGTTTACGGGAGATGGATGAGCGTTCAGATTTGTAGGCCTTTCCTCCAAGCCTTCGCCTGACCCAGGACCTTGACTCGTTCAGCTGACAAGAGCAACAATTAAGATTAGCCTCATGCGATAACAATAATAAAGATAAAGCTACTGACATTCCTTTTCTTTTCCCTGGGGAAACAACAAAGACTGTTTGAGCGTCATAAAACTGTCAAAGCAAAGACTACAAAAGAGCGCTGCAATAACTTCTTAATGTTTGCTGGACGAGCTTCTGCTTTTGTTAACCTCAAATCCAAAGCTTACAAGTAAAACTGTCATGATCCACACCGACAATGCATCGGATGACCGTCGTGTGCTAGCCAAGAAAAACCTCCAGCCACAAATGAAAGCCATGAGCAAAAAAAAAAAAGAAAAAAAAAAAAGACAGGAGGACTGAAAAAGTGAAAAGGAAACAATGCTGTGTGAAGCAGAAAAGTGGCGAGGGAACGACCATGAACCGGAGAAGCGCTGACGAGCAGAGGGAAGCGGCGAGATAAGACCTGCACTTGGTATTCTCCAGTTGTCTCATTACTGGAGCTAATGAGGGCCTTTGCGCTGGGAAACGTAAAGCCCGAGTCCTTTGAAACGGCACGACCCTGCGTCCTATGCCTCGCATTTTAATTGGGTCCTTTCACAGACGTGCCGCTAGGAAAGCCATTTTCAGCACCGGGAACCATTTAAACAACATTTCGGTGTCTGTCTTGGTGAGCTAAACGCTGCCTCGCGCTGGGACGTAATGACATTAACCATTATTACAATTACGACAAGCCCTTGTTTAACGCTGCCTGCAGTTTGACCTGTCACATCAGCGCCAAATTGCACATCGTCCTCGGCGTCCCAATTACCGTACGGGTAGCAAAAAAAAAAAAAAAAGCAAGAGGAAAGACAAGAAGCAGAAACACGTTAATAACATCGCACCATTTCAAATTACACCCAGATCAAAGATGATAGCTGGCTATTTCGCTTGTTAATTAGATAAATGCTACTTGAAGCAGAAGTGTCACGAGTGAGACCGTGGCAGAGATCGGCGTCAGCTACTGCTACGTCCAGTAAACAATTAATTAAAAGTTTTGGCAAGTTGGAAGGAACTTTTTCTTTTCAATCTAAATATAAAAGAAGAAGGAAAACAAACCCACACTATTCACCAGCTTTACGTCCACAGCTTGAGGATACATATATGACAAATGCGACAAAAGAAACCTACATGTCTTTAAGGTTCTGTTCTTGAGTCAGTAAAAAAGGCTACATGACACGCTGGTCATATTCACTTCCAAAGAGAATAAAAAGAGATGTTTTAGAAGGAATGACTATTTATACAGTACCGTGCAAAAGTCTGACGAACCATATTGTTTTAAAACTTTTTTTTTTTAATTCTGCATTACTGAGTCAGTACAAAAACATTTTATATTTCCATTTTATATTTACTTATCAAACAAAAAATTTTATGTTACACAAAAATGTTTGTATGTCAGTAAGGAAAGCAACACGTTACATAACAGACAAAAAACATAATGAAGGCTGCTGGGTTTTACATGCAGAAAAAGAAGCAAGTCTGACAGACAAAGTCTCCAGAAGAGCTGTGGCAGATTCTCAGTAAAACCTACCAGCTAATTACTGTACAGTACGATCCAGAAGTCTGCAGAAGGCACATGCAAAGACTCGCTGTAAAGCAAAGACGCCTTCGAAAATAATGATGTTTCTACATAAAAGAAAACACTATAAAGTGCAGTAAACAGTAATAAACTAAA
>JAOVVH010000048.1:2872497-2894889 GCA_028566435.1 Scorpiodoras heckelii | reverse complement strand
TTACTCTCCTGTCACACTCTTTACTCTCCTGTCACATGCTTTACTCTCCTGTCACATGCTTTACTCTCCTGTCACACGCTTTACTCTTACGATACACCCTTCACTCTCCTGTCACACTCTTTACTCTCCTGTCACACGCTTTACTCTTCTGATACACTCTTTACTCTCCTGTCACACTCTTTACTCTCCTGTCACATGCTTTACTCTCCTGTCACATGCTTTACTCTCCTGTCACACTCTTTACTCTTCCGATACACTCTTCACTCTCCTGTTACACTCTTTACTCTCCTGCCACACTCTTCACTCTCCTGTCACACTCTTTACTCTCCTGCCACACTCTTTACTCTCCTGTTATCTGGGAAAAGGTACCGAAGCATTCGGGCCTTCACAACCAGACTATGAAACAGTTTCTTTCCTCAAGCTATCAAATGCCTCAATAGCCACTGACTGGACTGAACACTCCATACACACCTCAAATATGCTGAACTGGACCAAACTAAACATACACACCCATATCCCCCCCCCCTGCAACTTTGCACAAACTGTTTACTGCTGCTAATGACCTTATGACCTTATGTTTACATACTGTATACACTGATCTGCACTTTACTGACCATACACCTCATACCACCTGTATACACCTCATACACACCTTCCTACACCTCACACCACCTGTATACACCTCATACACACCTGCATACACCTCATACCACCTGTACACACCTCATACACAACTGCATACACCTCACACCACCTGTATACACCTCTTACACACCTGCATACACCTCATACCACCTGTATACACCTCATACACACCTGCATACACCTCACACCACCTGTATACACCTCATACACACCTGCATACACCTCACACCACCTGTATACACCTCACACCATCTGTATATAACTCATACACACCTGCATACACCTCACACCACCTGTATACACCTCATACATACCTGCAGACCCCTCATACCACCTGTATACACCTAATACTATCTGTATACACCTGATAAGACACCTGTATACACCTCTTACACATCTGCATACACCTCACGCCACCTGTATACACCTTACACACCTGCAGACCCCTCATACCACCTGTATACACCTCATACCACCTGTATACACCTCATACCACCTGTATACACCTCATACACACCTGCATACACCTCATACCACCTATATACACCTCATACACACCTGCATACACCTCATACACACCTGTATACACCTCATACCACCTGTATACACCTCACACCACCTGTATACACCTCATACACACCTGCAGACCCCTCATACCACCTGTATACACCTCATACCATCTGTATACACCTGATAAACACCTGTATACACCTCATACACCTCACACCATCTGTATACACCTCATACACACCTGCAGACCCCTCATACCACCTGTATACACCTCATACACACCTGTATACACTTCATACCACCTGTATACTCCTTATAAACACCTGCATACAACTCATACCACCTGTATACACATCATACACCTCACATCACCTGGATACACCTCATACCACCTGTATACATACCTGCATACAACTCATACCACCTGTATACACCTCATACACCTCACACCACCTGTATAAACCTCATACACACCTGCATACATCTCACACCACTTGTACTGTATTGTTTTGCTGTCTTGTACTGTTTGCACTGTTTGTTTTTTTGCACTCTTTGTTTGACCTGCACTGTTTTGCACTAGTTTGCACACATGCACTTTATGTAGTACTGTGTAGCTATACGTAGCACCATTGCTCCTGGAGGAACATTGTTTCGTTTCACTGTGCACACTGTATATGGTTGAAATGACAATAAAAACCACTTGACTTGACTTGACATGACTTGTATGGAAATACTGGCATATTTGGCGCTGTCTGGCATCCTGTATATTTTATTCCAGTAGTATTAATTTACGTCTCTCACTGAATACAGTTCTGGATTTCTATCAAACCTGGAATTAACATATTTCAGAGGCAGAGCAGTTAAAATAAAGGAGGGTCACAAAAACAGGATTAATGCAACAGCTTAAAACACTTTACCAGAGCATAATCATACGATGACCCACTTAGCTCTGTCTAATGTGTTCTCCGGCATCAAATACATTCTTCTATTTCATGAAGAAATGCAAAAATAAGATCATCAGTATACACAGGTTCATTACACTGAATGTGTCTATTTGTGTTGTGTTTTTGGATTGATGATCTGTTTTCTGTAAAGGAACATCTGATGGTGAACTGCAGTTTTGTCAGAGTAACATGAAAGAAAGAAACATTTCAGAGCAAGAGTCAAATCCTGCTTTGGGGCGACTTAAAAATGATTCAATTCAACATCCTACTTTCCTGGAAAAGCATCAATTAGATGGGACAAATTTCTCACAATTCCAAAAACAGGGTTTTCACAGTAATGGCTTGGTTTGTGGAAATGAGTTCCTTCATCCTTCATCAGTAGACGTTTAATAACATTTAACTTGCGGCAGTAACAGGAGGCCCTGGAGGGTGGGATGGACACTACTTGAACATTCCAAACACTTGAGTGGAGAAGAGGAGGTGTGCTCAGAAGGGCTACGTGAAAGATTTCAATCCAACATTCTTTGTACCTTCTCACTTTCCTCAAACTTTTGAAGCGGAGAACGCTAATCCTGTCTTTGTCAAGGCCAATTCAGGTGCTCTTATCTTACGGATGTTTTCTGATGAGCGCTTTCCGTTCGGATCGGCTATTCAGTTCAAAAAGTGTGCTTGTGTTGTTTGAGAACAATTTTTTGAAATGAATATTTATATGGGAAAAAAACCATTTGTGTTTTACAGCCACCCTATTGTTACCAATGCAGCTAACTAGCAGCCATATAGTTTTTTTTCCTTCTTCAATTCATTAGCCATTCATATTATGATGAAAAGGCTTACACTTCATAAAATTTCACATCCTGCATCAGTACCATATTCTTTAGATGTCCACCAAATTTTGTGAATATTGTCCATGGGGAGTGCTGCAACTGACACATTTCTCTACACTTCATTTTTGGTCTTTTTCTCACTTTATATAGAGGCCATATTCAACATCACTACACAGTACGTCTAGTTAAGGAGATATTCATTTATTTAACAATTATGCAAGGAGTCCCCAGTGTTAACATTTTGTACCAATAAGATTTCCACCACAGGAAAGTCTTGTGATGACTGGATGTTTTAGAGCTGTGCTATTATGACCAATGCAGCTAACTACCAGTCACATAGATTTTTCCTTCTTCACTTCACTAGCCAGTACCTTGTGATGTAAAGGCTCAAACGTAATGAAATTTCACATCCTGCATCATTACCATATTCCTTAGATACACACCAAATATTGTGAAATGTTGTCCATAGGGGGCGCTGCAACTGAACATATCATTATATGTCATTTTTGCACTTTTTCTCATTTTATATGGCAGTGGCTATGTGGTATGTCTAGTTTACGAGACATTTCATTTATTTAACAATTATGAAAGGAGTCTCTAGTGTTAGCATTTTGTAACAGTAAGATTTCCAGCACAGGAAAGTCTTGTGATGACTGGATGTTTTAGAGCTGTACTATTATGACCAATGCAGCTTACAAGTGGTCATATAGATTTTTTCTTCTTCCTTTCACTAGCCAATATCTTGTGATGTAAAGATGTGAACTTCATGAAATTTGACATCCTGCATCACTAATATATTCTTCAGATGCATACCAAATTTTGTGAAATATTATCCAGAGGGGGCGCTGCAACTGACACATTTCACTACACTTAATTTTTGTGCTTTTTCTCACTTTATATGGTAGTCACTATGTGGTATGTCTAGTTTAGGAGACATTTATTAATATATTTATTTAACAATTATGGAAGGAGTCTCCAGTGTTAACAATTTGTAACAGTAAGATTTCCCCCACAGGAAACTCTTGTGGTGACTGTTCCACATCTTTTAATGTAATTTTAAATGCAACAATAAATGGATAAAACTATATGACCTAAAGTTGTATTCATTTGCAAATTGCTGCAATATATACAGTAAGAAACAAGTTTTGATTTGAAAATAATCAACCTCAGTTTTGTAACAGTAAATCTGCTTCAACATACCATGCCATCACTGAATAATTTTCTATAACAGCGCACGTTCAATTGTTTAATTCCTTAACTTTTTACTAGCTTTATATTACTAGACCTTTTTTTTTTGTTTTATTGTATTTCTCTTCAAGAAACATTCCATCATAAGCTTAACAACATAATCTCGTGATACTAAGAAGTCATAATTCATATGGGTACATTTGTATAGACTGGTTGAGAGGGGAGAAGGTGAAGTTAATGGTTTCTTCATCATCATAACATAGCCACAAATGTTAACTCTGTCTTTAACGTTCGTCACTTTTCTTAAGAAATGAGCTGCAATTTTTTTCCCCCTAAAAATTCCTAACAAGGACCTAGATTGTGCGCACTGTGTGTACTGGAACCCTGCAGTTTGCACAACAGGGTGAAACGTTTATCTAAATGAAGACTGAAAGATGAGTGTGTTAAGGTCGAGGCGGGCCCCTGTGTGTGTGTTAATAACACATGAGGCACAGCGGCATTGTTCATGTACGAAGGATAACAGCAGATATTAACAGGACACACAGGAGTTCCTATCAATAGAGCGAGAACCCAGGACGCCACGGGCCGCTCAGCCCATTTAGACCACTTATCTAAAGTCTCTAATTACTGGCGTTTATTTGATAAACAGAAAAGGAAGAATGTGGAAGATGGTTTAGCTGGAGCTGAAGGGGATTCATCTGAACTTCTTAAACAGAGTGAGAGGGAAATATCTTTACTGATGTGCCTTTTTAATCATGCAGTAATTAGGAGCAGTTCCATTTGGCACTTGCAGAGATTGGCAGAAATAAAAGGGGAAAGACTATCATTCTTTTACAAAGATATGATGTGTTATTGCACTTAAAAGTACTAAGAGAATTTAGTCTCTTTACCAGAGGCCAAAAACGGAACGGAGCTTGTTTCGAGGAGGCCCGTGTGCAGCATTGAATTTTTTTGTGATGTCACAATCCACATTAGTGCTAATTGGCTCATATGAAAGCTGTTACTCAGGGCATTGTGGTACTTGTACACAGTATTTTACTATCAACAAAGTTTTAGTTGTGCTGAATGCTTTATCTCTGAACCAATTTTATTGCTGAGAGGTGTGAATTGTTTGCCATACACAATCAAGATACTCTAGAAACAGAAACCCAACAGTGTCTTGACTAATCTTATAACAGACTTGCGGCTTTAAATGAATTCATGTGCGTAGTGTGATTACACTATTTTTTTTAAATATTAAGAATTACATTTTCTATAAGGATGCATTATGGAAGGAGTCTCCATTGTCTCCATTGTCAGAGATTTGGATAAATCTGTGACAACAGGAAAAAATTTGCATCGTGGCATTGAATTAAACTATAAACTGTTAAAAAGTATGCCATGTCTTCTACTATTATGGGGGAAAATGTCCGTGTTGGCATCAGACATTCTGTCATTGATTATTTTTCTACAACAGCACAATTCCAAGTGAGGTATTCCTTTTACAGGCCACAAGGATGTCGGAAATATTGAAAAAAGAAGGAACTTTCCATCGGCAAGCATTTCCAGATAAAATAATTCATTAAAAAAGCGCACTTGTTCTTGTATTTTGAAGTCATTATTCCCTCTCTTTCCCATTCTCCTCCCGAGCCTACAGCAGCTAAAATAAAGAGCCAGTTTCACAGGCAATCTCGGCCTTGTTTGTGTAAGGTAATTACTACTCGTCCTCCCGTCACGACAGTTCTGACGATGCATGAAAATAACCGTTGCCCTACTTCAATCAGAGCCGAGAAAAGAAAAGCGAGAGAAAGAGAGAGAGAGAGAGAGAGAGAGGGGGTTTGGAAATAAGGGATGAAAGACCGAGAGAAAGAGAAGGAGAGAGAATCAGCCTCTGATTAATTAGCTGGAGTTTGGTAATCAGTTTAATAAGGCTGAAGTTGCCGGTGAGAGGTCCCCTTTGGCCTGGGCCTCACTAAGCTGAGCACGTTCTCTCATCGAGTAAACACACAGCGCCCAATTTACATAAACAGTTGCTTCTTTTTCTTTCTCTCTGTCTCTCGGTATACATGTGTTTGAGTGTCTCTACTTCACTGAGCCAGCCTTAAAGCCTCACGCCAACGCTTAAGTCGCTCGCAATGAGGGGCCAAGGCAAATTCATGAATTTTTCTGGGGATTTATAGACTAATTAAATCCGGGAATTGCTGCTGCTGCTGCTGCTTCCTGAATGCACAACTGCATGATGTCAGATTGTTAGCATTCGGCTAGCATTCAAGCTGAACGAATTAGCATTCAGTTGAACAGCTTGCTTCGTGAGTTTAGTTTTTAGACCCATTTTTAACAGCAGTTTATTCTTGGCTACTAATATCCCATCACGAAGTCATATATATATATATTCTGAAAATTAAGTAAATGGCTTATTTATTATGGTCACTAAAATGTAAGCTAACTCATGAGCAATTTCTGAATGAGAAACCTTTAAGAAAAAGTCACAGCAAATATTGACTTCCTTCATTTTATTACTGCTTACTGCACTTTATAGGGTTTTCTTTTATGTGGACGCACCTTCAAGGGCATCTTTCTTTAACAGAGAGTCTTTGCATGTGTCTAAGACTTCTGCATCGTACTGTACAGTAATTAGCTAGTAATCTTACACAGCTCTTCTGGAGACTTTGACTGCCACAATTACTTCTTTTTTTTTTGCATGCAAAACCCAGCAGCCTTCATTATCGTTTTTGTCTGAAAACTAGTCTGTTATGTAATGTGTTGCTTTCGTTACTGACATACCAACATTTTTGAATAACAATTCATTTTTTGTTAGAAAAGTAACATTTGGAAAAATAAAATCTTTTTAAAATCTGACTCAATAACGCAGAACATCGTTGTACCTAAAACAATATGGTGTCTAAGACTTTTGCACGGGACTGTATGTAATTATAAAATTAGAGTCGAAATGTAGAGGTGTAAAACTAGAAACGTAATGAACGAGAGTTAGAGAGAGAATTGAATAAATGTACTTTAAAGCATGACTTTATGCAAAAATCCATTTTAACTATACAATATATTGTGTACTGCACATTTTATAACTTATTTAATAAAAAAATAAATAAATAACATCAGTGGAATGGTTCTGATAATGATTGAAGTGCATGGCCCACAAATGACAATATGATACTATTTCATGCAAGGTATAACATTTCAACAAAGAGTGAGGGATAAGAAGAAACTTACGAATAGTTATTCCACAAACTTGAGGTGCTGAGGATTCGATAAGCGTCCACCGCGTAACCCCGGCACGGCTCATGATGCTACGCTGTTACAACACAGGGAAATCATTTAAGCTGTGTTAAGTGGCCTTTTGTAATTCAAATGATAAATTATGCTTGGCAGAGGGTTTAGAAAAGCTTTGACAAAAGCAATGCCATTGTTTGCGCCAGGACAAGGTTTTAGGCAGCCCCGAACTGAGGGAATTACTTTAGAGAGTTCCTCAAAGTTCCTCAGGGTTTTGGAGACAAATTGGTTCGGCGCTCACTGAGCAGAGCAACCTCGAAACGTCAGCTCTGCCCTGCATATACGTAAATGTTTCAACACACACACATATCTAATGCCTGAGATGTAGAGCCTCATGCGTAAAAGATTGTCTTAGCCATTGTTCTAGTTAAAGATATCACTTTTTGGTTTAAGATTAAGGTTAAGCTTGTGACAATCCAACATATAATGAACCTAAGCAAAAAACATAGCAGCGCCACCTATGCATGTCATTGGTTGCGTCCGCCAGTGCGTATATAAAGCAATAGACATCTATGGAAGCTTCTAGAGCTGTTTTCGCCATGAGAATGGGAAGTTATCACGATTTTGTGGTTTTCAAGTCGGAGCTTGTGAGATGCATCATAGCATTTCAGATGTAGAAGCAAAGTCTGGATTTACACATATGAGCATTTTAAGGGTGTACTGTGACTACAAGAATTCTGGCAACATCTCGAACTAAGGACAGCAGCGTGGCTGTAAAAAGACTCTGGGTGAACGTGAGCAGCGTCGGCTGGCAAGAAACGTTTCACATGATAGACGTGCAACACTGCCTCAAGTACCATCGGAATTCAATGCTGGGGCCTCAACAAACATCAGTGTGAGGACTGTGCAACATTCCCTCCGAGATCCTGTGGAGGACCTACCAAGTAATTGATTTACCAGTTTTTCTGCTACTTCAGTATAAGTGGCATTTTTGGTTTAAGATGAGGTCAGACCAGGTTCATCCCACAATGTGGTTAACATTAGCTGATTTCTAATCAAGCTAATTCCTCGCTATACTAGGACATCTTGTGTTCTTTGCTTAAGCAGTCAATAAATTCAGAAAAAAAGACAGCTACGTATCATCCATTTGTCACTAGTGCGAGTGCACACTCTTGTTACAGTATGACTAAAAAGAAAAACAAATCTAGCCAATGTTAATCACGTCACTTAAAATCATTAAGCGATGCAACTCCACCCGCAGGCTGCTTGGAGTGTTCGAAACAAGGGCATCGCCTTGATGGGGTTGTGACCCCGGGGCTCTCAGTGAATCATCTCCCTCGGGTGTGTTTATAAAGCCAGCGGGGTGCAGCGTCTCCGTCCATTCGTTGTGATCAGCGTGATCAGTGAGTTTAAAGGAAAAGCAAATGCTGGCCTTCCTGTGCACGCCGGTTTGTCTTGTGCAAATGAAAGCCAAGCTCCGGAGAGTAATGAAGAACGATGCTCACTTACCATTAGGACGCTGTGTCCTGATCTTTTGATCTTTTGTTCACTTTTTTCCCCTCTCACAGGTAAATCTGGAACATTTGGACATATTGTAAATGAATAACTGAAATGGCACTAATTTTAAATGCTAATAAAGAAAAAAAAGTACTTGCTAGCTTTGCTTAGCACACTGAACTGTCTCCATGACGATGAGACATGAAAGTGGGTTGATTAATCATCTCTTTTGATGTTGATCTAACAAGATGGCGAACCTTTATGAGTCCACGTTTGCCAATGTCGTTCCGTCGATGAACTAGTTTTAACAGTTTTGAGCTGGGGGTTCCTTTTTTCACTTTTGTAAAGTTATTTTTTGAGTCTATGCCAAATACAAAGCTCTATCTGGACCGCTTTTTGACTGGAATAATGCTGTCCATAGGTGATCCATTCAAGAGAAAACTAACGTTAAATGTGTTAACATGACAATCCACCAGAAGACCTCCAAAGCACCTGGTCATAGTTTCAATGGACATGTGCTGGAGCAATAAATAACGTTCTTCTAAAAAATATTTCCTCATATTTGCTGGTGCTTTAATGATGAAGAGAGAGAGCGCTCTCTGACACATTGCTCCAGAATCCAAAAGCTTGAGATCTGCTGAGTGGGAAGGTCAAATCATATGATTTGTCATCTTTTTTCACTCTCATCAAACCACTCAGCGAGTCCTCGAGCCCTGTTGTGTGGGCGGAGTGAGTCACGCTGTACGAAACCATGCCCACCGGGATAGAAATGTTTCATCGTCATATAAAGGTGATCTGTCAATAACTGTCTGGACTCTTGAAAAACTTTCATGGATGTTCCACAACATAGCGAACCAAAACTGCACACTGTTCGTTAATTAAGCAACATAACTATAACACATTTTTTTAACTACAATTAATAAGCATGCAAAATGTTTCTGGACACATTCAAAATGCACAAAGACTAGGCCAAGCACGAACGGTGCATTAAATAGAAATAGCTCTAGCAATATTTCTATATAAAGCTCTGGCCTTTTGCAGCCTTTTTCACACATTTTCATCAATAACGTCTTCCATATGGATTCGTTTTCGCCACTTTGAAACCGTGGAACGGCACCAACACAAATATTTAAACGGCATTTTCCTGAGAGGAGAGGGTAATTTGTGGGTGTAACGAATGTGCTTTATTTTGTCCAAGAATCTTTTTTGTCTTGACGCAATTATTTAATGAGCAGCTGGCATCAGGATAAATGACGTTCCTGTTCTGGGGATCTTGACAAACAAGTCCTGTCTAGTGACCTGCTAAGCTTTCATTAGAGTGCCTACAGTGCCTTGCATAAATATCAGTTGCTCCTCTGACTAATCCCACCTTCAATCACCGGTCACTGACTTTTGGTAGACAGCCTCCTCTAGTAGCAGTTTGTGCCATGTTCTTTACAGTTTTTCGTAATGGAGGACTCCACTAGATGTTCAGAGTTAGCAACTTTGTCTTCATGAAGCTATTTATCCTTCCAGGAACAAGTGTATTTATATTGAGACGTTGTAAATGCAGTCAAGTGAATCCCATTCAACTAATTCGGAATGCAACTGCTTGGAAAAAGAACTAATACAACAATTCACAGTGTAGCTGTACAGTAAAGTGCCAGAAAAACTGGTGTACCAGTTAATACTTGGTAGGTCCCCCATGGCATTTTGGAGGAAACGGTGCACGCTGATGTTTGTTGCATAAATAGTCATGCAAGATACTGTACTGTATGGAAGAATTAAGCTTAAACACAGCAAGGACAATGTGAAAGTGGGTACAAAATCTCACATCTGCCCATCGAAATATTTGTGCTTCAAACCTAGCTATGGAGTCATAGGCTTTCCAGACACACTAGACAATTCATGCCTTTTCCCTTTTTCAGATATTCACTAAACATGACATTTTGGCAGATGCTTTTATCCAAAGTGACTTATAAGCGATAACGATTACAGCCCAACCAGTCGGACTGTCTTGCAATCAAGGGATTTGAACTCCCAGCTTTCTGGTCACTATCACAGAAAGTTGAACTGCTGATAAGGCTGATGAGGTCTGGTTTAAGTGTAATTTCACATGCTCCATTGGTTTGTTTTAATAATATCATGTAGGGGTTTAATGTTATTGTTCCTAACAGCGCCTACTTTTCCCTTCTAAACGCTTCAATATGTGCACTAGAGCTGCTCAAGCCTTCAGAAGGAAAAAAAAAAATCCACCTACAGAGGATGTTACAAAAAAAAAACCTCATTAATGCCACTCATCTTAAAGAGCAGTCTCATTGAAACCAACAACATTGAGACATCTGAATCATCGAGGACGGCCGTGTTCTCTGGAACGTTCCACCAATGAGAAATGATTAATGCAAAGCACCCCAGACAGCCTTTTTACAGATATTCATTCCTTCCATGTACAGTAGCTCAGAAATTCTCCAGCTCTCGTGTACCACTGAAGCAGAAATTACAGTAAATGCAGAACAATTTGGTTAACAAAACAAAACAAAACCAAAACCCAAGACAAGCTGGGATGCCGGGATGAAAAGAAGTGTCTCGGACAAAATGCCTCGTCAAGGAAGTTGACATTAGCAGAGCAATAAGCCGTTAGGACTGCAAACAATTTGGGTGATGTCATTCCAGTGGGAATTTTAATACAACACTAAACACATGGAAAAGTGTGTAATCTATGTAATAAGGCTTCCACTCAAAATGACACCAGTGGCTGGAAAATGAGCAGATTAATGCTGTTATACGAGGACGAAATCTTGCTAATCAGTCCATGGACATCGGTAAGAGAAGTTTACAATTAGGGAAGACTGAGCACTTTTGTCTCAAGGGTGTTTTGTGAAATAGAGCCGTTAAAGAGTGTTACTGTAAAAAAAAAACAGTCTAGTTGCATAAGGTTGAATTCCAGCGGGTAAAATCTGTCTCGAAGCCGAGAAAGATGACAGAAATATAACTTCTCACAGTAGGAAGCCTTTCCAGTTCTCAATTCTGACTTGAAAGCATTTGCATGTTGTCTTTTTTCTAGCAAATGAGGCGGCAGTCGTTAGAATCATTATTACCGCGCTCCGTCTTGTCAGCACCAGGTGACATCTTTATTATGATTAATAACCTAGTAGCATGGCTTAATTGTTCGAACTGACAAAAAGACTTCTGTGTTTTACCTGCTTGCTTGAGATATCTGAATGTTCCACAAATCTCCGTACAAATATGGACACAAACTCAAAAGGCTGTTCACTCAAAAGGTTAAATGTTTTGTCCATCTGGAGGAACACCTAAACCTTTGGTTAGAAACCTACAACTGAGTATTTCACCTTTTGACAATTCCTACGCAGTACACTGAAGTATCAGAAAAAACGGTATACCAGTTAATACATAGTAGGTCCCCCACGGGATCTTGGAGGGAACGTTACACAGTCCTCATGCTGATGTTTGTTGAGGTCCCAGCATTGAAATCCGATGTTACTTGAGACAGTGTTGCACACCTATCACGTGAAACGATTCTTGCCAGCCGACGCCACTCACGTTCACCCAGAATCTTTTTATAGCCACACTGCTGTCATAAGTTCGAGGTTTTACCAAAATTCTTGTAGTCACAGTACACCCTTGAAATGCTCATATGTGAATATCCAAACTTTGCTTCTACCGCCGAAATGCTACGACCCATCTCACCAGCTCCAACTATTAAACTGCGTTGAAAATGTCAAAATCGTGATAACTTGCCATCCTCATGGCAGAAACAGCTCTAGAAGCTTCCATAGATGTCTATCGCTTTATATACGCAATGGAAGATGCAACCAATGATGTGCCCAGGTGGCGTTGCTGTGGATTTTGCCTAGGTTCCAGTATCAGTTCTTCTGGTACTTCAGTGTATCCACCTTGTCCTCTACATGTTTAGGAAATAACGGTTCCTGAATGGGTTCTTGGGTGCGTAACTGTTCTCTGTTTCGCAAAGGTGTTCTACTTGGAAACCTTGTTGATATAGAAACCTTCTACTGCACAGTTTTACATACACTATAATTCCAAATGTTTGTGGATAGTTGACCATCAGACCCATATGTGCTTGTTGAACATCCCATTCCAGATTCATGCCCCCTTTGCTGTTATAATAACCCTATTCTTCTGAGAAGGCTTTCAAATAGATGTTGGAGCCTGGCATCATTTGAGACCAGGCAATGATGTCAGATGAGAAGATCTGGGGTGCAGTTCATGCCAAACGTTTTCAATGGGGTGAAAGTCATGGCTCTGTGCAGACCACTTGAGTTCTTCCAGTCCAACCTTGGCAATCCATGACTTCATGGAGCTCGCTTTGTGCACAGAGACACTGTCAGGTTGGAACAAACTCGGGCCTCTTAGTTCCAGTAAAGTGGAGTTGTAGGGGTAATGGTATAGTTGTAATGTAGCTAGAGTCGCAATGCCTACAAAGACATATACCAGTATATACCAGTGGTGTCCAGTCTCATCCAAGAAGGGTCAGTGTGGGTGCAGGTTTTCTTTCCAACCAAGCAGAAGCCACACACAACTGAAAGTCAAGATTCATTGATTGGATCCATTGATTAAACAGGTGGGATGAGGTGTGGCTCCTGCTTGACTGGAAGGAAAACCTGTACCCACACCGCCCCTTTGTGGATAAGGATGGACACCACTGCCTTATACAACTGTGTGCTTCCAACTTTGTGGCAACAGTTTGGGGAAGACCCACAAATGGGTGTCATGGTCAGGTGCCCACAAACATTTAAACAAATAGTGTAGATCCTGGGTGACATGGTACATGGTAGAGTGGGCAGAGTTCCAGGTCAGCGCTTATGTGTAGGTTTGCCCATTCTCCCTATTTTCACCCAGGCTTCCTCTAGATTCTCTGATTTCCTTCCACCTCCAAGAAACATACCAGTAGGTGGATTGGCTATGCTAATTTGCCCAAGATGTGAATATTGTTACGCAGAGTGACGTATGATCAACTCTACTCCCGTCTAGGGTGTATTCCAACCTCATGGCCAGTTTTCCTGGGACCCACCATCACCCTGATCAGGATAAATGAATCAATACATAGATTCTTTTAAGGGTTTCCCCTAAGAACCCTTTTGCAATTTGCAGAATATTTTTTTTTTACATAAATGCATAAATGTTTTGGTGCACATGGTTGCTTATGTTGTTTTAAAGACTTAAAAGCCAGTTATCTTGCCAACAGTCACTAACAACTTCTAAATAGAAATAACAGATTTAGCAAAAATGGGGGTCTTTGGCTTGTATCTCTGGAGGAACCTTTATGGATTGCATGTAATGCAGTACATTACATGGGTCGCTTGTTTTATAGAGGGTTCCAAGTAGAAACCCTTTAGGGAGCAAAGTATACCATCCAAAAAACCTGCCATTGAACCCAAAGAACCCTTGAGGAACCCAAGTAAAGACTTCACCTTACAGATAAACAGAACGTGCTGTTACGTACCAAGACTTGATGCAAGCAGCTGACACATTAGGTGAGAAAAATAAACAGTCATTTATGTGTTGTAGCAACACTCAAGACGTGTCATGAACATCTAAAACAGCGGTGCCAAGTCACCCTCTTATTACCAAACGCTAACGAAGCTTAATTAACCCATTTACCCTGGCGCTCTGACAGATTTTCTAAAGTGCTGGCATGGATCCATATTAGTCGCAATCAAAACAGACCATCAGCGGCGCTTCCTCATATGATCTCTTCCCAAGACGCATTTAAGGAGCAGACGAGACAAGTCATCCCACCAGGGCGCCAATTATATCCCACACGAAGATCTGTCTGACAAGGAAAGCGCTTTTCTCTCACTTTCTTTCTCTCGCTTCTTTAGCGAGTTGTCTCTGGGCCTGACAGAATGGTGCATGTGGCTTCAGGCTAAGTTCAGTGGTTAGTTCTGCAGTTGTCTAACAGATCTCACAGCATGGGGAGTTTTAAAACTCTAAAATTGCATTGTGAAGTGCTATTTGAGGTACGAGTTCATTCGGACTTTCACATATTCAAAAGCCTATAATTGGCTTAGCTTTCAGGGTGGCAGGGATGGCCTTATTTCTTATTGAGGAGCAAAATACAGTATAAGCCATGCTTGAGGATCTTTTTGTTCATAAAAAAGCAAAAGAGGACAGTTAGTGTTCTCCTCCTAGGATGTTCAGCTGCCCCTTGTATAAGCAGTCAAAAAAAAGGTGCTGTGGCTTCATGTGTCTTGGAGAAACATAGTGGAAACGTATCTTGTGGGTAAGTAATCAATGATAGAAGTAGGGTTGTGTCACGAGGCCCCATACAAAACAGAGCCCAAAATGTAGTATTTTCTTATACTGGCACATCACAAAATACCACAAACAGTAAAGTACCAGAAAAACTGGTATACCAGTTAATACTTGGTAGGTCCCCAACAGGATCTTGGAGGGAACGTTGCACAGTCCTCACGCTGATGTTTGCTGAGGCCCCAGCATTGAATTCTGATGTTACTTGAGGCAGTGTTGCACGGCTATCACGTGAAACGATTCTTGTTAGCCGACGTTGGTCACGTTCACCCAGAGTCTTTTTCGATCGAGGTTTTGCTGGAATTCTTGTACACCCTTGAAATGCTCATATGTGAAAATCCAAGCTTTGCTTCTACCTCAGAAATGCTGTAACACATCTCACGATGTATTTTGCATAGGCTCTAGTACCAGTTTTTCTGGTACTTCAGTGTATACGCATTGATACCACAGGAATTTCCCAACAATTACAATTTTTTTATTTAAAAAGGACACATTGTGTGTTTGATCCATTTATGGTTACGTTTAATATTGTAGAAACGAGCTAATTCATAGCTCACTTGTGTCATATAAACAGTCGTTCCTTCACCTCTCTAAGAGTGGTGATACTGGAGGGGTGACGCCTTCCCGGAAATGCTACATAAACGTCTTGTCACAGAATGCATAAACGTATACCCCGAGATCCTGCAGGGTTTCAGAGGTATGGCCATTTATTTAAGAAAATCGTACACCATTCAAGCTCAAGCTATCTACCTCAACCATCCCTCCTTTCAAGTTTAATCTTGGGTATCCGTTGCATCATGGGTAAAGGCCAGCTCTGTAAATGCAATCTCTATTTCCATACACACACACACACACTCACACCTTGCACACTCACACCTTGCACACTCTGCCGCTACATAACCTCTCCGTTTATTCCTGCTCAAACCTCTTTACAGCCAACAAATTTCATTTTGCCCAGGCAAATCCTATTGTACATTATCCACTACATTGCATTAGAGCCCTAATCTCCTCTTTTTTCCCCTTCTTCCTCTACTCCATACTGCCATGAAAGAACACAGAGCTAGTGATTAACCCACTTATTCTGGTAGCTATACATGGCACACTGATTTAATTAGGAGGAAAACAGAATAACAGAACTCAAAATGAACATCCAGACCACAAGGCTAATGTTCAGGTTAAGTCGTTTATTTAACTAATCATGTACAGTGTCTTGCTGGTGTTGGAAATACCACAGAGAAGCAAATCAACTGAAGTATGGTTTTTAAAAAAATCGTATTTCTCTGGAAACATCACATGTAGCCCATGTTGCTTTTGGTTTCCCACCTTTTCTTGGCTTCAAAGCTGCAATGCAAACAAGAAATATTTTAATAAATTAATTAATAACAATTATAACAACAACAACAACAACATTAATAATAATACAAGCGTTCGGTTTTACTTAACAGTGCAAAGGATTTCATCTTAGCTTAAAACTCAGTGTTCTAATATCAATAACAAATACGTGGTTAATGAATACATAGTAAAATCTACACAGAATTATGGTCTCAGACATGAATTTTAGTCTTTTTTAAAAACTTTTAGACCAATTTTCTCCCCGTAATTTAGTCATGTCCAATTTCCACCCATCGGCATTTCTCCCACGGCTCCCGCCACCTTCTGTATACATGAGCTCTCAGACAGCCGTGATTGGCCAGCGACGCCCCCCACCCTCTCTCGTCTACCGGCTATAATCGGCTGTAGCATCACCCAGACTCGAACTAGCGATCTCCAGCTGATAGGGCGTTGAGCAACTCAGGAGCCATTCATTTTATTCTTGCATTAACAAAAATTATACGAAAAGAAAAAAAAATAGCAGATGAAAGTGCTAAATGAGAAGTGTTTGGAAGTGGGCTGATAGTTTAATAAGGACGCTTGATTGACATTCCACTTGACATCTGATACTGTTCAGTCCTTTCAAATTATAGCCTTATAACTTTGTTGCTTTTTAATTTTCACTTACTAGCTACTTGTTAGCTGTTTAAGTGTGACGGGAGGGAATTACACTGAAGCACCAGAAAAACTGGTACAGGCTATGCAAAATACATAGCATCGCCACGTATGCACGCCATCCGTTGTGTCCGCCAGTACGTATATAAAGTGATAGACGTCTATGTTAGCTTCTAGAGCTGTTTCCGCCGTGAGAATCGCAAGTTATCACGATTTAAGCGATTTACCACACGATAAATTTAATAGTTCGTGAGATGGGTCGTAGCATTTCAGAGGTAGGAGCAAAGTCTGGATTTCCACATATGAGCATTTCAAGGGTGTAACCGTGACTACAAGGATTCAGGCAAAACCTCGAACTTACGACAGCAGCGTGTCCGTAAAAAGATTCTGGGTGAACGTGAGTAGCGTCGGCTGGCAAGAGTTGTTTCACGTGATAGACGTGTAACCCTGCCTCAGGTAACATCAGGATTCAATGCTGGGGCCTCAACAAACATCAGCGTGAGGACTGTGCAACGTTCCCTCCAAGATCCCGCGGGTCACCTACCAAGTTTTTCTGGTACTTCAGTGTATGAAGTTTTGATAAAAGCTAGATATTAGGGATGGGCGAAATAATCCTTGTGATTGGTTTACACATCTTTAACTTTGCGAGACAAAGATTAGCCCCAAACACTGTATACGAAAAAAGGGAGAAATTAGAAAGTTGCCAGACGCATAGAACGGACATAAATCGTAATAAAGTAACAGACCCCCATGCGATCTCTTTCCTCTTCTTCCGTGCTGCCCGTGATTCCTCCTCTTCCCGTCTGGCTTGGGCGAAGTCTCGGCAGTCGGCAGCGTGTGCGATTTTCACAGCCAGCTGTTGAACGAGACGGGATATGAACTCCGTTAGTGCCTCGGTCGTCTCCTGTTTCACCTCAAACCATCCTGGATCCAGTGTGCGGATAAATATTTACAGCTATTGCTCACATAGCGCATACGAAAGCTGTCTTTTGTCTTAGATGTGCGTAATTATTGTCTCGCCCGTATAATCACTTCGTCTAAAGAACGGCAGGGTGTGAAATTAGAAAAATGAAAGCGTCTAGAGAGTATACTAAAGACACAGAGAAGAGGGAAAAAAAAAAACACACAAGGTTTTGGGGGGGAAAAAAAAAGGATAATCACGCCCTGTTCCGTCTTCTGAAATGGGCTTATTATTGAACCCTGAGGAACTTTGATAAACACGTTGAATAAATCACAAAACCTTTTTTCCCCCTTCTCTCTTTATTTCTCCTTTTTCTTGAAGAGGGTGGAGAGCGTGTGTGACGGGAGGGAGGTAATTCCTTCTAATACCGCTGAACACAATCAGCCAGAATGAAAAAAAAAAAAACGAATTTCTAGAGTTGAAAAACCTGGAGAGAGGACGTGAGAGAGCGAAAGAGAGCAAGAGAGAGAGAGAGAGAGAGGGAGAAATGTTTTAATTATAATTAAGTGGGATAAACTTTATTAGAAAGCCTGAAAGTAAAATATCTCCTAATGCATGCCAGGATTAGGAAGGTCAGAGCGAGCAGGCAGGAGAAATTAAACTCTAAAGGCTTTTTATCACCACATTTCAGGAACCAAGGGTGTAAAATGTTCTAATTTGGGATACATTAAAAGCCATAAAGGTCTTTCAAAAAGATTAATGCTACTTTGCTTGGATTTAAGATAAGGCCTTTAGCAGGCTGAGAGAGCGCCGCGCTAGCTGGGCCCTTGAGCCATTCATCTATACAGTCGCTTGGAAGATTTGTTTAAAAAAAAAATAAAAAAAACGCACCCGCAGAACCTGAAGCTAACACACTATGACAGTTTTTTAATTCCTTGCCATCTTTTTTTGCCTCCTCGAGGTTTTAAGAGGCATAAATCATGTTTTCTAGTCGTGCTAAGCCATAACGGGTGATCAGGCTCGCGTGTACGAGAGATCCAGCGGGAGATAACTAACACCAGTGTGAGTGCGATGGAGACGGAATTAAATTGTCTAGTTTTCAGATCAAATTGGCGGAAAAATAAAGCTGTAGGGTAAGAGATAGAAACGGGACAAGAGTTCTGGAAAGAAAAAAAAAAAAGAAAGAAATGAAGAAGAAATCCAACACCAATTCCTCCAGACCTGTCCCAGCCACACTGGTGACTAGGTTTAAGGCACTAGGATTACCAAGGAGACAAAGCTGATCAAAGACACACACACATAAAAAAAGGCCCTCAAATGTCTGATTAATCAAGCCTCACAAACAGCTTATTTCTTTGTAGCCCCGCATGCACGTAGGAAAATGAGATTGGGCGAGCGGCGCATTGTGCAGATTTGTTCATTCTTATCGGGACAAAGCCGGCAGCGGCTTATTTCATGGATCGCTGGAGCAGGTGTCGTCTGCGAGAGGCGCAAAAAAAAAAAAAAAAAAAAAAGTTGCCTCAAATTAGCCTCCCGTATTTGCAGTAATGTGACATTATTTATCGTGATCCACTTCTGAGGATTTCCTGCCGTCTCTGTAAAAAAAAGTTAAACTTGAAAGAAATGTAAATAATTAAATACTTTTAAAAAAAAATGGAAAAAAGTGGAGGAACAGGAACCACACACATGACACAACCTCTCATACTCTTTGTTCTATCCTTCATTGCAGTGCGAACGGTCTTTGGGGAACGGTCCCCGTCTCGTTCCTTTTCTTCTCCCCGTCTTGAAGGCATTGTCCTGTGCGCACAGCAAAACCTGACGCCGACGCTGATGCCTTTATTCACTGCCGGGGTTATTTAGAGGGATTAGTGACGTGACCTTTGAAAGGCCCGAGAAGAGTGGGTTCCTGCGGTTCTAGCACGTAGACGCAGTTTAACACGCACCGCTAGGTGGGTTTATGGAGCAAAGGGGCTTCCAGTAAGGCTTGTCTGCATTACCATTTCAAGAAAATCTGAATATACTGTATAAAAAAACAACAAGTGGTACGCAAGGTTTGAGATGAAACGAGTAGATGTCCTAAATTATTCAGTGATTTTCTATTGCAATATTTCTCCATGTCTAGAATACAACCCCCCCCCCCAATCCAGTCATTTAGCTTTATTTTAGAGGCTGCTGTATACTAAAGACGCCCGAACAAAACCCCAAACCACTGCAACACACTCCTCAGGGTACCATTATAATGCAAATAAAAATCCTGACTGTTCAGAAATGCTGCCAAAGACACACACACACACACACACACACACAATTATAAAGCAAGTGTTGAACACTGCATAAATCTTCTAAAAGGACGTTTTTAGAGGAAAATGGTCTAAAATCCATTCATAAATTTACTCCCCTCGGCGAAGCACCTTCCAATTAAAGCGTGTGAGAGGTGGATTAGCGAGACTAGCGCGGCTCCAGGTGGCTGAATCGGCGGGCTGAGCCGCTCGGCTGCGCTTGACGTGTGGGCGATTAATGACCGGACTAATTCCCTTATCACGCCACCTTAATGCTGAAATAATATGACTTTAGTCGACTCTGGAAAACAGGAGCGCACAGAACCGGCATGAATATCAGATCAGCCTGCTCGCTCGGCCTTTTCGAGAGCTGCCGAGATTATGGTGAAAACCCTGTCTGAAGGAGGAAAAGCCCGCTGCTTAAAACATGCTGCTTAGATATACAAGCAGTACAGCCACATACTTCTGCAAATGTGTGAATATTGTAAGACTATATAATTAATTTATGAATCATTTATTCATAAATGAAAAATTAAAAAAAAAAAAAAAAAAAAAAAAAAAAGAAGTATGTGTGACAGTCAAAGTCTCCAGAAGAGTTGTGGCAGATTCTCCATTTTATTAATTTAATCATTAAATTTTTTTTGTTGGAAATCTTTTTGTATTGACTCAATAATGCAGAACTAAAAAAAAAACACAACAAAAAAAACAACGACAACAAAACTTGGACCTAAAAACAATATGGTACCTAAGACTTTTGCACAGTACCGTGTATATCTGTTATAACTGCCATAACCGCTATAAACAGTCGTTCCCTCATCAGCCTTTCTTTTCTTTTCTGTTTTCTCCTGAATAAGCCAAAAAAAACCCTCAACAAGCTTGTGATGTTAATGAGAAAGTGGGAAGTCCTACATTCCATCTGTGGCAGAAAACGCACATCTTTACAAAGCACTGATATTGGAGACTCCTTCCATTATAGATACATAAAGATTTTCCATATCAAATTGTGATCCTTTTTAAAATAAAAAAATATTTTTCCTGTCCCTGTGCAAGTCGTTACTCTGGAGACGACTCTTGTGCCGCTTTAGAAGTGAAATCAACACCTTCTGACCAATCAGAAGAGAGAATTCAAGAGATAGATGACATGTTATGACATAACAACAACCTAAAACTATCTTCTCAGTGTCTCAGTCTGTTAAATAAACGCTGCGTTTGCAGACTCGGCGCTGAAACCTCATCTTTATAAACATGATATTTTTCCGTATAATCCTGCACCGCAGTACAAAACTCGCTGTCGACCCCTTGGGTGACGATCAGACCGCTCTCGTCTTTGTTCCCGATTTATCGTCAAATGAACTTTTATTATATCTCGGGATGACTCGTTACATTTTAGCCCATTAATTTTCGAAAGCTGGTTGAAAAACCCCGGCCCTAAGCTTTTATCAAATTGCTACGGAATCTCATTTGGATTATTGTATCTTATTAATTACCCCATAGACAAAGCATACTTTTCAATGTAGATTTTTTTTTCCCGGTGCTGTTTAATTAATTAGCATGTTTTCTCTTTTAATTAAAGCTTCTTTTTTTTTAAATTAAAGCCCACAGCAAAACACATATATAATTTGTTTGTAATTAGCCCTTAATTGGTGGTAGTGGAAGCTTAGCACCCTCGGTTTCTTTCTTTCTTCCTTTCTATTTTTTTTGCCCTTCCTCCTTTCCTGGTGTGCCATTTTATTGCCAGTCAGTCATTAATTAAACTGTTTTTTTTCTAATTAGCTTATAAAACTGTTGATGGCACATTATTGCAAGTGTGAGTTCAAAGCTTGCTAATAAGCCTCGCCTAGTCAGACGCGGGAAGATAATGGGACACGTACGATGCCGCAGAACTTTCAGACTTTTTTTTTTCTTTGCTGGTTCCCTGAACATGACAGCTTTGTGTATCTGGAATCAGATTGTTAAGCCAAATTGTTGTGGTGTAAGTGGATTATTTTACTACATTATACACCGATCAGGCATAACATTATGACCACCTCCTTTTCTCTACACTCATTGTCCATTTTCTCAGTACCACTTCCCATATAGCTGCACTTTGTACTTCTACAATTACAGACTGTAGTCCATCTGTTTCTCTACATACTTTGTTA
>JAOVVH010000048.1:2827402-2838046 GCA_028566435.1 Scorpiodoras heckelii | reverse complement strand
TCTATCTATCTATCTATCTATCTATCTATCTATCTATCTATCTATCTATCTATCTATCTATCTATCTATCTATGATGGCTTAGTGGATAGTGTCAGCATCCCAATGTGAAGTGTCTGATTTTATTCCAGGGTTTAAAATATGCAAACACTGACACACTGATTCAAATGTTTTCATTCATGAGAAATTGATGAAATTCATGGATTTAAATCAAATGAAATACTGAAATACTTTTTATCCAGTGTAGTAAAGTGGTAGCAAATTAAATGCATGAATTCTTAGCTAAGAAATTTGCCAAAAAAAAAAAAAAATCAGAGACGCCGTTTAAGACAACGACGTAAATATGAGAAACGACGGTTTAAATACGAACTGCTTCAGCGTCATGATGACGTGCTGTGTGAATGATACGGGTGTGGGCGCCATGGGGAGATCATGGCTGTCCTTGGCCTAGTAGAGGAGGAGCTGGCAAGAGTAACCTGGAGAAATTTTGTCCTTAGCCCCACCCAGGTACCAACAGCCCTCCAAATTTATGCCGATGGTGGATTTGTGCAGAGTCTTGATGATAACCACAGGCTAAGCAGAGTTCATGTAGGGAAATTTGTGCAAGCAGTCATAAAAACACTGTTGTGCCATGCATGGTTAGACATATCTATCTACCGTATCTATTGAAACCTAAATAGGTTTTCATGCAACTGGAAATCAGTGCAAGTCAACAAAGAAGCACTTCAAACTCATTCTTTGGGAAATGCTTGCAAAAATTGCAGTCTTGAATTTACATTGTTCTTAAAGTTATTCGTAATTTGCTAAAATGTAACGTTATTGGGAAACCCACAGCAGATCAATGAAGTTGAGTAATGTGTAAAGGATTGTAGTGAGTTCGGGATAAGGTAGGAGAAGGGAAGCTTGCAATTTAAGCACATCTCTGAAAAGGGCCGGAGTGAATGAGATGTTTAGAATTTAACTCTGGTCCCAGCTCCTCTCTCGCAGGAACTACCGTCACCACACCATCGACTCTTTCCACAGATATAACATATTGAGGTGAGAGACCTGCTGAGCCTGGCATCTCCATACGAATTACCATGAATTATCATAGTTGACCTCCCCAGCTCTCTGTTTGACCTCAAAGGGCCCTTGCGAATTTCGTGTAATTTCAAGCTTAAAGAGGGTAATAAAATGAGGACTTTATATACTGGTGCAAACTCCTGTAGTAAGACACAATTATTATACAGCCGACTTTGCCATTAGCAAATTCTCCTGTGTTAGTTGTCACAAGGTGTGGAGTTCTGCTCTCAGGTCAAGAACATACTGACTTCCATTTCTTGAAGGTCCCTCCTCCGAATGTTTTCCTCACTAAATCTAATACACCACATGGGCTACAACCAGCTTGAATGTTGAAAGGCCTGTGGAGGCTTGCGGGACCTTGTGCATCCATGAATCCCTGTTCATAGCATCATCATATATGAACTTGCTAATAATATTTGATTCAATTGCTCCACCAGACCAATGGTTTGTGGATAGTAAATGCTGGTGTGAATTGATTTAACATCCCACAGTATAATTTGTACTTGTGCAGAGGCATGGCTTCTGGAGATCATTGCATGATCCACCAGCACTAACACAAAGTGATATCCTTGTGCAGCCCACTCTAATGGCCCAACGAGGTCCATGCCTGTTCTTTCAATGGGACTTTGGGAAGGGAAGATGCTGCAGTGGTGGTGTCAAGACAGCCCGTGGCTTCACGAGCTGACATTCCTGATGTGCCACACACCACCAGATCTCTTTTATTAGTTTTCTTATAAAAAAAAAAAGAAAAAAAAAAAAAAACAAAGACAAAAAAGCACAAACTAGGGATTTCAGCCTGGCATTTCACTTCATTAACTCAGTCCACTCTTCTTGTGCTATTTCAGCATGGCGTGGACGGTTTCTCTCGGACGGATATGCACACACACACAGCTTTCCTTCCTTTCCTCCCCTTCTTGCACCTCTGGCTTATGTCCCCTCACTGCAAGGGAGAGAGAAACTTATCAGGGACAGAATTGGGAACAGGGTGCGTCACATTTTACTAGTCAACACACCGGCTTCTCTCTGAGACTGCCGTGAGTGTGTTCTGGTAAACTGGGATGTTTGGCTGCTGGAAACACCCCTCCTTTCTGGTGTCACTGAAATGTGGATGGGTTTTCCTATTGAGACCGGTTCCTCTCAAGGTTTCTTCCTTTTGTCATCTCAGTGAGATTTTCCTTGCCACCGTAGCCTCTGGCTTATTCGTTAGGGATAACATTTATATAAATTTAAAAGTTAAACATATCTGGATTTTATGTTTCTGTAAAGCTTCTTTGTGACAATGTCTAAAATGTCTAAAATCCATTGCCTTGAATTGAAGTTGATTATATTCTTATAACAGTACATCCCAAAGTGTTTTATTCTTCATTTACTGCAATGATTTCCCAGTGATACTAATTTCATTTTAATAATGAATGCATTTTACCCATTTTTTGTGCTTAAAAATAAATAAAATACAAAAATTACACATACAATAATTCTGAGCTGGTCATGTTTATTTCTGCTAATCGATTTTTTTTCTGAAATGGCATTTAAATGAAGAACAATGTGCCAGCTTTCCAATAACTATGGCACGATTACCTCAAACCGCACACAGTGCACGTACAGACAAATAAGTGCATAATCTCGACATTCAGCTCTTATCACGTCCATGCGATTTCAGCAGCAAAATCATCTTTAAATAGTGGCTTAAGATGATGACTTTTGATAAGTTTGATAAGTAACAGGTTTGATCAATGAAGCATGCATTCCTTGTATTGCCTATTTAGATCATGCTGATTGGTGGAACCGGATGTTTAAAAGCCACTTAAATTATAACAGAGGAAATCATTTTTTTCCTGAATTTTTAATCTGTCTGACGGAGGTGGGACATGTTTATGATGGACGACAAGAAGCGGAAAAGTAGATGAAAGGAGATAAAAGATATCTCCTGGAATACGTTTAGGTATTTGATAAGAAGAGAGGTGTGAATGTGAAATATTTTATCCCCTACTCATACGATATTTCCTCTTGTGACAATATCAATCTGTGTTTTATTTTTTTATGTATCTTTTTAAAAAAAAAAAAAAACCTAAAGCCTTTGGTATCAGCCTGACATTACTCCCATAAGTACCCCATTTCATCAGTTTACCAAGCACTTGAGCACTCTTGTATCTGCCAGCGCGTACACGCGTACACACACATACCTCTTGCCATTCCTCTCCACCAGGGCTCCTTATCATCACAAGACAGTCTCAATGCTAATTTTTCGTTTACTAGACAGTCCAGCGCCTGTCCAAATAATGATAAGAATCTCCCTGTGCTGTTTGCACGTCATTTTACGTGTACCATCCTTTCTGAGCCTAAACTCCATTTAAGTTTTTAATAACATTTTATGATGGTCCACATCCGGGTAAACACAATCTGATTACCTAGAGGAATTGAAAAATGCAGGGCTGACAGTAATTGGTTTGATGTTTTTTTTTTTCTTTAAGGACCGGGGAACAGAAGAATCGCTTTGTTACACATTACACATTTTTAGGCCTGTGTGTGTGTGTGTGTGTGTGTGTGTGTGTGGGCATGTTTCTATATCTTAGTAAGGACCAAGGATAAAAACATCTATGAGTTTTACTTGCAAAATTCCACTTGCAAAACTGCAACAATTACTATCTTTAATTCCCAAATGAATAAAAAAGTATAATTTTTATTAAAAAAAAAAAGATCACGTGACCCAGCGGTAAAGATTCCTCTGTCCCAACTTTTTTTTTTTTAGTGTGTTGCAGCTACAAATCTCTAAATTTATTTATATTTAACAAATAAAATGAACTTCATCATTGAAAACACTGAAAATATTTTCTTTCTCCCTTTGTCTATTAAATAAAGCTTCAAGGGAATTAACAAATTACAGGTTTCAGTTTTTATTGCATTTTTCATAAGTGTCCCAACTTTTCTGGAAATGGGGTTTGTATTTTAGTGAGTATATTTGAAAGTATACTTATAGTGAGTTGGGACAGGGGGAAAACAAATTGCAGAGGTTTTATCAATAAGAATTCTCTTTACCTGTGACATGACCCGTTTTTTAGTTATTCATTCAGATATTCCAGTCCAATTTGTAATTTGTAGACGACCTATCTGAGAATGTTCCACGTTTCACTGTTCTTGTCTGATTCACTCCACAATATGGATTTTTGTTACACCATTAAGAACTGAAAAAGTACAACAGGATCACTTGTGTTTTGCACAAAAGAACATCGCTTCCCCAAATTATTTCAGTGTCCGTTCCAGGCGTCTAAAGTTCAGCGTCTCAAGCAATTCGTTGATCGTTTTAGATTACCCCCACCAATAAACGCCTCTTTGTGTTTGACCGAGCTACTTTGGACAAGTGCTGGCCCACTGCTGCCTAAATGGGCTGATTCTGTTTCCCCTTACTCACTGTAAATTTCAATAATTTGTTTGACTGCCTTCTCTCCCCGTCACTTTTTATCATATTATCAGTGACCACTAAATTTCTCCCTCGCCTGCTCCAGTAGCAGCACTGACCCCGCTCCCTATTACAGTTCTGTAATGAAGTGCAATGGACTGGTAATTGGTTCACATTATACCAGATCAGGTAACATTAGCCTTATTTCCTTATCGCAGTGAGTCCTGCTGCTGCCTTCTCAATGAGAAACTCAACACAGTCTTTCCCTCGCTTTAATGCATGGGGTGTCATCCAAATAACATTTCAGCTCATCCAGGCATTCCCCCCATTCCAGTTTTCTATTTCAAGATTGCGCTCAGCATTTAGCGAAGCGATTTCTGCTTGTCTGCTGGTTCCTTCTGCTTGAAAACTCCTGAAAAGGCGGCAGCCATTAGGCATGGAGATATAAGCGGATAGCATTCCCCATGCAGAGGGAAGTACAGTATGCAAGACGGTAACCTAAGTGAATTGGTGAAATGGGAGCAGGTCGTACAGTGGCCTCCTGCCCCTTTTTTTCATTTGAGTGGCCCAGACGCCTGCTGTCTTTTGTTTAAGCGCTGCGAGCAACAGGAGCCAGAGCACAGTCATGTTTATTTCAGTCCCAGTGAGCTCCCTGGCCTTGCACATAGACGACGTATTAGCCGTGACTATTGTTTTGTCTGCTGGCCGTTTACTGTTTCATGCATCTAGGCCAGCGCTGCTAGGCCAACGAAGTTTGGTCCTGCCAAACGTGGTTATATACAGCGCATGGTAACTCTGTAACTTAGGAAATGTATAAAATGAGGTTTGTTTCTTATAAGATGCCTAATTTATTTTTATTTTTTTTGCATTTGTAGGCTGAGAGACTAGTACTCTCCTAATGGCATCTTGAACCTAGCACATTGAGCATACTTTTATTATTATTACTTCCTAAGTGAATGCATCTGCCGTCCTGTTAACACTTTTATTTGACTTACATTCTTTCGTGTTAAAATTTAAAGCTGCCTCAATAGTCAATATTTGTATTGTTCCCTTTTTATGTATAACATGGAAATATGTTTGGATTAAACAATGAAACATGTCTATCATGCACATTAAATGAAAAATGCATTTGAGTTTACAATCCTCCTGTCAGTCACGCCCCCAGTCACACACCCTTAATGGACCTTCAGTCCACCCCAGAAATTAGAAACCAACTCAAGTGATTAAACCATGATATGCAGCACAATGCATGATTAGAGAGAAAAAAAAAAACCTCTGAAATTAGGAAGATTCTTATTATAGAAGATTATACTGGTTATGCTATTATTCCAGTTATTAACTGGTAACCTGTTTGGATCAATGATAACAATTCAGTATGCAGTATGTTACTTGACATGTTTATACCTACGGTAAATTGGTCATAACTGGATATGTAGAAGGAGAAAATCAGGGCTAATGAAGGATGATCCACAGCCATGCTGTCAACAGGGGGAAATTTTGAGTAGTTGCTCCAGGTCCAGTATGGAAATCCAATAGCCCAGTCTGAGCAAATTATGTTGTTTTGGCAAAGTACAAACTAGGTTCTGTTCCTCGGCCAGGCATTTTTCCTTTCCAGAAATGTGACAGCTTAACTAATCATTAGGACTTTATGTACATGTGGGCGTAGATATAATAATTAAATAGGTGCCTTTTTTTTTCAAATGTCCGTAAAGGGGTGTATGACAAAACCAGGATGACACCCTAGTTTTCTCTTGTGACACTAACAACCATGTTCTGGGATGCCTCCAAAAGTTCATTCCCCATTTAGCCTTGGCCTGTACTATTACACACCATCTATACATATTTAATGGAGTGGTTGTCTTTTAGCCTGGCACAGACAGGTGACATGCCTAATGTGTTGCTCAAGTAGAAACTCCCTCAGAGTTGGAGTTGCACAGTTCTCGTGTCTGTAACTGCATTTAATCGGCACATAGCAGACTTTTTCAGAAGGTACTGCATAACAATGTTAACGTATCAGAACATTACTCTCTTATTAAAACAGATAGTTCACTGAGAGTCCAGCAGAAAGGTAAAGACACGGTCACGCACCTGCTCACTGATTGCGGACTTGAGAGGAATTAAGCGTCTTCTTCGACAGGAAATTATCCTTCAAGACAGCTTGCAGATCAGTGGTCTTTCCTAAACTCCCTGGAAATCCAAAAATGTAACAGGGCTTGTACTGATTATAGCCAGCCATGGTTTATTGTTTGTCAGGGAGCAGGGCGAGGACAAAGGGGCACTACAGGGTCAAGAGAGGACCGCATGGTACATTTCTTCTAGTTATTGGAGAAGTTATGTAGCAGGATGCACTTAAGATAACGACCTTAAACAGGTAAGCCTAATACTGTGGAAAGTATGAGTTTTTGTTTTCATGATGACTCAAAGTGATTCAGGATGCAGAATTAGTCATTTAACTGCTATTGGAAATAGTAAAGTAGTTGTGGAGGAAGGAAAAAATGGAAAAATGTGTAAAAATATCCACCAGTGAGATGTATAGTAAGATTTTTATAGTATGAAAGGGCGCAAAACGCTTGTAATCAGTACACACACGATCCAAAACTCATGTAAAACTACCTGCACTCTGCTGCCATCTTGTGAAGTGACATCAGATTACCAAAGAGAACCCAGACATCACAGCTCTCCGTGGGTGGCACTTGTGCTGGATCAGGTAGAAGCTTCTAGATTTATGGTTACGTTCATGACATTTAGCAGACACCCTTATCCAGAGAGACTTACATTTTATCTCATTTATACAACTAAGTAGTTGGCGGATAAGGGCCTTGCTCAAGGGCCCAGCAGTAGAAGCTTGGTGGTGCTGGGATTTGAACACATGACCTTCTGGTCAGTAGTCCAATGTCTTAACCAGTGAGCTTCTAGTGACTGATCACTTTATGACAGCAGTGTTTCTTGTGAGTACTGAAGGCTTTTTGTATTACAATTACAGCTGCTTTTAGTGCTCACAATAAACGCAGTCAGCGCTTTAGTTTAGGACGGCAGCTTGAATTCTTGTCACTGATCCCAGTTACACTGCCAGATAAAAGGTTGCCAGTACTATATATTTGGTTCAAGAACAAATTTATTCGAGACTGTTTTTTTCTTTCTGGAAAGCTCAAACTCAGCGTCTCAATCTGAACCAACAAATTCTGTAAATGTTGAATTTTCAAAGCTATAATGTAACTTGGATTTGCAGTAATCTTTGCATCTTAAATTGAATATTGGATTTTTTTCAGCACTCTCCTCATAGTATGGAATTTACCCCCCAGCCCTAGCTATTGTCCTGTTGATCCAGTCCAGAAAATGTCTGACCCGAGTATATACCCCGGGCTTGTCCTTCTCTCCGCATTTGTCTCCCCAGCTCACGATGCCATAGATATAGTACGTCTGATTTTCCACGCAGGTCAAAGGCCCTCCCGAGTCACCCTATCATAGTGCAAAGACATTCAGAGTGGAATAATGTTAGACAAATAGCTAACGAAATACAAGGGTGAGCAAAAAATGATCCACACTCCGGTTATAGTAAATTTGCACTACGAGCCTGAAAGTAAATAACAGAAATATACTCAATCGCCGGCCAAGAAAAAGTTCAAAAGTCAACCGTCAGCTGGAAAATGGATGCTTACAGTTTTCTGGGCTTCTCAAGAGCCAGTTTTAGAACATTATCAGGAAAAAGGTTCGACAATCAACAGTGCTCGTTACGGTGAGACGATCTCTGAAGCGCTTAAACCTAAAATTCCTACGAAACGCAGAGGACTATCGCACTATCCAAGTGCGTTGTGCTGGTGCATGACAATGCATGTCCGCACACCGCCACCCGTACTGTCAACACACTCCAAAAACTTCATTTTGAGGTGTTAAAGCATCCTCCCTATAGTCCTGATCACCTGTTTGGTCCCCTGAAAGAAGCCCTGCGAGGTCAAAGAGTCACGTCTGATGAAGACGTGAAGACTGCGGTGCATTCGTGGCTCGCAGCTCAGCCTAAAACATTTTTAATGAGGGAATATGAAAGCTTGTTGACAGATGGACAAAATGTATTGAAAAGCAGGAAGACTGTGTTTCAAAATTCGACAGTCACACTGCGGATCATTTTTGACTCACCCTCGCAGGTAACAATTTTTATTCTGATTCATTTACGTTCCTTGGATTTTATTACTGATGTGTTAAATCATATCTAATATCTTTAAGAGTCCACATTACTATGTCTTTTTTACTTAATGATGTCTATGGCTCATAGAACTATGTCTATAGTATAAAGGCCAATAATAAATTGTGAATTACTGGAACAATTTTTCACCTGACACGAGTCCACTCCACCCTCCAGGTAACCAGCACAGAACATGTCGTTTTCTATGACTTTCCCATATACTCTAACGCTGGAGCAAACATCCTGGGAAATCAGCAACACATCAGCATCCATTAACTGACTGGAACCATATAGTGCTACAAAGCAGAGATAAAAACAGTCTGTTAAATCCAGTAAGTCCAGTGTTATGTACTTTCTCAAAAGTTTTTATCCTCCTACTGAACTTCTCAGAGCCAGGAAGATTCTCTAGCTTACATTCAGTGGCCCCCCATCCAGAGATGCTGCACTCAGTTCCATCAGGAAAGTCTACACTGGGCAAACAGGCCGTCTTTACGAACTGGCTCTCCTCTGCACACTTCCCATTTTCGCCTTTTAGCCTAAGCAGAGCTGCAGATAAATACAGTAAATTAAGATACAGTCGTAACATGGTCATGAGAAAGAGTTTGGCAGATGTTAGGATATCAGGTATCTAGGTTTCGTTATAACAGAATAATATAACAGAGACACATAAAAATCAGCCCAAAGGCAGTAACCAATATGTGCAAAGTAAACTGCGTTCACCAATGTCGTTGGAGACGGCCTCATATGTCTCTCTGTATTGCTCATGGACGATGGTCTCTACAACCTCCAGTGTTTGCTGTGATGGATCAGTCTTTGCCAAATTATTATTTCCCAAAACCACTTGGACATCATTTTTGTAATCACTGTGAAAACACACATGCTTTGAAATCTGAACAGTGCAGCTACTCTCAAAAAACATTTTCTGTAAATTTCCGTAGTGTTTTTAAAACGGTCTGATGCTGTATTGGTGCTTGTTTCTATAGTACCGTGAGTAAAGATGATAGAATTTTCCATGCAACATTGGCACAACTTGGTGTTTCTAATTATTTCCATTCCATTTATTTACAGTTTATATATTTACTATTGTAGGTCTACTTTGGTTAATCTGGCATCTGCCTTTCTGCTCAAAATGTTATTTGAGAAAGATGTCATTTGCTCCAATGTGGACAGACAACAATGTGTCAAGGAATCAATACTTAGGAAATTATTAATGCAATCACAAGGTCATAAATGAAATACCATTTGGTCCTCCGTCCATCCCTGTCTGCACCAACAAGTTTGGGTTCTTGAGGGCACAGAGGCCATACATACATAAACGGAGCTAACTACACTACCCGGAGGCCAATGTGCAGCTACAGTACGCTGTTTGCTTAGCTCTGTTTGTATTAGTGTCATTACAACTGGAACTCTTTCTGTCTTGTGTACTGTTATGTAAGGGAATATGTACAGCAAGCTGTCATTATTGCAAAATAAACCCTTAGCATCCATCGCAAAGTAAACTCTGTAGCCTTCTTAAGACGAGAATACTTAATGTTGTAATTCACATTACACTGAAGTACCAGAAAAACTAGTAGCCTATGCAAAATACATAGCAACGCCACCTATGCACATCATTGGTTGCATCTGCCAGTGCTTATATAAAGCAATGAACACCCGTGGAAGCTTCTAGAGCTGTTTCCACCATGAGAATGGCAATTTATATTGATTTTGCGATTTTCAACACGTTTTAATACTTGGAGCTTGTGAGATGGATCATAGCATTTCATTGGTAGAAGCAAAGTTTGGATTTTCACACATGAGCATTTCAAGGGTGTAACATAACTACAAGAATTCCAGCAAAACCTCGAACTTTTGACAGCACGTGGCTGTAAAAAGACTCGGTTGAACGTGACCAGCGTCGGCTAGCAAGAATCATTTCACGTGATAGGCGTGCAACAGTGCCTCAAGTAACATCAGAATTCAATGCTGGGGCCTCAACAAACATCAGCATGAGGACTGTGCAACGTT
>JAOVVH010000048.1:2800296-2811175 GCA_028566435.1 Scorpiodoras heckelii | reverse complement strand
AAGTAATATTTGGAAATATAAAATCTTTTTATACTGACTCAATAATGCAGAACTAAAAAAAAAAAAAAATCAATAATAAAAGATGTACACAAAAACCATAGACCTTTGCACAGTACTGGACTATATAAATTATACATGGTTAAACACTGCTTATATGGATAATCAGGATTTTCTGACTAAGAACCTTCTACTTCTAAATTCAGAGTATTCATACAACCTTGACTTGTTGTGGTTAGAAAAATGGATGCTCATAGTTGAAATTGGCCAATCATACCAGTCCTTATCCCCATTCGAAAGTCTCGAAAATCAATTTGAGCCTTTTGATTAGTTAACATAAATCTTATACAAACTTTAACCAAGATTATCTCCAACCACTTTATATTAAAATGAGAAATTATCATCATTATTATATTTTATTATCATTATTATTATTCACAATTATTCACAAGGTAATTAACTATTAGAAAAGTGTATGCTTTTCCTGATCTGGTTTATTGTAATGTAACTATTGCTGTGTCATACTGATATACCATTACCCACCTAACTGAGAACAAACAGCAACAGAGATAAGGTTTTATCCAGTGTAAACTTGATTAACAGAAGTGACTGCAATATTAATGACTTATTTACTAAAGTAACAATTAGTGCTACACATGCAGTGATTTGCAGCATAATGTTTAATTGTAATGCATGCTTTGATTTGATTTGACATCTAGACATGTTGTGGACAGCTTAAAGCTTGCATTGCTAAGAAGATTTTAACGTATCTTTCATATCTTTTATACTTATACAGCCACTATCCGGTTTTAATTAAACCTTAAGCACTATCTGTCAGGCTGTCACTGAAGAAAAGAGCACTTATACTACATTTTCAAATGAATTAAGAGTTGCCTTTGGCAGACAAGCATGTGCGTTTTAGATGGTGCGGCTTTATGAGGATTATCGGTGTGATTTAGAGATCACCTTTCGCATCTGACAGTAACTTTTAGCCATCATAAAAAATACCAGAATGCTGATGAAGCATCTAGTTCCTCTAGATGTACTGTTCTCTTTTAGTGAAATTTGTCTGGAGTACATCCACTCTTTACTCACAAAGCCATGAGAAAGCCAGAGTGTGAGTGATGAAAGGAAGTGATGGAAGGCAAGAAAAATGTCAACGCATGACAGACATCATGTGTTGCTTAATTGACCTGAAGATAAAATTAGATGTTGTGAGCCAGTGGTCTTCTTTATCACTCTTTCCACAATTGCGTCATTTCTCAACCATGTTTCATTGGTCAGGGGTCTTTGACTTGAGAATGTAATCACTTTGGACTAGTTCTAGTTTGCTTTTAACATTTTTTTGCTTTTGCTTGGTTGGGGCCTCCATGCACTTTGGCTATTCTGGATAATTACTGTAAACAGTGATGCTCTTGTCTGGATGAATATTTGGCAACTGTCTGCTCTGCCGGCCCAAATCACATCTGTCTCGACCTCTGGAGCACTGTCCCGAAGTCCAGGCAACTTATTCAATTCATTAAACAGCATGATTAGGCTATTTTGTAATCAACAGAGGCAAGGCTTACTGGAAGAGCTTCTGTACTGCTCATCACAACGCAACAACTGAGTGTGTGTCCAGCATTTTAAGCACATAAAAATCTATTTTTCCTGATGCTTAGATGTTAGATAAGGTTCATTCTTTAGTATTGGATCATTATTTATTCCCAGCTACCAACGAATGTTATCAGAAACTTCAGTAACATGGTTAACATGTTCCAAGAATGTTAGTGTAATTGAATGCTTTGAAAACATGTACTCAGGGCAACATTAGGTTTTTATCTAAACGTGGTTCTGTGAACACCACGTAACTGCTAGGCATGGTGAGAGCCTGGATACTCTCTCGTGCACATGTCCATGCATATAAATACCTTCTAACAAAGCCATGAAGTTACATCTGACACTGTATTTGCAGTGATTATGGCGTCATTCGGCCATCTTTCTCTGGAACATCTCTGAAGTCTTCTCGCAAATCAGCTCTATCTCCAAATGAAAAGGAACCCTGGTGATTAGCCAGGATTCACAGAAGCACAACTATGCAAATAAGTTTCATTCATTCCTTCCAACTGCCAGGGCCAGTGAGAATTGCCTGGATAAATATGACACAATTCCATGAGAAACTGACATGAATTGGGACTAACCGGAAAGGTGGTTGGGGATGACCATCGAACTAATGCCACTTGGATGGACGAGATTAACCTCATAGAACCTCGAGAAGGGACACAGTGATGCAAAAGCTCAACCAACATTAGAAAACACATCAATGTACATATCACCATACTGCTTATGGCTTGTGGTCTGTTGCCACAAACAAAACCTAATTTTAGTGTGCGAGCTAAGCTTGACAGAGTAAATATTAAAAATGTTACGTTTTCTGCAGAGGCAATGTTTTTCTGTCGAAATTTTCTGCCAAATTTAATTTGTTAACTGGGTAAAACTAGCAGCAAGTTGTAATGGATTGTGGCAACAGGGCATTGTTGAGCATCAGCTGGATAAGGTCATCAGAGAATGAGCAGGAATCAAGTGATTGTTTCCATGTTTGTGTTTCTAAAGGCTGCTTCCTTCTGATCTTGTCTGCTCTTATTACGTTGTTTGTCAGGTGGAGTTCCTGCGTAGCTGAATCTAGAGACATTTTTGTTTATAGAGCATTAGCACGGAAAATGGTCGGCTTGTTCCTGTTTGTACTAAAACCCGTTGAACATTGACCGTTGAATGTTCAGTCCATTATTTTTTATTTTTTAATATACAAATCTCTTTGTGAACCTGTTTGGGATCATGGGAATATTCTGCAAGTATTCTTTATTATGGCAGATGCAGCTTTAATGCATCAACACAATCTTTATTTTTGCAACCTGCATAATTGAAATCATCTCCAGCGCAGAAGACGCGAACAGCAAGTCAGTCTGAAATCAATTTGGCAACGGTTCGTCCAACAGACCATTTTCAAGAAACAAAGCTCTCTCTTGCGAGTGTTTCAGTTCTTTATTTATTTGCTGCGTTAATAGCTTGTTCCCGTTCGACTTGCCTGGGTAATTAGACCCACCTGTCACACGCAGCCTGCTTTTCTCCCCTCCTTCGTTCAGCTTCCTTACATTTAACTGGATTGTCTGAATGCCTGCAACCTTTTCTGCATGACCAACTTCAGGCACCAAAGCAAGCGGCTTTCATTTGTGTTTAATGCCCCTCAACGAACAGTTCCCCCCACTCTCATACTCCTAATTAGATTCAGGGAAAATGAACTCTAATTAAAATTTTAGCACTGCCCCCCTAAAAAGCACTAAACTGGTGTGGTGGCGTGTTTGCCACACAGGCCTGGCATTTTTTTTTTTATCTTTGCACCAGACTGAGAAATTCAGAATGCCCTGATAAAAAAAAATATATATATATATACACATTTCATTAGGTCTGCTATTAAACTGGTGTTGATTTCGCTTCTCCTTACAGTGTATAATCCCAGTGTGCCCTTTAAGCACCATCTCCTTTTGTTTTCCTTTGGAGCTTTTCTTGATAAGAGGTGAGGCAATATCCTGTTAGGAAATGAAACACATATCAGATAAATCCTGGCTATGTGAGGGATGAAATTCACGTTACTGGTTTCGTCTGACATTGTTAAGAACATTGGTCACTTATGGTTGCTTGCGTAGGTTTCTGAATCACTCTAATACTGGTTTGCAGAGGTCTTGCTATATACTTGTCCTTAATGTCCAGGGTTACAAGAGAGTAAAAGATTATGTAAATAGGACTGGGTGATAAGATGATTATATAGCAATACGATTTTCCTCAATAGGATTATAACAAACGTTCAATATAATAGGCTTCATGAGCAAACTGTGAAGCTGCTCATCACATCTGAGCGATTCTACCACTTCAGCTAGACTAGAATACTGAAAAAAATTGAAAGGTTTAGCGATTTAAAAGTTTGTCATTTTATTTCAGTGTTTAAAGGCATTGTTTATAATTAAGTGCAATATTAATTGTTATATTAGTTAATATAATATATTAATTGTTAAATACGGATTGTGATCTCAGCAGACATTACTAGCCAGTTGAGTTAGCATACACCTTAACCAACCTAGCGCAATAGTAAGTCCGATAAGTTAATAAAATGAAGCTAATAAATTAAATTGGCTTCTGTAGTTAACACACCATTTGAATGTTTAATGAAATACCGACGTATTTAACTAGCTTCACCTTGTAATTGGATAGTTAGTTGATAAATAGAAGTATCGGGTTTCTTGAAGCAAACGGTGGCGCATAAAGCCTCTTAAATAAATGATGGGCTGGACAGTAGCCTGAACCAAGCACGATTCATGAGTTTCTTAGTTTATTATTAATCTTTAAACCTCTTTGCGTTGACGTGATGTGCCTCACTGTAACTATCGCCCATTCCTTTTAATCTGCTGCCCTAAACTCTTCAGCTACAACTGTGATCTGCCTGTAGGACATTTTTACTCCGCTTATTAGCATTCTTGAGTTATCACCGCCCCAATAATTAGCATGCAAAGATAACAGATGGTAGTATCCTTTAACACACTTTTTAATCTCGTAGAGTCATTTTTAAATGTGTGCTATATCACCGGAGCACTTATTTTTCTATTAAGATGTTTATGCTGTTGAGGAAAAAGGGCTTTAATTTTGCCCATGCATATTTCGATGCGATCACATGCTAGCTGATGACAGTTCGTACATTTGACTTATTACTATTCTGACGATGAAACATTATCAGGTGTAGGATGTCGTGGCATTTTCTGCTGCCAGGACCGGATGGAGTTAGATGATCAGCATCTTTCATGATAAAAAGGAAAGTTCTTAAGCTGCATTGTTGCAGCAGAAACAAAAATGCGCTGATAGAACTAATCCCTGGAAAGAGCTGAGTGAACACTTTAAAGGTGTTGCAACAGGAAGGACTAGAAGGGCAGGGCTTAGTGCAGCTGCCGTGCATGCAAAGACATAACCTGAATTAATCTCAGCGTTTTATGTGCACTGCCCTTCGTGCTAACACCCCCCCGAAATGTGGTAGGTTCAAAGCACTTTTTGGGAAACCTGTTTTGCCAAAAATTATGAACTATTTATTGCAAGTTGGCCTCTAGGAGATGCGTTTACCCTAGGTCATTATTGTGAAATAGTGCCACATAGTGAATAATTGTCTGAAAATCTAGCACTTCAATAGCCGATATCTTGTCATGTAAAGGCTCAAGCTTCATGGAATTTCACGCCTCGTAATCATCATCCATAGGGGTGGCAACAACTGACACATTTCAATATCTCAAGAACTGTTTAAGCAACAATTTTGCAATTTGCTATGCCTACTTCCCTTCATTCTCAGAATCAGAATCAGAAATACTTTATTGATCCCAGAGCCCAGATCTCAAAGCGATTATTACAGTTGCGAACGTTAATGTAAAAGAAATGTGCACAATATACGCATTTAAATTCTCACGAATACAACTAAAGTATTGCAAGTGGCTGTGATAATAGCTATGGAGTAAAATGAACCATAGTGTCACTCATAGTGTCAGGTAAATCAGTGGCTATGATAATAGATAGGGAGTAAAATGAAGCATACTGTCACTCATTGAGGGAGGAGTTATAAAGTTTGATGGCCACAGGTAGGAATGACCTCTCTCTGTGGTCTCTGTGGTGCATTTCGTAGGAATGACTCTTTTACTGAATGTGCTCCGGTGTCTCACCAGTCATATGTCATAGAGTGGGTGAGAGACATTGTCCATAATGGCCTGCAGCTTAGACAGCGTCCTCCTCTCCGACACTGCCATCAGAGTCCAGCTCCACACCCACCACATCACTAGCCTTATGGATCAGTGTGTTGAGTCTGTTATCGTCTGAAACCTTCAGCCTGATGCTCCAGCTTGCAAAGGCGTAGACGATAGCACTCAATACCACAGACTCGTAGAAGATTCTGTTACTTTCTCTCGTGTTATGCAGTGGTCATATTTCGCTCTGCTATGTTGTACCTCTAGTTTAAACGAGCTATGTTGTCAGGTCACAGATCAGACAAAAGAGGATAAATTAAACGATAAATCTATGAAAGTATCCCTTTCTTGACCTAATGTCTCTGATGCAATGAGCTTCATTCATTTAAATAATCCACATAAATCTGTATGATTGGATAAACACCGACACAGGATCTGTTACAGAAGCCAAGCTGGTTTATGTTTAGGTTCACTGAATTACAGCCAGTTTCAAGTATTCTGTTTGGTCCACTGAAATACTGCCGGGTAGTCCAAACCCATGAATCTGTGACACGATTTCCTGTTTTCATGGCCCTTTGCTCTATTTCCTAGCTAAGACATAGTGTGTATGTGTTTATGCCTTTTTAGTTAAACAGTGCCTCAATTAGCACCATGCTCAGGAGGGTCATTTGCAACCCGGGCACAGTTTTTTTTATTCTGTTTGTGCTCGAGAGCCTGGGGGCTAAATGGCAAATTTACATATTAATGCCCTTGTTGTAAGTGTTGCCTTTAACAAGAAGTGATGGCTTTAAAGCTGACTTGTAAAACATGGATGAGTACAAGCAGTGCTCTTTCACAGAGTCAGTCAAGTGGACTTATGGATGGATTAGTGTGCTTGCTTTTAAAGTTAATAAATAATGGAAATGACATGACGAAGCACAAGAGCATATGGTTGTGTACTTCAATATGAGGTTTAGTCAATTGATACTTCATACACTCGTAGTAGCTTAAGGGTTTAGTTTCCATATTCAGCCCCATTCTTACTGGCACCCTTCAAGAGAATGGAGAACTGCTGTGCATTTCTGTTGTCAAACACGTGCCACACACAAAGTAGATCTGCTACATGCACTATATTGACAAAAGTATTTGGACACACTTCTTAATCATTGAATGCAGGTGTTTCATGGAGACACATTGCCACAGGTGTATAAAATCAAGCACCTGGCCATGCAGTCTGCCTTTACAAATGTTTTGTGAAAGAATGGGTTCGAATGAATTCGGAGAGGATGCCGCCTTTGCAACAAGTCAGCTGATGAAATTTCTTCCCCCCTAGATATTCCACAATCAACTGTGAGTCGTATTATTGAAACATGAAGCATTTAGGAACCACAGCACCTGACCACATCAAGTTACACAGTAGGGTCGCTAAGTGTTTAGGCGCATGGTGCATAATAGTCACCAAGGCTCTGCTGTTAACTGCACAGTTCCAAGCCTCCTCTTGCATTAACATCAGCACGAAAACTGTGCACCGGATGCTTCATGGAATGGGTTTCCTTGGCTGAGCAGCTGCATGTGAAGCATGCTGTCACTTGACTCTGGAGCAGTGGAGACATGTTCTGTGAAGTGATGAATCATGCTTCTTTATCTGTCAGTCTGATGGATGAGTCTGGGTTTGGTGAATGCCAGGAGAACCTTACCTGCCTGACTGCATTGTGCCATCTGTAAAGTTTGGTGGAGGACAGATAATGCTATGGGGTTGTTTTTCGGGGGTTGGCCAAGGCCTCTTAGTTCCATTGAAGAGAAATCTTAATGCTTCACCATACCAAGACATTTTGGACGATTGTATGCCTCCAACTTTGTGGGAACAGTTTGCTGAAGGCCCTTTTCTGTTCCTGCATGACTGTGCCCCAGAGCACAAATCAAGATCATTAAAGGCACTGTTACGTAAGGTTGGTGTGGAAGAACTGGACTGGCCTACACAGAATCCTGATCTCAACCCCATCAAATATATTTGGAATGATCTAGAACAGGGATTGCGAGCCGGGCCCTCTTATCCTACATCAGTGTCTGACCTCACAAATGCTCTTCTTGAGCAAAAATGAGCAAAAATTCCCACAGACACACTGCAAAATCTTGTACGAAGCCTTCTCAGAAGAGTGGAAGGTGTTTTAGCTGCAGAAGGGGGACCAACTCCATATTAATGCCTATGGGTTTCGAATGGAATTTCTCCAGAAAAAGCTCCTGTAGGTGTAATGTGTAGGTGTTCGAATACCGGTACTTTTGTCCATATAGTGCATCTACAAACATATCTAATAATAATAAAACTATCTGTTTATTTATTAGGGAATTTAAAAAGAGCTTGATACCTTTCATTTATTTGTTACATTCTAAGCTACAGGCTTGAGCCTTGTAACTCATTCCCTTGGCACCCAGACACTGATTTAAAGTATTAGCACATTATATAGTATTGATTGTCCTCTTGCTACAGTCTGCAGCTGTAAGCTATGTTTTGTCAGGTAATAATTATGTTCTCTTTGGAGTCTGACTCTCTACTTCTGCATCTTTACAAGGGCTTGATTAAACTTTTATCATTGATTTTTTTTTACCCCTTCCTGCTTGTCGTAAAGGGATCGTGGAGCTCTGTGCATGGTGTTGTTTAAAGTGTGTGTGTGTGTGTGTGTGTGTGTGTGTGTGTGTATTTCAGAGCAGTACACATATGGGCGGTGTTTATCACCAGTGGTGTCATTAATAGTGCTACAGATGGCATGTCGAATAAGTTTCTAGTTTATTACATACTATACCTCTGTGTTCCTTTATAAAAAGAACAAACCTCATGTAATCTTTACAGTCATTCCAGTCTCTCCGTCTGTCTTATCCAAAGACTTTTCTGTAAATATTATCAGCCACAGTCTGCCACACAGTTTATTCGATGATGCGGTTTAGGACACAATGTGACACATAAAAATGAACAAAATGCGACTGTTTGTTCAAAACTGCAACGTCACGAAGGCAGGAAATTGGACAAGTTTTTTGTTAGTGTTTGTGCAACCTACATTGAAGACTGAGTCACCCAAATGATAATCTAATGATGATATAAATGTAATAGTATATTTCCAGTTTAGAAGTAGTGGTTAAACCTGCTATTATAATGTTAATTAATTAGTTACACAAAAAGAGTGAAACATGTTTCCAATTTCCTTTTTAGCCTCTTTCATGTATTGTTTGATCAGCTAGATTTTGGGTACATGGAAATTTAGCAAATTTTATTTCATTTTGCTTTAGAAATGTAGAGATTTAGAGAGAATGTATCAGTGTTCCTACACAAAATTAATAATACATGCATGACATACAAACAAAATGCATAATACAGAATCAGGTTACATTTCTTCATGCAACAGTGTTCATACATTCATTCATTCATTCATTCATTATCTTCTGCTTTATCCCGCTAGTCGGGGTCACGGGGGGGCTGGATCCAATCCCAGCGTCATCAGGCGAGGGCGGGGTACACCATGGACAGGTCGCCAGTCCGTCACATGGCCAACACACACTCGCGCACACATTCACACCTACGGGCTATTCAGAGTGACCGATCGACCTAACATGCATGTCTTTGGACTGTGGGAGGAAACCGGAGTACCCGGAGGAAACCCACACAAGCACGGGGAGAACATGCAAACTCGCAACAGTGTTAATGACAATGATTTTCCAAAGTACTCCCAAGCCTGTATGGCTATGTCCATCACATAGCATGACCATAGCATACCACCTTAGGGCTTGATGATTCAGCAGCAGTTTACACCCTTGGCTTTTATGCACTGGGATTTCCCCCTGACTCCCTGAACCTTTTTTATGATATTATGAACTGTAGATGGTGAAAGACCTAAATTCTTTGCAATCTTACACTGAGAAACATCGTCTTTGAACTGACTGATATGAATCACTTATAAAGTTTGGCACGAAGTGGTGAACTATGCGCCATCCTTGCTTTGGTGGATGCTCCTTTTAAACTCAATCTTGATGACCTCACCTGTTGCCAGTTAAACTGGTAGGCCAAGGAGGATGTCTACATACATATATTGTCTTTAAATTATACGTATGTACACTATATGATTTCTACCTGTATTCTAGAGAGACACAAACGACCAAGGAACCAAAATCCTTGTATGTGTAAATATTCTTGGCCAAATAAATCAAATTCTGACTCTGATTCTGATCTAATTGTGGAACCTTAACAGTTTTGCTTGTATAACCTTTTCATTTTGTCTTTTTTAGCCTCTCTTCCAACTTTTTTTTTTTTTTGAGTGTGTTGCAGATGTCACATTCTATTGCTTTTTATACAGTATTTACAGAATACAATTAGGTTTGTCAGTGAAACACTGAAAATGTTTTGTTTGTACTTTTATCAGTTAAATAAACGTTCAAGCAATTTAACAAATTACAATTTTTAGTTTTTATTGCATTTTTTAGAAAGTGTCCCAACTTTTCTGGAAATGGGTTTGCATTTGGAAGGAGTCTTCAGTGTCTAGAGGTAAAGCTGTAAATCTTAATGTTTTCAGATGTTGAAATATTTTCATAATGGAGGGCTCTGTGGCGGAAAAAAAACAAGATGGGTTAGAGTTAAGCTGCTATGCTGTAGTGATGACAAGAAAGTTGCAGGACTGTTCCCAGGCATTCTGCAATATTAAATTTAACTATACTTGAATAGAAAGTATGACACTTTTAGCATTGCCAAATTGCTGTGGCACTAGAGCAATAAAACACTTTATGTTTTATTCATTACATAATTGATTTTACTCATTATCGAGGCATGGATTCTTCTGTGATGCCGTCATCAAAGCTGTGGTTACCCCTTAATGGAAACTTTGAGCAGAACCGAGGTTCAGACAAAGGTCTCTAGTTGACATCATAGAGCAGAAATACATTAGGAAGAGTAACAGCCTCATCTTCATACACAATAATTTGCTGTTTGCATTTGGGATTCTGTTTTTTAACTAATAGAGGCTACGGTAAAGAAACTGAAGTTTTCTCCTTTCAGGTGTTCATTCACATATCATACACATATACTGTACATACACTATCATATCATTCACATATACTATTGTATATTTGTAGCATTTCTGATAAATTTTTATGTTGAAGACTGAGTTAGC
>JAOVVH010000048.1:2727726-2748660 GCA_028566435.1 Scorpiodoras heckelii | reverse complement strand
TGCTCTTGGCATGATTTTTGTTGCTTGACCAATCCTGGTGAGGGTAAAAAAGGTCTTGAATTTCCTTCATTAGTACATAGTCTATCTGACTCTGGAAAACTCTTTAGAGATGGGCTGAGGGGGATGAGGGGTGTTTGTGTGTAGATGTGCTGTGTATCATTAGCATAATAATGCACACTAAGTGGCTCACAACAGGGGAGCGGGGAACCGAGAGGCCAAAGTTTCCTTATGCAAAAAAGCGCAGCCTAGTCACTTTATCATCATAAGACGGTCATAAGACATCTCTCTTCGTGTGGTCTACTCAGAATAGTTTGTCTGCAAAATGCTCATCGCAACAAAACTGTGAATGAGTAATCCTGGAGGAAGCTATAGTACCTGGGCCACTGCTCTAGAGTCCAGTGGTGGCCTGCTTTACACCACTGCGTCTGACTTTTTGCATTGTGCTTTGTGATGTAATGCTTGGAAGCAGCTACTCGGCCATGGAAACCCATACAATGAAGCTCTCTACGCACTGTGCTTGAGCTAGTCTGAAGTCCACATGAAGTTTGGAGGTCCGTAGTGACTGACTCAGCAGAAAGTTGGTGATCTGTTCACACTATGCACCTCAGCATCCACTGACCACACACTGTCATTTTACAGTGTAAAATAAAGTTGGATTCTTAATTAAATATTGTTCGGGTCACATATTTAACTCATGAAGAAAAAAACACATTTCCTAATTGATTACTTAGATTTCTGTCTGGTCTTTTCTGATTTAGTCCTTTAACATTATTAATTGGGATAGTCTGTACCTTTGGGATTCATCCTACAGTTCTTGTGACCTTGATAAAACTATTTGTTTAAGTTATAACTATAGAATACAAATAAGATGTGTTTAAGTAGACTGTAGGCTGCAGTAATTATTTTTCAATAATTCAGCTTGAATTTGAAGTTTTACTTGATATAAGAAATATTTAATATCTTTTCTGCAAAACTTAAAGAGAGTCACATTAAGGGACATTAAGGGACTCAGGTGACAGGTCAGACTAAGAGTAGTTCAAATAACCCCTTATGAAAGAGTATAGATCAAGTTCATACCGCCCAGATTGGCGTCACCGGGGCCCCACTCTGGAGCCAGGCCTGGGGTCGGGGCTCTCAGATGAGCGCCTGGTGGCTGGGTCTTGCTCCTGGGACCCGTCCGGGCACAGCCTAATGGGAGCAACATGGGCCCGCATTCCCGTAGGCCCACCACCTGCAGGAAGGTTCAGAAGGGGCTGGTGTTATGTGGAATGGGTAGCAGTTGTGGGCAGGGGCCCCAATGACCCGATCCCCAGACAACATCCCTGGCCATGTCACCATGTCACCTCGCTGGGGGGGGGGGCTGAGCTGGTGAGGGAGGTTGAGGTTTACCGGCTAGAGATAGTCAGGCTCACCTCCACATACAGTCTGGGCTCTGGAACCCAACTCCTCGAGAGAGGCTGGACTCTCGTCTACTCTGGATTTGCCCGCGGTGAGAGGCGGCGAGCTGGTGTAGGCTTGCTTATAGCTCCCCAGCTTAGCTGCCATGTGTTGTAGTTCTCCCGGCTAAATGAGAGGGTCATTTCCCTGCGCCTTCCGGTTGGGGATAGGTCTCTCACTGTTGTTTCAGCCTAATGAGCAAACAGCAGTGCAGAGTACCTGGCCTTCTTGGAGTCCCTGGGGGGGGGTACTGGAAAGCGCTCCAACTGGGGACTCCATCGTTTTGCGGGGGGACTTCAATGCTCATGTGGGCAGCAACAGTGTTACCTGGAGGGGTGTGATTGGGAGGAATGGCCTCCCCAATCTGAACTCGAGCGGTGTATTGTTATTGGACTTCTGTTCTAGTCACCGTTTGTCTATAACAAACACCGTGTTCAAGCATAAGGGTGTCCATAAGTGCACATGGCACCAGGACACCCTAGGCCAGAGGTCAATGATTGATTTTGTAGTCATGTCATCTGACCTTTAGCCATATGTTTTGGGCACTCAGGTGAAGAGAGGGGCGGAGCTGTCAACTGATCACCACCTGGTGGTGAGTTGGATCCGCTGGCAAAGGAGGAAGCTGGACAGACTGTGCAGACCCTAACGTGCTGTGATGGTTTGCTGGGAACGTCTGGCAGAAGAGGTCTTCAACTCCCACCTCTGGGAGAGCTTCAACCAGCTCCCAAGGGAGACTTGGGGAATTGAGTCCGGCATTGAGACTTGGGGCATTCTCCACCTCTATTGTTGATGCAGCCATTCAGAGCTGTGGCCATAGGGTCTCCAGTGCCTGTCGTGGCGGTAACCCCTGAACCCGGTGGTGGACACCAGAAGTAAGGGATGCCGTCAAGCTGAAGAAGGAGTCATACCGGGCCTGGTTGGCAGCTGACAGGTACAAGCAATGCTGTGGCTCGGGTGGTTGTGGAAGCAAATACTCGGGTCTGGGAGGAGTTCGGGTAGGCCATGGAGGAGGACTATCGGTTGGCCTCAAAGAAATTCTGGAAAACTGTCTAGCACCTCAGAAGGGGAAAGCAGTTCTCTGCCAACACTGTTTACAGTGGAGGTGGGGGGCTGTTGACCTCAACTGGGGATATTGTTGGATGGTGAAAGGAATATTTCAAGGATCTGCTCAATCCCACTGTCACGCCTTCCATAGAGGAGGCAGAGGCTGGGGACCCAGAAGTTGACTTGTCCATTACCCAAGCTGAAGTCACTGAGGTAGTTCGGAAGCTCCTCGGTGGCAAGGCACCAGGAGTGGATGAGATCTTCCCTGAGTACCTCAAGTCTCTGGATATTGTAGGGCTATCCTGGCTGACACGCCTCTGCAGCATCACATGGAAGTTGGGGGCAGTGCCTCTGGACTGGCAGACGGGGGTGGTGTTCCAACTATCGGGGGATCACACTCCTCAGCCTCCCTGGAAAAGTCTATGCCAGGGTACTGGAGAGGAGAATTTGGCCGATAGCTGAACCTTGGGACAAACAATGTGGGTTTCGTCCTGGCCGTGGAACACTGGACCAGCTCTATACTATCCACAGGGTACTTGAGAATTCATGGGAGTATGCCCAACCAGTCCACATGTGTTTTGTGGACCTGGAGAAGGCATTCGACCGTGTCCCTTGTGGTATCCTGTGGGAGGTGCTTCAGGAGTATGGGGTTAGAGGCCCTCTGTTGAGGGCAGTACAGTCCCTGTACAACCGGAGCAGGAGCCTGGTCCACATTGCCAGCAGTAAATTGGACTTGTTCCCGGTGCATGTTGAAATCCGGCAGGGCTGCCCTTTGTCACCGGTTCTGTTCATCATTTTTACACACAGAATTTCTAGGTGCAGCCGGGGGTGAGAGCTAATCCAGTTTGGGAGCCACTCGATTTCATCTCTGCTTTTTGCAGATGATGTTGTCTTGTTGGCTCCTTCAGGTCGGGACCTTCAGCATGCACTAGGGTGGTTCACAGCTGAGTGTGAAGCAGCTGGGATGAAAATCAGCCCCTCCAAATCCGAGGCCATGGTTCTAGACCGGAAAAAGGTGGCTTGCCCCCTCCAGGTTGGGGGAGAGTTCCTACCTCAAGTGGAGGAGTTTAAGTATCTTGGGGTCTTGTTCATGAGTGGTGGGAGGATGAATTGTGAGATTGACCGGAGGATTGGTGCAGCGGCTGCAGTAATGCGGTCGCTGTATCGGTCTGTCTTGGTAAAGAGGGAGCTAAGCCGAAAGGCAAAGCTCTCGATTTACCGGTCAATCTACATTCCTAGCCTCACCTATGGTCATGAACTTTGGGTCATGACTGAAAGAACAAGATCCCGGATACGAGCGGCCGAAATGAGTTTCCTCCGCAGGGTGGTGGGGCACTCTCTTAGAGATAGGGTGAGGAGCTCTGTCACCTGGGAGGTGCTTGGAGTAGAGCTGCTGCACCTCCACATCGAGAGGAGCCAGCTGATGTGGCTTGGGCATCTATATCGGATGCCCCCTGGACACCTCCTTCGGGAGGTTTTCCGGGCATGCCCCACCGGGAGGAGGCCCCAAGGAAGACCCAGGACATGCTGGAGTGACTATGTCACTCAGCTGGCCTGGGAATGCCTTGGAATCCTCCCGGAAGAGCTGGAGGAAGTGTCTGGGGAGAAGGAAGTCTGGGTGTCCCTGCTTAGAGTGCTGCCCCCGTGACCCGGTCAAGGATAAGTGGAAGAAAATGGATGGATGGATGGGTGGATGGAAAGCTATGATATGTAGACATTTTGTAGAATGGGTTGGAATATCCAACAGTGTAGCAAGTACACAAACAGAATAAACTCAAACTACATCAGCTTTTAGAAGTGTTTGGATACTTAGTGCACTGTTATTTTAATGTTGCCAGAAATGAATGTAACTTTGACTTGAAGAATTTACATATAACAGAATGCTTTCAATCTGAGCAAATGCATAGGATGCAAGCAACAATCTATAGTTTCTCATATGATAAACAAAATTGGGCAAGGGAAAGAGAAATGTTCATGCAATCTACAGGCAGCATTAGGTGAGAATTAAAAGTATATCACTGCAATTGTCTGAATAAATTAATGTTAGGGTTCATTTGATGTGGAGATGTATGAGGAGATGGAGGTGGTAATAAAAACCCACAAGTTAGAAGAAAAAGGGAAAATGTAGGGCTGAGAAAACAGAGAGGACAAAACAGGTGATCAGAATGTTCAGACAGGAAGTAGACAGAAGAAGGAGAAGAAAATAGGGAAAAGACAACAAAGTAAAGCAAAAGGGTGATGCTCAAACACAGGGACTGATGAGAAGGAGGGAAAAGCATCAGGCTACAATGCAGATGATAGAAGAAAAATTGCGAAAAGCTGAGGTGGAGGAAGGAATTCAGAAAGGAGAAGAGCCCCTATATTTAAATCCATGGAAGTGTGTTCAAACCAAAGTGTGCGATCCAACTCACATATCAAGCATGGAAAATGTTCTTTTTGCAAAAAAATTGGGCCTGTAGTCCAGAAACGCAGGTCTTTAAAGGGGGTTTGTAAATCTATATATGTTTAATGATGCTTAGTTAATGATATTTTGTGCTTTATACGAAGATTTCTGAGATGTCCAAATAGAGCTACTCCTGAAGTAAGCTTACCTCTTAAAATGACAGTTTCTTATAGAGACACATGCTATTAGTTGTTTATGTAATGAATGACATAGTACATTTTGACTGAAGTACAAAAAATGGTCACATAAGACTGGATTTGGGGGAAACTAGCATTTAGGCCTAACAAAGCTGTAAATGTTAACCATAGCCAGTAATCTTATGATTATGTTTAAAACTACAGTCCTGAAGTAGTCATTAGATTATGCAAGACCCATGTTTTAACCATGTTGAACATTTTCTGCTCTCTCCTGTGGGTCTCTCCTGCCCTCTCTTTCCAAGCCTCAAAGGGGGGAATTATGCAGTGTGTTTTTCAAAACAACTAAGGTATGCCATAGTCTCTGTTAGGTGTATGTTACCTAAAAATGTGAGATATGCTGTATTTCTGCCATGTGCACACTGTTGTTTTCTTAATGCTACACAGGATCCATATAAAGATCATATTCTAAAATGTCATGAGACAGGAATTATTCTGGTTGATGATTCACAGCTGTCTTTCTTCAGACAGAAAAGGGTATGGCATATGAATGATCCTAACTGGCTACTGCATTCAAGGCATCATGAGCAGGGAAAGAATTCCTATTGGTTAAGCAGCCATGCCATTCAATACATCATAAGTGGGGCAAGAAGTTCCACTGGTTAAACGGCCAGTCAATTTAATATTTCATAAGCGGAGCAAGAAATCATATTGGTCAAACCTGGCAAAGTCAAGGAAAAAAGGGTGTGGACTAGCATTATAAAAAAATTCTGTGGTAGTGGTAGCATTCTCTGCAGATAATTCCTCATTTCCTTATGTGAATAAAGAAATTATTTCAGAATTATTTCAGCATAAGGAACTTCTCTGTCTTCACTGGAAACACCACAATATCCTTTTACTTTTTACACTTTTCAACTTGTACTAAAATAAGTTCTTAAATCAGACATAAAGAAGTAAAATGAGGGTTTGCATGCTGACCATTTTAAAATATGAATGAAATAATGAGATTAATGATAAAATAGATATCACGGCCATTATAAAATAGTAAAGAATGTCACATTATCTCTGTGGACAAACACATCAAGTTCTCCAGGGAGGATCTGATAAATGACAGATTAGCCTCCTTAGACTGTGACATTTGAAAGTTGATGTGCACTGTAATCCAACACATACTGTTGAGTATTTGAGGTTTGACTCTCTTCGTCCACTGGACACAAACTAGAAATCATCAGGATGCTGAACCTCTGAGCCGACAGCATCCACACTGACACAGTAGCCAGGGAAGGGTAGTAATCCCACACTAAAATAGCCCTGGGTAAATGTGGTTATCCTAACTGGGCATTTATCAAAGGCGGGAAGATACCCAAATATTGTACCAGCTAATCACAGAAACCAAAAGGACATCCACTGTCTAAGCATAAACAAGTGCTGATTCCATATATGGTGGGAGTGTCAGAATGGTTGAGATGCATATTTTCCAAACACTGTGTCCACCTCAAGCATCAGGCTCCCCAGCACAAACAGAGCAATACAGTGTACACTGTTAAGTGCCTAGAGGAATGCAATGAATTGTACAGTTCAGAATGTACAACTTTGCATTCGTCTTTTGTGATGCATTTCCAGGCTTTTATTGCAGCATCTTTCCATTAAGAAGCATTAACAAAATTTAAAAAATGCCCATTATACAGACTATGAAATTCTGTTTACTTGGATAATGCCCAAATATTCATCCCACTAATAAGTAGCCATGGTTAATTACTGTGCTTATTCTTTTTCTTCTACACAGAATGTAAATAACAAAAAATCACTACCAAATTATAGTGCCAACAAATAATCTGAATAGCTCATTAGTTATATTAACATGAAAGCCCGTAAAGACAACATTTTACATTCAGCACTAAACACTGATAGAAATTGACATCTCCATTTTTTTTACATATTTTTCACACTTGAATTTTTCAGATCAAGCTACTTTTAATATTAGAAAAAGATAACCAAAGTAAACACAAAATGCTGTTTTTAAATGACAATTTCATTTATTGAAGGAAAAATGCTGTTCGGCCCTCACTGGCCCTATATGACATTCAGTTACTCAGATTCAATTGATTATTGGGTTCAATTTCACTAGCCACACCCACATATAATTACTGACAGACCTGTTAAATCTAAATGTCAAAAATCAGTACATGATGCCACGTTCTAAAGAGATTTGAACACAGATGTGAAACAAATTTGCTGACATCTACCGGTCTGAAAAGGGCTAGAAATTCATTGCTAAGGCTCTGGAACCCCAGCAAACCACAGTGAGAGTCACTATCCATGAAAGGAGAAAACGTGGAATTGTGGGGAACATTCCCAGGACTGGCCCGCCTACCAGAATATCAAAAACAGCAGCTCATCCAGGATGTCACAAAGAAAAAACAGATGAACATCTAAAGAACTGCAAACCTTACTCGACCCAATTAAGATCAGTGTACACAATTCCACAGTAAGCAATACACAGGCAAAAATGACATCCATGGCAGAGCTGCAAAGTGCAAACCACTGCTTACCAACAAGAATGCAAAGGCTCCTCTTGCATTTGCCAAAAAACATCTAGATGACCAACAAGATTTTTGGTATAATATTCTGTGGACTGCTGAGTCAAAGGTGGAACTTATTGGAAGACATGGGTCACATTACATCTGGCATAATCTAACTCCACATTCCACCATAAGAACATCATACTAACAGTCAAATATGATGGTGGTCTTGTGATGGTCTGGGACTGCTTTGCTTCCGCCGGACCTGGATGACGTGTCATAATTGATGGAACCATGAATTCTGCTCTCTGTCAGAAAATCCTGAAGGATGCCTGCTCATCAGTTCATGATCTAAAGCTCAGATCCAGTACATTTATGTAGCAGGTCAATGATCCGATGCTCACAAGCAAGTTCACCTCTGAATGGATAAAAAAAAGCTTTTGGAGTGGCCAAGTCCTGACTTGAAGCCCACTGAGATGCTGTGGCAAGATGCTGAAATAATATTATATACCTGTTGGAGCAGCACAGGATGGATTACATCCTTCCCAACTCTTTTGGCAGCAAACATAACTTTATCAGCACAGATTATTTTAGTGATACTTTTTAAATGTGAAATTAAAAAGTGACACATTGCAGGTTATAAATGTGCTAAAGAGTGTTAGAACCCTGTCTCGCACCACACCTTAATGTCAGGTTACATTGTCGCTTCATGTACCAAGCCTTATCTTCATGTTTGTATTTTCTGTTGCTGACTCTCTTCTATGTTTTTGACTCCTTTGTTGGTTACTTTGCTGTGTTATTGGTGAACACTGGACTGTTTACTGTCCTTGAATTCGCCTTCTCCTTTTGGCTATCTTGCCTTTACAGATTGTCTCGTATATGAACTGTGCTTGTTTTTCATTCTGTGTGTTTGTGCCATTATACACTGGTTCAAGTCAGCTGTCTGCATTTACTGCCCATTGCTGCCTGCTATGACAGGGGCAGTGATGGCTCAAAGGTCAAGTGTTGTGTTAATGGTTGGAAGGTGAAGTGGTCAAGCACCACCACCAACAACTTGCCACTGTTTGGCCCCTGAGTTAGGCTGTAATTTATATGTGACAAATAAAGGCTTTTTTTTCTGAGACGATGTTTTTGGCAATAGTGGTGTGATCATGCATATCCGTAAAACATAACAGTATACTGAGATAAGGAAATCTAAAATGCAACAGTGATGCAGTATTATAAACAGTTCACCACATCATTTTTCAGCTTTCATCCAATTCCATGACTAGCATGGACCACAGCTGTTGTACAAAGCTGTATTTCCAACCAGATTTCATTTTATGTAAAGTTGAAAAGAAGACCTAATACTTCCAACACCTGTATCAAATTTGGAACCGTAATAAGTAAATGACATCATGTAGCTTCCTTGAAAATATTTTTGAATACGACGCTGTATTGGCATTTCTTCATTGACCAGTGTGTAATATTGCTATCTATATAGTCTCTATTACATGTTAAAGAAGCCACTACCAGTTAAAATCTTGCAACTAGTAACTAAAAGTCACCTTAAATGCCAAAGTGGCCCAACACTGCGATGCAGTTGATTATACACTGGTAACTTCACTTGCACCCCTCTTGTTAAATTATAGCTCCTTTTCTATTAAAAGTCACACTTATTTCTTAATGACAGTGGCAGTTATATGTTTCTCCTCTGCATTCTAATCAATATCTAGATTCTCAAAGAGTGCTGAAAAAAACAGCAAAACAAAAGAAAAATCGATATTGATATCGAATCTGAAGCGTACATTTTCAGAAATTATGAGCTGCATTGAGTTTTAGACCTGTAGATCTGAAATTCTTCTTCTTCTTCTTCTACTTCTTCTTCTTCTTCTTCTTATTATTATTATTATTATTATTATTATTATTATTATTATTATTATTATTATTATTATTATTATTATTATTATTATTCCCTTGCTAAGCTGTGGCTGGCCCACATCTGAAGTGTTGCAAACACATCCACCCTGAGTGTTAATGCTGGGAGAAACATACACTCCACCTTTTGAATTACAGGAAATAAGTCAGAGCTCTCACCACGCATTAGAGAGACCATCGCTTTGTCACCTTTGAGAAGTGTGGGCTGCTCTCTTGATAATAGGATTGTTCTCTCTCTCTTTCTTCCTTGCCCCCTTCACTTTCTCTGTGTGTCTCTATCTCTTTCTTGCTCTCCGTGTCTCTGTGTGTATGTGGGTCTCCCTTTCTGTCTCTTTCATTATGTCATTGTGACTAAACTGTGAATAAAATTTAAATTTAGAAGACAGGTCCTTGTGACCAGGTTGGCATGTTCTTTCTCTTTTTTTATATATATGTCTAGGTTAATGAATCTGTCTGAAGGGAGACAGTTCTTGCTTCCTACACAAAATAATCTTTCTGAAGACACACTTGTGTATATCTCTAGTAACATGTGAGGAGAAAGAAAAGTGGCTCTTGTCAGTGTGTAAGTGTTGTATTCTGGAGCTTAGCAAGTCAGTGTTTAGGTCAGGCTATGGGAGTAGCCTCTCTATGGGAGTGGTCTTAGTGAAGGGTCTAACAAGGGAAGGAGTTTGGGGACATAGGGGAGGGCAATTTAGCGAGTGGTTTCACTTGTGCATAAGCATCATAATCATTGCAGTGGTATATATCCCATATTCTTTCTTTCCTGTGTGTTTTCTTTCCTCTGTGTGTGTGTGTGTGTGTGTGTGCTAAAATGGCAAATATTTAAGTTACAGACTTTAGTTTTGAGTTTGTTCATTACAGAAAATAACAGAAAGACTAAAGAACTGTACCTGTTTCACCTGTTTTCTCATTGCATCCTCTTGAACTATCACACTAATGTCAAAACCTGGGAACTTGGAGAATAATAAAAACATTGTCATAGAGCCATGTCAAATACTGCAAACCCTCCGTTTGATAGCCACTCTGCAGCTGCAGCAGCACCAAGCTCTCCTCAGAAGGAAAATTAGCCATCATCCAGCATCTCCTCAACCCTGAGTCCTCCCCTGCCACACCTGAATTTGACACGCAAGACACCAGCCTGCCCAGCTTTCAATCTAGAAGGCAACCACAGCTCATCAGCTCACAGGTGACCTCATCAATGTCACCACAAGTTTCCTCCATCTCGTCTAGAAGGGGTATGCATTGGTGGGGTTGGTGATCATAGACCTTCCAGCTCCTTGACAAAAAGTACTCCTGTATAGGATTGAGGAATGGAGAGCATGGTGGCAGGTGAAGCACAACAAATCAATTCAATTGTTCAGTGAACCAACTGTGTACAGCCTGGTGGAAACTTATGTTGTCCCCGATGACAACAAACTTGGATTTCTCTGGTCCATTCCCCTGATGATGGGGAATGAGTATGTTGTGCAGTGTGTTGAGGAAGGTGGTGATGTGGGCAGAGAGTGCAAAGACTGGCATGACCATGAACAACACCATTCTGGTTAATTTCTACACACATTGTGATGCTGCCACCATACTGCCCAGGGACACTGATGATGGCAAAGAGTCCTATGATGTTCCTTCCCCTGCACCTTATTTTGGCAAAGCTGAAGCCAGCTTCATCAATATAAAGGAACTTGTGTTCCATTACAGCAACTTCTAGCTCCATCACTCTCAGAAACCAAACATTACAGTATTGATGACAGTGTGAAACAAGCATACGTTCAATGTTGTGTTGATTAGGACACTGGAATACAGTACCAGTGAGAGGATAGCATAGCATACTTGTGCATCTTCATAGTGCAGTTGTTTCATACTGTCAGAGTTGCGCTAACAGTCTGTATAGCTGCTTCATGCATATTTGCTATCTTTTCAGGAGATGGCCCAGTTCAGATAAGCTCACCAAATGGATGCTACTGAACATGATGTTGTCAGTAATGATGTGCTATTGTAGTTGTCATAAATGTATACTATTGTCTGCTCTGACCATGTTTATGTTTGTTTCTTTCTGTTTTTCTGGGGTGAACAGCCATCTTCTTCCTCCAGCAAGGGGTAGTCTAGCAGTTCTGCAAAAGATGTGAATGTTTTTTTCAAGATGAAATGAAATGTCATTGTAAGTTACTGCAACTACTGATGTATGGATACAGTAGTACAGTCGTATACACAATTCAGTTCTGTGAGATCAGTAGTATGGTATAGAGCAGGGGTGTCAAAGTAAATCCACGAAGGGCCGTGTGGGTGCAAGTTTTCCTCCTAACCAAGCAGGAGCCACACCTCATTCCACCTGTTTTTAATCAATGGATCTTGACTTTCAGAAGTGTGTGGCTTCTGCTTGGTTGGAAAGAAAACCTGCATCCATATGGCCCTTTGTGGATTTAGTTTGACACCCCTGGTATAGAGTATAAGTCTACTTATCTATTCTCATTTCAAACTGTCTGCATGGTGCTTGCTAAACTATAGCTTAGATTAGGCTGGACCCTCTGCCCTCCATTGTGAAAAATCAACACATGGATGACCACATGGTCAAACAAAGTGGCATGGATCTCATTTATGGTTGCTCGTACTCTTCCTCGAACTCGTCCTCTTCCTCACTGTTCACTATTGGCCTCCACTGTTATGCAAACCAAGATATGTAACCTGTGGCCTTTTTATAGGGCTCAAGCTCTGAGGTCTATAGATTTGAATAATTATCCAGAAGCATGAAGCATGGGTTTGGGTTATTGGTACATCGGTGGGTGTGGCATATGCATGGTAGTCTTTTCCAAAAGAAAGTGTGTTTTATATTTGCTAAAGAGAATTGCAGAGAATGTGCTTAGGATTTAGTCTACCAGGTCAATAGATAGGCTAGTGGTTAGTGGTTTCCAAAATTGTGCTACAACTGGTTTTGGGTCTTACACAGTGAAGAAATCACAATGAAGGAAAGGCAGTGAGAATGTAGTATGCTATGGGCACGTGATGGCCACCTTAGGTTATACTACACCCTTGGAAAGGGAGGGTGAACGAAGTGGTTTTTAGTTGATTGCAATCGGTAACCTCACTGCTAGATGCCACTAAATCCTACACACTGCACCTTTAATGCCGGGTGTGAACAGAGCCTCAGATCTGTTGTATCAAACATCAAATCAGATCTAGCATCTCTTGCTGGGTTCCAGGCGGATACATCATGAGTACACACCTGCACACACTCAGGCTGATGCTGATAGGAGTTTAAGTAAATGTGTCAGCAGCTATAGGATGAACAGGCTTGGTCTGATTAGATGGACTGCCTACTGTGCTTTAGATTAAATCACTGCTTTTCTACAAACCCCATTTCCAGAAAAGTTGGGACACTTTCTAAAAATGCAATAAAAACTGAAATCTGTAATTTCTTAATTCACTTTATATAACAGAAAACAAAGAGGCAAATAAAAACAAGCAAATACAAGGAATACAAGAAAAACTGTTCTGGAAGGTTCCACAATTTAACTGGTAACAGGTGAGGTCATCAAGATTGAGTATAAAAGGAGCATCTACCAAAGGCTTAGTCTTTGCAAACATGGGTTGGATGGATTGTTGTTCACAACTTTGTGCAAAACTTTGAGAGAGAATTGTCAATCAGTTCAAACACAAGCTTTCTCAGCACAAGAATTTTTACCACCTACAGTTCATAATATCATAAGAAGATTCAGGGAGTCAGGGGAAATCTTGGTGCATAAAGGCCAATATTGGAAACCACTGCTAAATGTGCATGATCATCGAGCACTCAGGTGGTATTGTTTGAGAAACATTCCTGGACATGGGCTTGGAAGTACTTTGGAAAATCTTTGTCACTTAACACAGTCCACTGTTGCATCAAGAAATGCAACCTGAAACTGTATTATGCAAAGAGGAACCCATGTGTTAATTTTGCACAGAAACACATGACGAGTTCTCTGGGCCCGAAGTCATCTGAGTTGCACAGAAAGACAGTGGAAACCTGTTCTGTGGTCAGATAAGTCCATGTTTCAGCTTGTTTTTGGGAAAAGTGGATGTCAAATTCTATGTGTCAAAAATGAAAAAGACCATCCAGACTGTTACCAGTGAAAAGTGCAAAAACCACCATCTGTGATGGCATGAGGGTGCATGAGTGCCAATGGCATGGGTGATCTGCATATACATGAAGGCTTATATTGGTATTTTGGAGAGACATATGCTGTTGTCAAGACCATGTCTTTTCCCAGGACAATACCAGGCCTCAATCTGCATGAGTTACAGTAAACGTGCCTCTGTCCCAACTTTTTTATTTTTAAATTTGTTCATATTTAACAAATAGAATTAAAATCATCATTGAAAAAAATCTTGTCTTTGTTATTTTGTATGTTAAATAAAGGTTCAAGTGAATTAACAAATTACAGATTTCAGTTTTTATTGCATTTTTAGAAAATGTCCAAAACGCTTTTTGAAATAGGGTTTGTATATGTACAGATCTGAAGTAAGAAATAAAACATGATTTACGTGTTGTTATCAGAAAATAATTAATGGAGGGGTTGTGTGATGAATTACAAAGTGCTGATATTAGCGACTCCAGCCAAAAATGCTAAACCTTATCTCAGAAAACGTCAACATTTACACACATTTTCAGAAAAAAAAATTATGTAGTAATGAATTTGAACAAAAGCATACATTTTTTTTTGCCAATTTTATACATACAGAAATTAAACTATGCACACATTTCAGAAAACTTGAAGCTCATGTATTAAGAACAAGACTGTTAACTTCTTAATTCTAAGCACAATTTCACTTGTTCTGACTCAATATCCTTCTAAATCACAATTTTGCAAATCTCTGAACACAAACACTGGCTTTCAAAATGCAACAACATGATTACCAGTCAGTCTCACTCATGTTGCACCTGTACAAACTCAATTGGCAGAACAAGTCGATCATTTGTCAGAGTATACAAGAGGCCTTGAGTGATTTATACAGGTGTTAGGCAAGGTGTTTGGAGCAGCAAAAGGTGGCATATGACAAAAATTCACAGACGATCGAGAGACCACCATAGTCAACATGGTTTTGGAAAATAATGCCATCACCCAGAGAGAAATCGGAGACAGAGTCCTGGAAGTGTTCATTTTGCAAAAAACAGAGACCAGGTCAGCCTGTCCACAATCACCCGTGCCTTGAATCATCACCTGCTGAGGATGAAACAGGTACAATATATGGGCAAAAGTATTTGGGCAAACCTCTTAATCATTGAATTCATGGAGTCCTGTTTCCACAAGTGTATAAAAACAAGTACCTGGCCATGCAGTATGCCTTTAGAAACATGGAAAGTATGGGTCATTCTAAAGAGTTCACTTCATTCGAATGTGGTATTGTAATAGGATGCCACCATTACAACAAGTCAGTTTGTGAAATTTCTTCCCTCCTAGGTATTCCACAATCAACTGTGAGTGGTATTACTGAAAAGTGAAAGCATTTAGGAACCATAGCAACTCAGCCACAAAGTGGCAGACCACATAAAGTTACACAGCGGGGTTGTTGAGTGCTGAGGAGCATAGTGCATAATAGTCACCAATGATCTGTTGTCTCAATAACTGCAGAGTTCCAAATCTCCTTTGGCATTAACATCAGCACAAAAACTGTGTGCCAGGTGCTCAGGCCCGTCGCCAAGGGGGGTGGGGGCAAAAGGGGGCATCACCCCCTCAAGAGCAATGTTCCACGTGGTGTGTGATTATTATTATCTTCTTTTTGTATTTTTTTTTTGTCTGAAGCAGTTAGTTTTGTTTCACGCAGCTTTGTTTGCCCATAACAATGAGGTAATTTTTCATGTCAGTTAAATTAATAAGTGCTGAAGTTGGAGGTTATTGGTCACACTTAGCAAATGAAACCTGAAAGACGCTATGATAGAGAACATGCCCTCTTGATTAGACATCAGGAACAGAGAGAAACCTGCTGATGGCATTGCTGCCTAAACGCTTGAAACCATGGACATCTGAAAACGGCTGCTTAAAGACAAAAGACCGGACAGCAACACAAAGAATGAAGAAACATCAGGTTCCTCTTCTCACGTTTCTTTGAGTGTGTCCAAGTTCATGGTTACTGATGCAGTCCAGTAAACAGCATTCGCGCTGAAATTCCCTCTACTCTGCCTGATGACCTTGGTAATGAAGAGCCACACAAGGTGTATCTTAAACAGTTTCCCAAACAACAGTTCAAAAACGACTGTTATCGTTCATTTTCAACCGGGTGGTATAAGGACAGAGACTGGCACGAATATTCACAAAAGGCAGACGCAGCTTTTTGTTTTCTATGTAGGTAAGTTTCACTCGAATCACCAACCCGATTAAAATATATGACGCCCCCCTGCTGTATTTGCCTTGGTGCTGGCCCTGAAGGTGCTTCATGGCATGGGTTTCCTTGTCCAAGAGCTGCATGCAAGCCTCACATCACCAAGCACAATGCAAAGTGTCGGATGGCGTGGTGTAAACACACCAACACTGGACTGTGGAGTGCTGAATTATGCTTCTCTACCTGGCAGTCTGATGGATGAGTCTGGGTTTGGCAAATGCAGGGGGGAACATTACCTGCTGACTGCATTGTGCCAACTCTAAAGATTGGTGGAGGAGGGATTATGCTTTGGCAATGTTTTTCAGGGGTTGGCCTTGGCCCCTTAGTTTTAGTGAAAGGAAATCTTAATGCTTCAGCATACCAAGACATTCTGGACAACTGTATGCCTCCAGGTTTGTAGGAACAGTTTTGGGAAGGCCCTTTTCTGTTCCTGCATGATTGTGCCCAAGTGCACAAAGCAAGGTCCCAAAAGTATGGTTGGGTAAGGTTGGTGTGGAAGAACTTGACTGGCCCACACAGAACCCTGATCTCAACCCCATTAAACATCTTTGGGATGATCTAGAACAGAGTTTGTGAACCAGGCTGTCTCATCTTACATCAGTGTCTGACCTCACAAATGCACTTCTGGATGAATGGGCAAAATTTCCCACAGACACACTCAAAATCTTGTAGAAAGCCTTCTCAGAACAGTGGGAGGTGTTTATTGTTTAATTACCTATTGGTCAGCATGGGGTCATACATTACCATGCACAACTTGGTCCCTATATCACTCCCTATTTGCTAACATTCCTTGATGAACTCAAAAATATCCTTATCCTTCCACAAGAAGAAGAAAAGGAGCAGCCCACACACACTGTTATTTTGGATAACGTAAGTTTTCACCGGGCTGCTCTGGTCCAAAACTAGTTCGCAAACAACCCACATTTTGTAATGTGTCCCTTCCAACATATTCCACATTTCTAAATCCACTAGATGAATTCTTTTCAGCATGTTGGTGGAAAGTGCATGAACACAGACCCTTTAAATGTTTGGCACTACTCCAGGCAATGGAGGAGACATGCGATGACATCCATGCAGATGAATGTCAGGGATGGATCTGCCATGCCAGGTGTTTTTTTTCCCCACTGCTTGGCCAGGTAGAACTTCACGGCCGATGTAGATGAGGTCCTCTGGCCTGACCGGGATCATAGGTGGGATGAAGAGTGATCTGATGCACTTTTTTAACTGCCAATTCTTGCATACTCTCAAATATGGCACCTTTGTGCAGCTTCCTTTGTAATTCCCTTGTAGTTACCATGTCTGAAGTCTGGCCCATCACACACGTATATCAAACACATTTCACCACATGAACACAAGTGAGATTAGTAATAAGTGAGATTTCCATCTAGCTCTTGCCTCTCCATAGGAACAGCATTCAATTCATATCCATGCAACTAAATGCTCTTTATAATACTCTATTCCTAAATTTCCAACTATTATATGTGGGGCACATGAACCTATGGGCATGTAGAAATACAACAACAAAAAAACCCAGCTATCATACACACTACAGTCTGCTGCTATAAAATTTCCATTAAGTTATGAATGATTAAGATTATTATAAAAACTTATGTGCCTTATGCTTTTCTCAGTACCTGCTCTGGTCTGTGTCAAAATGTTGATATTATTTGTCAAGACTTGCATGTGAATCATTGTTGTGTTTACTTGTTTTCCTGTTTTTTTTATCCCTTTATATCATTTCTCCTAATCATGTGGCACAGTGGCACAGTGGTAGCACTGTTGCCACACTTCAAGAAGCAGTTGGGTTCAATTCCGGGGCTCTCCCACAGTTTCCCTTTGTCCCACAATCCAAAGGCGTGCAGTAGGGTGGCCGTTATTTTTGGTTATTATTATTTTGTTTGCCTCGCCTGTCCAAACTGTTAGGTTTGCTATTAAAATCACATGTGCCAAGTCTGAGCAAAATATTTTGAATTTTAGGGGGAGTTCCAAGACCCCAAGGTTACACAGTATCATAGTCGCGACATCACAAAACTGAATGATACACACTGTACCAAGTACAAAAACGAAAACAGTTTCTGTTTAACACATTTTCAATCACATAATCTTGATGTCACATTGTTTATCCTCATAATTGTCCAAGAAAATCTAAAAACAATCCCCCAAAATGCCAAGTTCAGTTTTCCGTGCTAGTCCTGCAGTGAAATTTGGGCTTGGCAGCATTGCAGAAGAAAATTAAGTTTTCCTTACTGAAATCATATAGGCAGATGACACCTACATTAAATACGATCAAACTGTCTTCTGCAGTTTAAGTTCACTGTTCTGTCAGAGTTCTTTTCAACTAGTCAGGATATCTTTTTCGAAGCTCGTTTATAACCTGCTGTGCGAACTACAACTGCTGTTCATATTTAGTGATCAGGCCACTGAATTCCTGTAATGTGTATTCATCGCTATGACAACAACTGCACCAGATTATTATGAATGAATGAATGAACGTTACATTTACTGTATATAGCGCCTTTCTCAAACCCAAGGACGCTTTACAGTCAATATACAACTTTAACACCAATCGCAGCCCCCTGGGGGACTGAATGGGGTGCAGGGAAGGGAGAGGGGACAACACCCAGGACAGAGCACCATCCACCACTGGATGGCAGACACACAGCCATTCACACACTCACAACAGTACACACGTTCAACTTTCAAACACAGTCATGGGGCAATTTTGTTTGTCCAATAGGCTATGTGCATTACAGGCTGTGACGTATTTCCGCTTCGAGTTACACCGGCAGTCTTACTTCCTGTCTATGTTTTTACCAGCTAATTTAATTTCTGTCTGTAAAGAGTTTAGCGCAAATCCAATATGAATGTCGGTACAAGTTTTTTCCAGAAACGCGAGGGGGGGGGGGGGTGCTTCAGAACATTGTTCTGTACCACTTTGCTCCGTTTCATCACGGTATAACTCGGTGGTGAGTTTTCTTTCTTTTCCTGAGGACGAGACACTTCGGAAGAAATGGCTCATCAAGATCTGCCATAGTTGTCAATATAACTTGATATGTGCATCTTGAACCCTTCTTCTTTCTTGCTTGTCACAGTCTCTGCCTTCGCTCTTGAGTTAACTGAAGTTTAACTGCGGGAGCGTTATGTGCACAGAGCCAATTCACCTAACTTGCATGTCTTTGGACTGTGACTGTAAACCAGAGTACCCAGACACACAGGGAGGACATGCAGACTCCACACAGAAAGGACCCAGACTAGTTCCACCTGGGGATCGAACCCAGGACCTTCTTGCTATGAGGCAACAGTGCTACAGTCACTAACGGTATACAGGCCTAATCCTTAAATACTCATCTGCATAAGGCTTATTTAATACAATATGGCCGCTTATGATGTCACAGCATAGATAACTTTAATAAATAAAACAGATATTAAAGAAAGCTATTTTCTTTTTCAGGTTGCCCGGATCACTGCATGGTCACATGGTAAAATTTATATGCACTATGCAGTGTAAACTTCATGGTTTTTGAGCTATCTGTAAATGTTGGTCAGTTCATTTGCAATTTTACTTGGAAGTTGAGACTTGGAAGTTGGAAAATAACGGTCACCCTAACGTGCAGTTAGGGGAATTGGAGCTAGTAAATTGCCCCTAGGTGTGTCTGCTCTGCAATGGACTGTGACATTTCATTTGGGGCAGGGTTGGCTCAATGGTTAAGACTCTGCGTTACAATCAGGAGGTCAGGGGCTCAAGCCCCAGCACCATAAAGCTGCTACCACAACGCCCCTCCAGGGGTGCCACATAATGGCTGGCCTTGCACCCTGACCCCAACCTCCCACCAAGCTGGGATATGTGAAGAAAAGAATTTCACTATGCAGTACTGTATATGGGACAAAAGACTTGTCCCAAAAACAAGCTGGTAAGTAGATTGGCTACAGTAAATTGCTCCTAGGGATAATGATTGTGTAAATGATTGCGTAAGCATGGTGCCCTTTAATAGGCTGGCGTCCCATTCATGGTTTGTCCTCTGTAAAGCTGTTAATGAATAAAGATAATGTGTATATACATTTCCGAGTACTCAAGGACAGTGTACAGATACATCACAGATGATAGAGATCATAACAGGATATAAGTATAAAAGAGGACTAAGGGTGTTGAAATGGCAAAGTACAGAATCTCCAGACTCATATAAAAAAGTTCTGAATGGTAAAGATGTGAAGGATCTGGGTTAGCCATAGCTTTACTTTCAACTTCATTGATATGAAAGGGAAAACATTTGCCCACTTTCATTTGAATTACTAGATCAGGTCAGTATAGAACATCACTCAAAAGGGGTCTATGTTCCTGTATTGAAGCCATGCTGCATTTTCTGTACCAGAAAGTACTCGAAATTTCATAAACCATTGGACTATTGAAATGCATATCTTTCCTCTTAGCGTGGTTAGAAAAGACATGCTATGAGTGAAGACATATGAACGAGAATAAGCAAGAACGAGTAGCTTCAATTTGATATGTGTTCCTTTATGGTGACTTCTTATTTTTCTCTTTGTTTATGCTTCGCTCTCGTTTTATTCTCACCCCCACTTACTCTTGAAACACCACCCAGTTGAGATCAAATGTTTTCTTGCAAAGTATGACTGAGACAAGGACATTTCATTTAGCGTTATCATATTTGTGCTGTCTCTCGCCTCGCTTGTCAGTTTGAAATTCTGAGCCACGGCTTCCTTTGATGCTGCTCTATTCTTATGCATATCAGCAAGCAGATTAAAGTCCAAAACACCTTTCTTTATTCTTGCTGTGTGTGTGCTGTGTGTGTCTGCTGTGCCTGAGGACGAAGGTGATTTGAGTTGGATAAGAGAGGGAATGTATGCAAAACTGCATGTATTTTGCTGCTTGCAGTACAAAACAGCATAATGGCAGTGCACCAGCTGATTCCTTTGTACCCTAGCCAGACTTGCATTGTATCCCAGGACTAATCTCCTCTTCATTGTGCAGGAAGGTATTATTATAGTCAGCCTGCTGATGAAGGACACACATGATCTCTCTCTCTCTCTCTCTCTCTCTCTCTCTCTCTCTCTCTCTCTCTGTCGCACACCC
>JAOVVH010000048.1:2711961-2727626 GCA_028566435.1 Scorpiodoras heckelii | reverse complement strand
TTTTTTTTTCTGTTTACATTAACCAGAGTTTCTCCTTCAGGCAGATATAGTATCTTATTTACAGCTATTGGACTGTTAGGATAACTTTAATTTTTAATCTTTATTTTCATAAAAGTGACTTGGAATTACTGACCCCACCTTTAAGCCTAATACTTTTGGCAGTTTAAATGCTTGTGTTTGTAGTGATGTGTGTTTTATTGTGTGTCAGTTTCTCTATTATGTATATATTCCGTATTATAACTTTTACACTGAAAAGTTCAGATTTGTGGTTATTCAGGCAGCTCAAGATATGACTTAGGACATAATTTTAGTTGGCCTAAATGGTTACCTTTTCAAACACGTGTACTGCTGTGTCTGTTATGGATCATTAGATTGTATCATGCTGTACTGACAGTGCGTGAGGTTCATAATATAAGTTTAATGGGGATTTTATACCCTGATCATCTTTATAAAGATATTTTTAAAGGGTATTTTTCAAGTTTAATAGTCCAAGATCATTCCGTATTAGCAGTATAAACAGATATGGGCAGCTTTGTTATTTAATTGAGCAAGAAATGACATTAGGATATGTGGCAAAAAATACCTCAAACCATTACACTTAATGAAGGTATTCTAAGGATTAAGCTAAGGCAAGCACTTATTAAATAAATCTTTAAAATCAGTGGATTATTGCAGAGAATCTTTGATTCTAAGCTTAATCATACTTTAACTTCAACTTTAGTGAACATATTTATTGTGATTAATATGCAAATGTGTTTTGTCCTAAAAAAAAAAAATTGAAATATTTTATGTAAATTGTGTCATATTTAAAAGTAACCCAGTGTTTACAATTACAATGATTCTCACTCCTTTCATCATTGTTTCATGGGTGACTTTTTGGATGATTCCCAGCCTCATTATCACTCAGTGAAACAAAAATCACAGGTAATGAGTATCTTTCCTCTGAGAGTGACCTTGGCGTGATATCTAGACTCGAGTGCGGCTGATTGCTGCTTGGAAATGCTCATCAATATAACGGCTGACCTTGGTATGGCGTGATGACACTTCACCTCAGGAGGCTCTTCATCAAGGGCCAGGTGGTGCAATGAAGACTGGCTCACCTCACTAAGGCAGCTGGTATGTGTCCTTTGTGTAGTGTTAGCAGTAGTGATGTGTCTTCACTATTTTACAGTCTAGAAGGTGCTTCCACTATTTTTTTTTTTTTAATCAAGGCTTGCTGAACTGTTAATTAAGGCCAAATAAAAACACAGCAGCACCCTTATCATTAAAACAAATAAATGACACATCTAAGCCACACTCCAGTGTTAGGTTACGAATGCTAATTTTTTTTTTTTTTCCAAACAATAATTTAATTCAATTTCTAGACTATTTTATGTTCTATTGCTAAACAAATGATAGTATTAAAAGTTATGCTTATTGATAACCATAACTATGTGGCAAACAACTGTAAGTAAAATAATAAACAACAGTGTGTTATGTGATGTGAAATAGAGTTACAGTTACTACATCCTGAAATGTTTTATTTCATGTATACCACATAAATTTTACATTTCTTATTTCTTAAAGAATGACACCATTGTAACTTTTACTAGTATGTGGTTATATTTAATGTTGTTGAACATCCACAAAACAAGTTCCTGTTACCAGTTTTGTCGTAGCAAGGATAGCATCTCTTTTTTCCCATTTTCTTGCAGTTAATAATAACAGAAAACACACAACAGCAAAAAAAAAAAAAAAAATTGTACTTTAATACATATCATATAACGTGTCCTTACAGAAAACTTCAACACATCAGTGATTGATCCCTGTTGATTAGCTGTCGCTACAAAAATGTTACTTATGAATTACACTAGCAGTCAAAAGTTTGGATGCACCGAAGAGTTTAGATGAGAGTTTTTACAATAATTTTACAATAATATTGAAGACATCAAAGCTATGAAAACATAATAGCACAGTGACCAAAAATTTGTTCAAAGACATACATGTTGTTGACATTCTGGACATTTAGAATTTCTTTTTTTTTTTTTTTTTTTTTTAGTTTTCTCTTCTGAAAGATTTACATCTATATGCTATGTTCAAATTTCTAAATGTAAATTTCTTTCTGGTGGGTTTTAAATTGTACTGATACAGGGAAAAAATTCATACACATGAATCAACTTTGACACATCTTCATATTAGCGATACATTTTGCATTTAAAGCTATAGTTTTAACCGTTTTTAGCTTGAATTAGTATTCTATACAGTATACCAGTCACATGCACTCATTAGCCATACAAAAATCAGTTTTAACACATCCTCCCCTGTGCCCCTACTTGCCTTACTAGATAATCTTTTAATTATTCCTTGTCTCTACTATTGTAGCTCAATCCATCAGAGAATGCTCAGTAAAGCCACTCTCTCAGATCCCTCATCAGACCAAACCGCACGTGCTTAATCGGTTTAATTCCAACAAAAGCCAGGATCTGGCAACATGTGAAATGCATCAGCACATGCACTCCCAATTACACAAACAGAACAGAAGTCATATGCCTTTTTCTGCACTCACATTAGTAGAAATGCCCTTGCTTTTATTCAAGTGCATGACTAAGCTGAAGCTGTGAAAGCATGCCAGGTCTATAGCTGGTTTACAGCAACTGTTAGGTCATTATATTGAATTCATTCACTTTTGCCTCGGACAAAAAGCCATACTACTTAAGGGTAATTTTCTGTCGATTTGCTTCGGAAGAAGTGATGTACTCATTACAGGATGCTACCTTTTACCTGCTGAGTGCTCTTCTTTGATGTTCTTCTTTCCATCCTGTGTTTTCTCTCTAGTTGTTGCCATAGCTATAGCTATATTATTATTATTACAATCCCCATTTCTAGAAAATTTGGCACACTTTCTAAAAATGCAATGAAAACTGAAATCTGTAATTTGTTCAATCCCTTGAACCTTTACTTAACAGACAAAAAAAGATTTTCGGGATTTTCAATGATAAATTTAATTCTCTTTGTTAAATATTAACAAATGTAGAAATTGATGCCTGCAACACACTCAAAAAAAAAAATCTGAGACAGAGGCATGTTTACTATTGGGTCACAATGCCTTTTCTTTTAATTATACATGCAAGTGGAATTTTTGCCCATTCATGCTGTATACAGGCCATGCGATGGACTGGCGACCTGTCCATGGTGTGCCCCGGCTTCCCCCGATGAAACTGGGATTGGCTCCAGCCTCCCCATGACCCCGACTAGCGGGATAAAGCGGAAGATAATGGATGGATGGATGGATGCTGTGTACAAGACTCAATCTGCTCAATATTCTGTGGTCACTGTTGTCTGATTCTCCTCATGACATGGCATAGCCTTTCAATAGGAGACAGATCTGGACTGTAGGCAGGCCAGTCAAGCACACACACTCTATGTCTACAAAGACAGAAGGCAGAATGAGGCCTGGAATTGTCCTGTGAAAAGATGTCATCCTGACGGCAGCATATGGCTATCCAAAATACCAATAAAAACGTCCACATTAATGGTACCTTCACATGTATGCAGATCACCCATATGGTGGGCACTGAAGCACCCCCATGCCATCAAGCATGCTGGTTTATGCAGTTTTCATTGGTAACAGTCTCAATGGTCTTTTTCATCTTTGGTACATATAGAATCCAACATACATTTTTCCCAAAAAACAAGCTGAAAGTGGACTCGTCTGACCACAGAACATGTTTCCACTGTCTTTTGAACCATCGCAGATGACTTCATGCCCAAAGAACTCACCAGCGTCTCTGAGCAAAATTAATATATGGCTTCCTCTGTGCAAAATACAGTTTCAGGTTGCATTTCTTGATACAGCAGCAGAATGTGTTAAGTGACAATGATTTTCCAAAGTACTCCAGAGTCCATGTAGCTATGTCCATCATAGTAGCATAACTGTTTCTCAAGCAGTACCACCTGAGGGCTCGATAGTTAAACACATTCAGCAGCAGTTTCCACCCTTGGCCTTGATGCACCAAGATTCTGACTCCCTTAATCTTCTCATGATATTATGAACTATAGAGGGTGAAAGACCTAAATTCAATCTTCAAAACATTGTCACTGAACTGATTGACAGCTCTCTCATTAGGTTTGGCACAAAGTGGCGAACCACGACCCATCCTTGCTTACAGTCTTGATGAACGCACCTGTTACCAGTTAAACTGCTAATTGTGGAATCTTCCAGAACAGTGTTACTTGTATAACTTGTATTTTGCCTCTGTTCCAACTTTTTTCTGAGTGTGTTACATGTGTGACATTCTTTTGCTTTTTTTTATATTGACACTGCAAACACTGAAAATGTTTTATTTGCACTTTTATCAATTATATAAAAGTTAAAATAACTACAGATAGAATTTTTTATTGCATTTTTAGAAAGTGTCCCAACATTTCAGGAATTGGGGTTTACATTGTTTGTTTGTTTGTTTGTTTATTTATTGCAGAAGTGTAAATGACAGTGAGCAAGTTATCATTAGTACTCTACATTTTCAGCTGTGCATCTGTCATCAGAATTTATTTCACCCTTCAACTGGTGACTGTATAAGATTGTGATTTGGGTGTGTGCTTGTTTGTGATTGCACAATATGTGTAATGCCACAATAGATTAAAATGTGACATACGGCGTTTGAATTGGATTTCGCCAATGTTCATCCAACTCAGCTCAAAATGATAGAAATTGGGTGTAGTCAGTTTTCGTAGAACTTCCTATTAACAGAGCTTTTGGTTTAGTTTTTAAAAAAAAAAAAAAAATCTTAGCTTTAACCTTTTTTGTTTTTTGTTTGTTTGTTTTAAATATAAGGCTGAGAGAGTTCTTACGTATTTATTAAAAACATATTTTTTTATAGATTTTACAGCCATGTCCTTTTTATGGTGCATGACCAGTCTAATCAGTCTGATCAGTCACGTTTTGTGTCCACTGCAGGAATAGCATCTCGATTATTTGTGTGTGGCAATTTTCCTATAAACAAATTTCGACTATTTTCTACTATACTTGCATATATTAGTACTTCACAAAACTAGACTTACCAGACCTGAAATATTTCCTTTTCTTTTTCACATATCTCAACCACAAAACAAGTTCGACCATTTTAAAATTTGGATACTGGCAAAAGTGGAAAGTAAGAAAATTGCATTTAAAAGTTCCTTTCTGCTTCCATTAAACGATCATGACGCACTGATTTTCTAAAAGCAACATCTATTTTATTGATTTAATTTGCATTAAATAAAAAAAAGCTATAAAAATATGGTCTTTAGTAGCATTTCAGATGATGAATGTCAGGCATAGCATTTGATGAACAGGAGCCTCATCGATGACCACTGTTCACAAAAATTCCAACTTTTTCTGTGAGTGTATCTAAAGTGTGAGTGTTGTGTGCATTTCAGAACATGTGACAGTTGGTATTTAGACCATTTACAAAGTGATTTCTGTGCATGAAATCAACAACTTGATCAAAGTATTCATTGTGTGAGGAAATACCACATAGCTAGTAAGTTAGCAATTTAGGCAGACAGACCATTGATGCATTTATTAAACTGATTCTTTATTTACCTAACATGATCTTTGCAGACAGACAGACAATGTATTTTTTTTTTTCTTTTCTTGTAGCTGCTCCTGTTCTTGGGGGTACCACAGCTTATCAAGTCCACAGGTATAATCCATGCAGGATTCCCTAACTGACACAACCCTCGCATAAACCAGGCTTTAGACCAACACTATGTTTTTTGGAGCTCAAAGCATTGACCTTCCAATCAGCAAACCAAACACCACCCCACATACCCCAGAAAGCATATGCAATGTTATATTAATATAAGTAATATTTGGTGAAATATTTTTTTTCTGCAAAGTTTAGGTCTCAAAGTAGGAAAACATATGCTGTAACATACTTTAAGTTTTCCAATCCCACCGCCCATTTGTTATTGTCAGTCTTTGTTATGGGAATAGTCTATTATTTGTGTTTATTTGTGAACACTGTTTTATGTTTAAGACATCATATCGCTCATTACATTGTGTTCAAATTGCATGTAGTGTTAACACAGTGCATGCAATATATAATCATGTCTCATCATACATGTATTCATGTATAAATAAATAAAGGTCAATCAAAAAGTCTAGGTAATGTTGTCGGATAATCGTGAATGATCAGTTCCCTGGTTTACTCACATGGTGCCAATGTTGTAGCTATAATACTCTTAATCGCAGCGTCAAAGGCAAATGATTTCTGTCCATGTCCAATGTTTTCTTTACTAAGTCATCATCTCTATTGCTTCAGCATGAGCAAATACTATTATCAGACAACTGCATCAATATGACATAATTATATACCTGACATGGGTTCGTACTGTAGATTTTACAGTTTAGTAAAGACCAGAAAGAGCCTGCATTTTCATGGGAAAAAATTTGCATGGACAGAGCATAAGTTGTTTTGAATAACTTGCTTTTTTTGTTCGGTTATTACAGACAGCTGTTTAAATGTTTCACTCCATGGAGAGGCGGTTGGATCATTTTCCAGAAGCGATTAAACCCAATGGGTCAACATCTGAAGAAAACCTGGTTTTGCCTTACAGACGTATCTGTGTGGCCATCTGTTCTGATGTCTGAGAGCGGGGGTTCACAGAAGCATAGCATATGGAAGCAGCAAAGACAGAAAAGTAACTATGGGCGAACACACAACAGGGATTTTTTTTTAGTTTTTGCCAAGCTGTCAATCTATAACGGAGTTAATGATTATTTATGTATGTAAAATCTTAGCTGATTTTGTCCATTGTTCTTCTGCTCTTCGTTCATAATCCAAACTTATATTCCTATTATATTCTTTTCTGACCGTATTGTTTATTTTGGCAGTTTAGAAATGTGTTTTTTATTACAAAAAGAAATAAAACTCTATGAAATTTGAAGCAGAGGTACAAAATAACAGCAACATTTTTACTGTACTTAAACCTGGACTTTACTTGTATGTATACCAAAGATTTTCTTTCAGCTAACTATTTTGTTTTGAATGTGACATTACACTGTAAATGAACAAATGTTATTTTCTGCTACTACATTTTTAAGCGCATCAATGCATTTCTCTATAATCACATAATCCTAAGGTGACTTTTAGCTAGACAGCTGCATTCCTAACAAATCTAAACTTTAACAAATGTGACAATGAGAAGCACCTAATACCAATTGTTGTAATCCGTCAGATGTTATAATTTAGCTAGTTTGTTTCTTCCTGGTCATCACTGTAGCTAACCTTTGAGAGATTAGGAATAAAGCCAATAATAGTTAGTATTAGCTAATGTTTTCCCACGTTCCTGGGGTCCTTGTCAAACAAAGTATGAATACAAACTCACTAAAATCCGTGTGTGATTTGAGACATACATCTTTTTTGTGAATATTTCTTGTAGATTTACTCTCATACTTTAAGTAAACAAGTTTTTCATGTTTTCACTTCAAGCAAAGAATTTAAAGCTGTACTTTAAACCAGGGGGGACACTTTTAAGTGTAACTCAGTGGTCATGAGCTCAAATCCGACTGCAGCCAAACTGCCACTGCTAGGCCCCTGAGTGAGGCCCTTAACCCTCAACTGTTCAGTAGTGTAAATTAGATAAAAAATGTGAGTCGCTCTGGATAAGGTTGGCTGCCATATGCTATAAATGTAAATGTAATGAATTTGGGTACTTTAGCCACCTGTGGTTTGAAGTTATTGCAGATTATACTTAAGTGGTGGACTCACATTTCAAACTTTTCTTTATCTATCAATGTAGGGAATTTGATAGAGAATTGTACAGAATTGTGAAGTTCTGAGTTTTAAATGAAGTCTGGCCCATTTTCTAAGGTGTATATTACAGTGTAGAATGACTTGCAGTCCTCCTCTGCCCATTGTTTTTGAATACCCCCATTCAGATGACCTCCGCACTAGATGGATGAACTCATTTGTAACCTCAATCTTTACACAATTATGTTCCACTTATGTCTGGTAATTGTCCTCATCTGATGGTGGAGGATCAAGTGCACTACAAAGGCTGGAGTTGTTTCAGGGTCACGTACACCCACACTGTGAGAAGAATGGCTCTTTAGTTCTTCTTTGGCCAGCACAATATGCTTCATCACTGCTGTAAAAGTTCAGCCTTTATATGCTTCTCAACTAAAAATGATTGAGACACACAATAACTGCTCAAGTATCATATTGCTATTTTTTGCCCCTGTTTCAGTATATGTTATGGAATATAACACTATAGAGATCTCAGAATTTTAAGAAACACTTGTCTCAAAAAGGTTTAGAAAGGCAATGTCGAACAATTGTCTAGTCATTTTGGCCTATCCATAATTTTATGAGCATTGTTTAATAAGTAAAGAAGCAATGCTCATGCTCATGCTCATGCTTCTACATGAGGTGGTGGAGTTGATGTTACTATAAGTTGATGTTACTGTAAAAGGGTTGTGGTACAGAGCCCCTGAAGGGATGTGGTATTTTTTATGTACTGAATGTAAAATTGATATGGTGCATACATTGTTGAAGTAAAAAGTGGTGACCAACCAATAATATCAGGTGAGCACCAGATACTATGTGGTGAGCACTGGATATCATCAAGTGTGCACCAGTTCCTATCAGGTGAGCACCAGATACTATCAAGTGCACACCAAATATTGATCAGATACTGATCAGATCAGGAGCTTACAGGTGGATGTATGCCAAATGTCAAGAAAATGGTTTGCATGTGAAGAAGGAAGACGTTCGGGTAGTCCTAAAGGCCCTGGACCCAAGAGGAGTTCAGTTAAGAAAAGCCCAGAGACTCCATCACCATAACTACGGTACTCTGTTATAGGACCAAGCTACATTTGGGATTTTGACTCGTATGATAAACTAAAACCCTTTGGTATTTGTATAAATGGATGCATTGGTGGATTTTCTAGAAATATAATTTGGTTAAATGTATTTACTACAAGCTGCAATCCAAAATTGTTGGAGGCTACTACATGTAAGCTGTAGAGAGACTCAGAGTGTGCCATAGAGTAGCTAGAGGAGATCGCAGTACAGAAAATGTACACATCAGAGATTTTTAAAGGTTTCTCCACCACAGCAGAGATGACAGAAACACCATACACAGCTACTTCAATGGCCAATCAACAAACAGAGACTTGGTGGGGAAGCTAATAAGAGAAGCAGTGGTATCTTTATTTCTTTATTTCTTTGTTCACTGACCTTTAATACAATGCCATATTTGATGGATCTTTCCTGGATAAAAGTGTTCTTCAGTTTTGTTTCATGGGAATTATCCAGCTAATAATTGTGATTTACATAGTCATTTGTTCAACGTGAAAAGCTCATTGCTAAAGAGATAAAAATTAATGACCTTGCAAAATAAATAATTCTCATCCTAAACATTTAATTAAACTACAACCTGTGAGCACCAAATCTTACCAACCTTACTAGATCAGCACTGTCTATTACTAGAAAGAATGATCTCATAATATTAGTATAAAGCTTTTAGCTTCACGTTAAGTTTAAATTTTGTTTATGAGTTACAGACGTTTTATCGTTGTTTTATTACATGAAGCTATGTAAATTTTTGTCATAAGAACTTTTAAAGGAGAGGGGGAAAAAAGCTTAACTTTTAAAATATTTTTTTGTCTGGATTACAGTTATGTTCTTTTGGTATGTGTAATGTGGGAGAAGAAAATAGTGATCCCAGATCGTTGTTTTAGTACATTATGCCATGTTATATGTTTTAAAATGTCCCTCCAAATATCCTAATGTTTAACCTTAGAGTTTTTAAGTCAATACGTGCCTTAGTCTCTTCTCACAGGCCAGTAATTCAACTTTTAAGAAATCAAAAATTTGATTTTGTTTCATATGATACATGTTCCATGTAAAGATCAATCTCTCAGTGCCTAAGAGATGTTCTTTTTTGCTACTTATTTTGCTTCTATATCTATTGCAGGATGAGACCATGAGAGTCTGGAATTCATGTGTTATCAGTCCATCCCTAAACAACAACGTTCCCAACTGCTGCCCGAATATCAAGTACTTGATGGGAGAACTGTACGGCACTGAAAAAACTTTCTGCCTCTAGCAGAGAAAGCCGACGGTCGGCTGTGCAAGAGTGTATGCACATTTCCATCGTTGGTACCGTGTGATTTTTTACGAGCTCTGCAATATTACTATGGCAGAATAGCAGATGACTTTCCCAAATGACTCCTCCCAAGAACTGGATTTATACATACACTTGAGGAAAGAAATCAGAGCCTCCCTGTGACCTTGAATTTAATTTTAACATATTGGATATTGGACAAGTCTTTAATATCATGTAAATAAAACTGACATGTAAACATTACATAGTCATACAAATTTCCAGGAATTAAGTGAATCTGTTTTTGAATTGAATTAAATGTTTTAAACATGACACACTACAAACGCTATGTGTTTATTCTTGAGTATGCAATGAAATAAAATGTAGTGGGCCTAACAAAACTCATTTGACTTAACGTCCAACACTCTGTGCACTTTAAAATATATACAAAACCTTGTGCAAACTGCAAATATATGCAATTGCAAATGAAGTATTAACTTTGTTTGAAAGTTTGCTGTGAGCAGTTCAAGAATATGATTTGCCCGTAAAATATAGTAAATCTTTCCTTGAACTTGTAAATGCAAACCATGTGTAACCAAACTTAAAGAAGCATCTTGCATTTTGTATAAACATTTTTTGGATGAGAGCATGAAATGCATTAAGAAATGCTGGTGATATGAGCAAAATAATCGCTTTGTGTCTCACACTTTCAGAAGTCATTGTTGTACAAAAGTACATTGTTGCACTCCAGAACAACTGCACATCTTTATACGTAGGGTGGATTAAGTTATGGCACATGCTAATGTGGCTTACAATAAATAGATCTGGTAGTCACCAACAGCATGATAACAACAGTATAATGCTCATCGGTGTGTATTCCTTTCATCAGTTGTTAGCAAAATTTGATTTACTGTTGGAACCGTTCCAGCTACACTATGTACGATTTGATGATTTGGAGACCTTTCTGGTGGAAGTGTGTAATTGAATGAATGATCTACTATTATCATCATATATTCACCTGTGTTGATTTTGCATTTGACACCTAAACATTGAGCTGGACCTTCTTTTTTGAGCCTGTGCATGTGACGTTAATACTAGTATTGAAATGGGCAATGCCACTGCTGAAAATGACAAGCTGATAATGGCCGATAACAGCTGATAATTGAGAGATCATTGAAATGAGACTAGTCCCCAGCTAAAACCATCGACAGAGTTGTTTTCACATGCTTCTGAGAAGCATGTATGTTTCTACTGTAGATGTCCAGGTCACTTAATTGCAGGTTGTACTGTCTGAAATAAGAAAAGGGATAAGCCTGTAAGTGTAGCTTCGATAACTGCTACAGCTGTAACCAGTCTGGAGCCAGTCCTGAGTCCCACTATCTGTGATGTCACTTTTCACCCATTTATATTGGATGGTAAGGTTTCCTTGGCTGAGACAGATGAGTAGGCTGAGGCTCCTGTGTAATTGTGTGTGGAATTGGATTAACACCAGTAAGTGTACGATTACACTATGTGCACCTACGTTCTGAGTTGGTTAGTGGGATGGTCCGGATAACGGCACAATCTGAATTGCCTGTTCAAGGCATGGATGTTATAATTGGCAATGATCTTGCAGGTGGGAAGGTATTCCCTAACCCTAAAGTTGATGAGGTATAACAGTAATTTCCTGTTGTCTTTCCTCGATCCCAGAGTACAGAAGAAGACCCTGCATATCTTGTTTACGATCTCGGCTAGTTAAGACAGTACAACCTCTCTTGTAGGTCAAGTAGCCAAGTCTGTATGTAAGAAGGATCCTACTCCTGTTTGTATGCATTATCCTTTCCTGTAACTCATGAAGACTTCATGTCTGCTCAGGATACAGTTCAGCTGTGGTAGATCCAGCCCAGGTCCATCAGTCGTCTCGTCTGTTGCTTATTTTTTACACGATGGCATTCTGATGAGGAAGTGGGCACCCTCTTTAGAGTCAACGGATTGGAGAGGTGTTTTCCAAGCAGTTGTGCCAGAACAGTTCAGACAAAATCTGTTAAGCTTGGCCCATGATCTTGTGATGTCTGGCCCTTTAGGTATTAACATTCACATTCTTCTCGTACGGTAGTATATACTGATCATAGTGCTCTCATTTTTCTTTCTCGGATGTGCAATAGAAACTGTTTGGTTCAGCCATTTCACATAATTATTGAGCATATATTCTATCCTTCTGACTATATTGTTGCTGATGCTCTGTTTCGTTCTCTGGTGTCCTGATTTTTTTATTTATTTTTTTGGTGGGGTGGTGTTATGGGTTTGAGTTCGACTTGTTCTGGTGGGCTTGGCTATGAGGTTGCTGTGTGCCCTCATGTGTGTGTTTTGTATGTGTATTCTCCCTGTCTCTAGGTTGCACTGTTCCCATTCAGGGAGTGCTGTGGTTATGTAACTTCCTGAAGAGGGGTATAAAAGGAAGAAGGACGAAGAGTAAAGTGTTGTATCAACCTCTTTTGACCCATTGTGGCCATGTTTGGTGTTATTGTGCCTATTGTTTGTGATGTTTTTCTTCTGTTTATGGATAGCTAGAGAGTTAAAGAAAGCATTCTGTCTTTTATTTCTTTTATTTCATGTTTAGAGAAGGTAGGTTTATATGTTATTGTAGAGTTGGGTTTTGTGTATTTTTCTGGCACATGCTTACTCCTGGAGAGATGGCCTGTTATGTGTTAAAGTCTGATTGTCTGTTATAAAATGGTCGTTGTTATGTTGGTGGTCTGTGATATACAAAACGCTCAAGTTTTACAGGGGGGACTTTGTGTGTTTATTGATTTTGTGGTGGTTTATAACCTCCTTACTAGTTCAAGGCTCTTTTACCCTGCACTGACACATAACAGTTATAGTAAATATTCAGAACGGCTATATCGCAAAACATGAATTGCAGACCACGTCCCTTTAGGGGCTCTATAGTAATTTGTAAGTATTTTTATTTATTAAGGAACAACATCATACTTTAAAAAAACAAAAAGTTTTCAGCTACACTCAGTGATGTGGAACTGTTGTATTTCTGGTACAAAGTTTTTATTTTGGAGCCTCTGTCTATAAATATCATCTTACTGAAAACTTCACTGTATTTACAAACATTTTAAACAACTAATTGCTATAATACTACTAATAGCATGTCATTCTCAATGGTAAAGAGATGTTAATGACTGTTAGTCATTCTCTTACTGACTAAAGAAAACAAAAGTGTCCAGTGACATTTACTTCTTGTTCTTCCTTTCATTGAAAGGCCAAAGAAAACAAAGATGGTCTTTCAAAAAATACACACAAACTGTAACAATCTCTTAGAAAGGCAAACATTGTATGCAAATATCACTTTCATATTCCACAAAAAACATTGTTGCCTGGAGGTTAGTGATTAGACTTACATGCGCTTGCTGTTCATTATGAGTGGGTTGGGTAGTTGTTGTGTTTACCCAACATTCGAAGACTCCTAAGGCATCCCTGTTACACCACCAATTATTCATCCAATTAGCTACTGTGGCTTTTTACTACTTATTAATTCTGAATATGATATTCCATAAACTGTACTAAAGCCACTGGACAGACTTTTCATCAGAAAATGGCACTATGAGATTGGAGCAGATGGATTTAATCATAAAAGTAATGGTTTGTGCAAAAATGCATAGAATTTTGCCATACCTCAGATTTAGTCAGCATGTTCGGTCTACAGATTTATTTAGTTGAATCAGCTATAGCTCACAAGTAATGCTTATGAGTTTATTAGGATGAGTTTGTTTAAGATTAATCATTCTTTTGATAGCTAGGGTGTATGTTAAGACCTACATTAGTTAGAAACCATACTGATGGATTATATACTGAGAATAAATTATGTGAAACATAAACTTTGGCTTTAAGTAAACGCTTAAGATCATCAGCCATTGCACTTCTGATGTACCTGAGGATCTACCTCAAGATCGGCAATTCCCAAACACGGATTATACTGAATTCTCCCCCTTGCATCAGTGGACAGTCTCACCTGGTCCATGTAGATTTGTGTCAAAGAAATGCTTCTATAACCATAAAGCATGTCCTGTGATAAATCCCAATGCTCTTATTCACAATCTGCACATACCGAACACCCTTTCAACACTTAGTACTGTTTGTCTTTACTCTTATTCCCCTGTATACAGTATTGATTTATAATCCCATTAACCATCATCCTCATGTCATCGCTTACTTGAGTATTGGCTTTAAGGATGTAAATCTGCATGTTGATTTCTACAAAGCATAGATTAAATAAGATTTAATTGAATTAAAGTATTGTGTGAAATTTTAGAAGTGTATAATCAAGGGACCATTCAGTTCTCAGCTGTGAAGATGAATTTCCTGTGTTTTTGTTTAGCATTTGTTACCTGTAGCAGTGCAAACAATATTTGTTACTTGGCACAATATAGTGGTAAGTTTGACATGAATATGTTGGCATTATCTGTATTTTTTTATAATCAAATATAAAATGTGATGAGATGAGGTATACCAAACCTTCTATGAATTGCTGGAAACAGGTAGAAAAATCCCCAGCTTACAGGAACAAGGGTAAAATTCTTGGCACACCTATAACTATTATGTAACCTCACCTTGCCTGGCCTTATCATTTCCTTATCTTTATTTTCAACATATCTTACGTTGGAATCTATAGCTAAATAAGTCAAATGGAGTATAAGCAATAACGATATTCAGTACAATTACAAACACTTTACATGCTACTTCCTGGTTTGTCTGTTTTTTTTGTGGTTTGGCTTGGTATGTGCCAAGTATTGAACTGTTTCAGCAATTTGAACTTTTATACATGGAAGAAGATTCAGGTAGCATTCAATTTCCTTACTGTTGTATTTAGGCTGGATTACTGCAACTCACTTCTCCATGGGCTTTCCTCCAAAACCTTTTGTCCACTACAATCTATTCAAAATGCTGCTGCAAGAATTGTCTCATACTAAGAAAACTGAACACATCACACCTGTACTTGAACAGCTTCATTGGTTGCCCATCAATGAATGGATAAAATAAAAAATTCTGGTACTCACCTTTGAAACACTCCATAGTTTGGGCCCTGTTTATTTGGCCAATCTCAATAAATTCTCATAGATTAAGGTCAGAGGATGCTGGTGTCCTTGTTGTCCCAAGGTTCAGGCTGTGCACCATGGGTAGTGGATCGTTTAGCGTTGCCGATCCTGTGCTCTGGAACTCTCTTCCTCCTTCTCTACATTTCACAACCCCATACTTTTTCTCATCATTTTCTTCTGATTTTCTTCTTCTATTTTCATTTGATTTGTACTGATTACCTCTGTAATCTTTTTTTTTGTACCAGTGTAGAGAGACTTTGCGAAATCTATATATTTGTGAAATATATAAGCTCAAATTATTATTATTATTATTATTATTATTATTATTATTATTTAATGTCCTTATTGCTAAAATTGCTTATTGCCTTATTGTCCTTATTGTTTTGAACTTCTGACTTGCGACAAATGCTGGTTGGAGAATGGGATGCCATCTCACAGCAGTGTGTGACCAGGCTGGTGACCAGTATGAGGAGGAGGTGCCAGGCTGTTGTGGCTGTGTATGGTTCTTCC
>JAOVVH010000048.1:2281955-2293156 GCA_028566435.1 Scorpiodoras heckelii | reverse complement strand
TGTAGATGTAAAGTCAGAGACAGTAGCTCATCTATTGTTGCACAGTTCGTGTTAGTCATCCTCTAATCCTTCATCAGAGCTCAAAGTATGCTGCCTACAGGATGAAGGATGCAAAATAAACCCACCTAGGATTTGTTTCTTAAAATGAAATAGTTTTCCCAAACAATCTGATTTCATTTAGACCTTGCACAATTTAGGAACTGTAAGAAAAGTACCGGTACCCAGGGTGAAATTCCCTCATAAAGCTGGTTGAGAAGATGCCAAAAGTTTGCAAAACTTACTCAGGAAGACAGCAAAGAATTTAAAATATCAAACAGTTTTGATTTAACTCTTTTTTTTGGTCAACTCATAATCATGTGTTGTTTTCTTGCATTGTAATCTTCACTGTTATTCGACTTTGTCACTCTCACTGGTCATGTAACCTGGATTGGTCATGGGGTTGTTGGTTTTTTTGTGTTTCCAGGCCAACATCAAGCACAATTATGGGCAATTTTGTATCTCCAATTCACCTTACTTGCATGTCTCTGGACTGTTGGACGAAACCGGAGTTCCCAGAGTGAACCCACGTGGACAAGGGGAAGACACCGATCCACTGTGCTACCCATTCTAATCTGTAAAAAAAAAGAAGTCCATAAGGAGTTTCATTAAACAAACCCAGCTCGCTGTGACCTGCCCTTACAGATTTTCAGCACTGGATCATAAACTTTTGGGTGTGAACTGATCAGCTTCATCCCTTCATCTTTTTTTTTTTTTTCAACAGCAGTGTAACTGACTGAAGCCTCAGCTGAACTTGCTAATGCGTTGCCTCATCACATTTAACAGATGACTGCATGTAATTTACCCACACTGGCATACATCAAAGATCTGTCAAAGCATTGTTCTCATTGAACTCAGTAGCAACAGGTGCATTTGAAACAGATTAAAACATACTGAATCATTCATTTCTTACTTATTATGGATGCACCTGAATTTTGAGATTAAAGAAATAATATGTTCTAAAAACATACAAATAGGTGGTGCACAATTCATTTTTTATAGTTAGAATGCTTGCTTGACCAATCTGATTGTGAAAAGAGACATGTTTACACTCACATAAGTGAACAGACCATGCAACAGAAAAAGAAACATATTTATTAAGATACAGTGTTCATTCAGTCATCTTTAGTAACTGCCTGATCAAGTATTGCTTTGTAGTTTATATTTTAGGAAGCTGAATTTGTAGAACATGTTGTTGGCAAGTACAAACAAAAATCATAGATGTGTGAAAAAGGTTAAAAAAAGAGTGAGGGGAAGGTTTAAAAAAAAAAAAATATCTGGTGCACATCTCTAGTTGGGAGCAATTATAGAGCTTGTGGAACTCTCAGAGCCAGAACCATGTTGATATGATGTTTCTATCTCTGAGGGTTTTCCAATGTTTTCCAGGGGCATTTAATCTTAGGTCAAAACAACCTTGGGTTTAATTCCGAGTACAGAAACTAATATTTGTATCAGTGGTATAAATAAAGGCCTTTTTTTTCATTACCCCATATTACTTACCAAACATAAATGTACTGAGGTTAGTCTAGAGTACTGGTTGCCAAACTGACGAATGCATTTGCATACAAAGTAACAGCAGAGGTTGTTTTTGCTGTGATGTTCAGCTCCTTCTTCAGGCGACACGGGAATCTGCTCAGAAAACAAACAAGCAAACAAACAAAAGAGTTTGAGGAGGTTATTTCATCTTCCCAGCATACAAAGAGTCTGGCTTTAGCACATGGGGTGTCTTCAGGTGATAACATTTCCCTTGTTAAGGTACACCATGTAGGTGGGTGTACTCTCAGTGCTAACTCTTAAGGCAAGCGCCAAGCATGTCAGCTTGTGGTTGGCAGCTACAGGGAGTTTTTTTTTTTCTCCGTGTCGGTGTGTCCGAATCCCTTTCTAATGCTAAGCCTGTTGAATTTTAATCCCACCCCCTTATCTTTCAGTCATCACAGAAACACTGCTTTATGAGCCAGGAACTGCTTGACAAAGCACAATGGAATATCATAAGAGATTTTGGCTTAATCACATCACATTACATCACATCTGGGTCTTTGGCATGCTGCTAGCATTGTGCCGAACGGGCTCTGTTGGGGTTTCCATCCACCTGTTCTAATCTGAATTTTGAATTTGCATATTAGTAGACCTCAATGGAAATGACAGAAAGTTTGAAATATGCAGATAAACACTGGTAGAAAAAAAAAATCACTATCAGCATAAAGATAAAAAATAACAATTAACCATGACAGAAAAAAAAAATAATTAAATTTATGTATGGCTTTCATTTGCTCAGACATGTAAAAAAAACATGCTGGCTGGCAGTCCTCGAAGGCAAGAACACATCCATTCATATTCAAGTCATATAATTGCAAAAAAGTGCTGCCTTCCAATATACCTCCATCTGGCCAGTTTTTGCAGTTTGTGGCATACATGTGTCCTTCATGGTTTTACATGTGTCTCTAATCTTGTGTTCCCTCTGGGATCTTAGTCAATCAGGATAAAAATGTGTGGACATATACACTGAAGTACCAGAAAAACCAGTATACTAGTTAATACTTGGTAGGTCCCCCACTTGATTTGGAGGGAACGTTGCACAGTCATGACGCTGATGTTTGTTGAGACCCCAGCATTGATTTCCGATGTTACTTGAGGCAGGAAACGTTCACCCAGAGCCTTTTTACGTCCACACTGCTGTCGTAAGATCGAGGTGTTGCCAGAATTCTTATAGTCACGGTTACACCCTTGAAATGTCCATATGTGCAAATGATCTGAAATGTTATGATCCATCTCACGAGCTCCAACGATTAAACTGTGGTGAAAATCGCAAAATCGCAAAAGTTCTATCACGTTCTCATGGCGGAAACAGCTCTGGAAGCTTCCACACATGTCTATCGCTTTATGTACGCACTGGTGGACACAACCAATGACATGCATAGGTGGCATTGCTATGTATTTTGCATAGGCTGCAGTACCAGGTTTTCTGGTACTTCAGTGTACACTTTTGATGTAATTTTTTATTTTACAGTTAAGCTGGATGAGTCATTGACTTTAATGCATTACACTTAGATATGGACTAATGGACTATTGAATTATTGACTGTTAGCATATGTTAATAGTTGTGGAAGATATTTGTTCAGCTTGAACTACTTTCTTTATCTCGGAAAGTTTAGTTGATTAGTTGGATTAGTTGAATTAGGTGTTAAAGCAGCCATACAACAAGCCAAACAACCTGCTAGCCTGAGATATTAGAGCAGTGTTGTTGGGAAACACTTGTCTAAATGATCCTACATGTCTTTTAAGCTGCACAAATGCACTCCACTATTTACTTCTCCACTGTCTGAAATGAATAAGTGTATAGTGCAGACAAATAATTGTCATTTGACATTAAACCAAAATAAAAAAGAAAGAGAAAAGAAAAGAAAACAGAACAACATGCACATTAATATTGGCAATTATTTTACATGATGAAGTATTTTTTTACATGATTTTTTTTACATGACTATTTTTTTTTTACTAGTGTAAGGATGAAGCTGGAGACAGAATTAGTGACCAGCATTCTGTGTAAACCTTAAAAATATTTTTTACATATTTGTTTTTACATAACAAATCAGGAAGACACATTTTATTTTTTACAAAAATATACAGGGTCGTGAAGGCATTCTAGATCATTCTCATAAATCAGCATGAATTTGAATTGTTTATAGTGTTATAACTATCATGTAACGCAGCTTTTTTCATGTAATGTGTCTTATTTCACGTAAATAATAATGTCTGCCGAATGCAAGATCAAAATATAGTGTTCACTATTACATGACAGTTTCTTTTGGTGAATTGATGAAGTCAGTATAGTAATAATAATAAAAAAAAAAGAAGCTTGTTTAATCTATTGTGTTCTCCACATGCTGAAATTCCCCAAGTGCAAGACGGCTGTGTCTGGCTTTCACCTTGATTAATAAATACTCGAGTACTGTAGTGACTTCTAGCAAAATCCCCCATCTAACTTCACCCCAAAGTTATTGATTTCCAATTTTCCATTTCAAATGTAATATATAAAGCTGCACGCCTGGATGAGTCATGCGTCCTATGTGTAAAATATTTTCACATGTGTGTACAAGAGCAGCTTTTGTATTTCAGAAACGACTCTCACCTTAATGAGCCCAGACTCTGTGACATTTTTACCTCCTCTTCAAAAAAACTAAAGAGCCCTTTGTGCTCGTCTGAGTCATAGCGATACAATTAGAATTGCTTTCATGTGAATAACCAATGATAATTTGTCCTAAACCGAGTTCTAGCTGTGATCAAACACTGGCCAGATGAATGCTGGCACCAGTCGTGCTATTCGGCCCTTTTGTAAAGATGTGGGAGTAATTGTGTCATTCGTTTTCATTTTTGATCTGCTGACGTGCCATGCTAGAGAGTGTTTGATACTGTTGCATGGCTCAATTCGGAGCAAAGCTTTTATTTGGGTGTGAGTAATAGCAAGCGTGCTACTGAACTAGCTAAGCCATCCATTACTGAAGCATGTCATGTTCAGATGCTACTCGACATCAGTCTTATTCACTTAATACGTTACTAAGCTGATATGAGCGACAAGGCCCGAGAAAGAAAGAAGAAAATCTCATTTGTTGATCAATAGCATATCGTCTTGTTGCGTCTGCTTGAGCAGCAGTGTATTGTTTGCTTTGAGGGATGAGAAGAGGTTTCAATCTAGTTTCCAAGCATACCCTCTGATAGACTGTAGATTGCTAGACATCTTGATTTGATGAAATAGAACAATTCTTATTTTGACTGATCGACGTCCCTAATGTAGTCATGGTGAAAGCGGGAAGGATGTATTTTGGCCACTCAATCACAGTTCAATTTGCAGTTCTCAAATTTAGTGAGGAACAGGGAGTGAGCAGGAGAGTGCAAAAATCACATATTTCCCTGCTAGTCCTTTAGATTTACATATAAAAAGGGTAAATTCAAGGAAAAAAAAAAAAAAAAAAAAATCACACTCCCTTGCCATTCTCCTGTTTGAAGTCTTCTAATTTTACTGGACTTCTTCTAAATTGACCCATACATCGTTGGTATTATTTTTCTCATTTACATATCATTTTGTCCTGTCTGCCTGAGAATAGACATCAATTCATTTCAATCCGATTTTATTTCTAAAGCACAGGATGGACAATGTCCAAAAGCAGCTTCACATAGACATAACATACAGACATAATTTTTAACTTATGAATTGTATCCCTAAATGTTATCCCTAATGAGTAAGCTGGAGGCTAATGCGGCAAGGAAAAACTCCCTGTGACGTTGAGGAAGAAACCTTGCGAGGAACCAGACTCAAATGAGAAACCCATCCTCACTTGGGTGACATGGGATAGTACAATAATAAATAATCCCTTCTAGAACTAAGTGCTATACACTGTAAAAAAAATAATTGTCTTTTTACAGTTTTTCAACAGTAAATTGTACGGCTTTTTCCTTGTATTTCAAAATGACAGTAAATTATATATACGTTGAAATTAACAGAATAAACTGTTTATTAAAATGTGTCATGTGATGACACAAAAAAAATCTGTATACATGGAATACATTAAATACCAGTTTTTTAACAGCTTTATGGTGAGACTTTTAACAAAACTAACTGTAAAAATACAGTATTTTTCATTGGAAAAAAGTAGCAGCATTTGCTGTAAAAATTTACACAAAATAAGAGTGCAGTTAACTTATATTTAACAAAATAAAATGCTTTTATTTTGACAGTTTATTAATGTATTTAAATTTAAAAAAAATAAATGTGAGCTTTTTTCACAACACTTATTAAATTAACTCTGACAGTTCATTTAAACTTGGCGTTTGTAATATACAGTTTAATGGTGTTTGTAGGGGTAATGTGTAAAACAGTCTTAGATTTATAGTACTTCTAAGAAAGAATACAGTAGCTAAGAAATGGCACAACTGGTTAAGGCAACAGCCTTGTGTATAGAACATTGTTGTTTAGAGCCCTGCAAAAAGTTTACACAAAAGAGCAACATGCGAGATTGCCACCTAGTGTTTTTTCACGTTTACAGGCACCCCAGATGCCTGAAAATTAAGTGGGTTTTTTTTTTGTTTTTGTTTTTTTTTGCAGTTTTTATTTGCAGCTTACATATAATTACTGTTTTTTTACAGACAATTTCTGGCACCCCCTGCTGCCAGAAGATTACCATTTTTTACAATATTTTTTTTTATTTTTTTTTTATAGTGCACAGTAAAAAAAAAAGAAAGAAAAAGAAAAGAAAAAAAAAAGAAAAAAACTGCAATTGTTGTCAGTAAATTCATTAAAGTTTTAGCATGAACTGTACTTTGTTGAAACAGTAAACTGGTAATAAACTTGCAAAACTGTCTTTGCCATCATAGGAAGGCTGCTAATATCAGTTGGGAAGCCAAATTCATGTCAAATTGATTCACAACCCACACTGAACTTCACACTCTACACACATTCTACTGTTATTTGCAACAATGCACCGTGCACTTTATGACGCATGCCATCTGTCAATTGTGTCTGCTGCTATCTTTTGCATGGAACAATTCACATGCGACTCTACCTCTTTCTCTCTGTACAAAACTGTACAATTTTAATTTTGTACAAACATCTCATGTCTGGGATCTGGGGTCCAGTTAGAAAATGATGAAATAATAAGGAGCTAGTGAATATCCAAAGCAACCTGTTAGCATAGAGTTTGTGGAAGGACCATGCAATCCTAGTTAAAAATGAGAAATGGCCCAACCCTAAAGTCACACAAATATAGTTGCCAGAACACAGCCACAACTCAACCTTGATATCTCAGCTACCATAGTTGGGCCACTTTCTGCCCAAAACTGAATTCCTTTAAGCATTAGGCGAAATTGCATTTGACTTCAGCTTCTGAGTGCCATAAAACCCATTACTGCAGGTGGTGGCTAAACTTGATTATGACATAGAAACACATGCTATCTTGGAAGGTCAAACCACAACACAATGAAACATTAAAACAATTGGTACAAATCTGATGTACCATTAACACTTAACACTGAGAGAGACTGGGAGAGAGAGATGTTACAAGCAGGTGCTACAAGAAAGCTAGGGAAGAAAGCTTGCTGAAAACACACTACAGCTGCAGCCTCAATGCTCCTCTCTCATTAATTTACATAATAAAATTTGGCTGACGGCTCTCTAACTGTGGGCAAGAACTAGGGGTGATGTCCCCCTCCCAGTGTTAAGCCAAAGTTTCGATCCCTTCTCTTCTCTACCCACCTGTAAAATTGCCTCGCCATATTTTCTGCAAGCTAGTGTTCAACTGCTCGTCTTTACATGCTCTTTAATGCATCTACATTTCCTCCAGTGTGTCTTCTGCTAGTAGAAGCTGTTGTGTTTACTTTCCCTCAAGCTGTCGTTAATGAGAGGGAGAAGACCCTGGGCTGTCTGATCCAACAAAGCGCTACATGGGGAGCTGTGAAGGCTCCTAAGGCATTCAGACAAAGGTGTGAAGCAATATCTCTTGGTGGAACTCTGCGTAAAGTGAGGTGCTGGAAATGGTTTTAATTGTGCCTCTATGTGTTTTTTTTTTTTTTTTTTCTCTTGTGTGGGTGATGTGGCTCGTGAATGGCAAAGGTAAGTATGCTGTCAGTGTCTCCTATTAAAAATCCATCAGATTTAGGTCCTGCTTAAAATCAGGACTGCATTATTTTTATGATAAGTGACCTTTTAGCTGGACAATGGACCTATGTATCGAAACCCTAGAAAAGGGAAATGAAGGACATGGTTCTTATATCCTTCTCCACAGATAGTTTACATACTGTATATGATGAGCTGAGGCATGCATGCGAGAAGAGACCGAGTGAGATAAAACAAAGAAGACAGACCAACAGGGTGGGAGAGAAATGAGAGAGAGAAATAGCAGGTGTGTGTTGAAGTAATGATGCTGCAGAGAAAGCAGTCTGTGATAATGATGTGTCTGTGTAGGGCACAAGGTACCATGTTAGCACTCTACTGTATCATTATCTGGGCCTGTGGTTTCACTCTGGTGCGCCAGAGCAAGCACAGGTCCAGTGCAAACACCTCTGTCCTACTTCTTAGGATTGCAACACACCCAGCTACTTCTTCATGTAGCAAAGCACGTAAGAGATAATGGAGCAAGGAGGATTCACTTCCTTTCAGGAAACGATTATAAAGCGCATACAAAAGGCTTTGCTTGCCATCTGTTGGATATCAGACCTATGCACAAAATGTGTCACTGAACTGGCGTGACTGGTGTGACTTTATTTGTTGTTGAATAGCGTACCATTTGCTTCGTTCTGTCTACTCCAGCAGCAGTAGATTGTTTGTTTTAAGGTATTTAGTGGGCTCCCACTGACAGATTATAGACTGCCAGGCACCTAGATTTGGTGAAAAACAATGGCACATATTTTCACTGATGATTCAAACTACTGGAAACAGTAACAATTGTTTATACTCACCAAAAAATCGAAAGGGATGCAAATTCAGCAAAATGCTAGCAACTGTATAATCGTGCTTCACTTTTTAAAACCTCCTTTTAGCTTCAGTTTTGCATTTTTTTATTTTATAGTCTTTTCTATAAAAAAAAAGTGTGTGTCAAGAGTTATGTCAGCTGCACAGTTGTATAATGTCAAACATTATTACAAAATTTAAACAAGGGTTCTAAGTAGCCAAGGAGAAAACTGAATGTACACTGAAGTACCAGAAAAACTGGTACACCTGTTAATACTTGGTAGGTCTCCCACGGGATCTTGGAGGGAACGTTGCACAGTCCTCACGCTGATGTTTGTCGAGGCCCCAGCATTGAATTCCGATGTTACTTGAGGTTTGGGAAATCTGGAAGCCAAGTCACCACCTTGAACCCTTTCACAATCCATTCCTGAACAATCTTTGCAGTGTTATCCTGCGGAAAAAGGCCACTGATATTAGGGAATGCCAGGACCAAAGCCAGAGCATAGAACTTCCTCCACTGGCTTGTCTTCTTCCCATAGTGCATCCTGGTGCCATCTCTTTCCCAGGTAATTGACATACGTGCACCCGGCCACCCATATGATGTAAAAGAAAACATGATTTACCAGACCTTCTTCTACTGCACCATGGTCCAGTTCTGATTCTCACATGCTTATTGTAGGCACCTTTTCAAGCATGGGCAATCTGCAGCCATGCAGAACCGTATGCAGTAAGCTGTGATGTACTGTGTGTCCTGACGCCTTTCTATCATCGCCAGCATTAACATTTTCAACAGTTTATGCAGAAGTAGCTCTTCTGTGGGATCAGAGCAGATTGGATATTCTTAAGTTCCCATGCATATCTATGAGCCTTGGCTCCCCATGACCCTGTTGCCCTTTCTTGGACCGATTTTGGTGGGTACTAACCACTGTATACTGGGAAATCCCCACAAGACCTGGTGTTTTAGTGATGCTCTGACCCAGTTGTATGGCCATCACAATATGGCCGTTATCCCAGTTGCTCAATTCGTTATGCTTGCCCATTTTTCTTACTTCTAACACATCAACTTTGAGTACTCACTGTTATTCACTGCCATATATACCCCAGTAATTGTAACAAGATAATCCACTTCAAGTGTCAGTGATGGACGTATCTGAGCATATAGTACAGCCATTTTACATCTGAAATTCAAGACATTCAGCAAATGCTTGTCTTGTCATCCCTGGGTCAGGAAGTATCTTACTTGTGGCTCAGAGGACTTGAGATGCAGTACAGATTTCATTCTGTCAGCAAGGATTGAATTTCTAAATCTAATTCGGTTAGCTATAGGACACATGTAGAGTAAACTCATTGGTCAAAACTCATTGTGTAAAACTTCGATTAATGGTAAGTCAGGATTTTGGCTGGATTAGACGCAAGGACCGGCATGACACGTGCAGGAAGCACATCCAGGAAGTTTCACGATAATGAGCGACTCAATATTCCTCCTTGCGGATATATGGACAGATCCTGCTGATGTTATTTCAGAGAAACCAGCAACCATGCAACATTAAAAAAGTGGCAATAGCAGAAACTTTAATACAGTACTTGATGCGCAAATATTCACCAAAAATCCAAACAAAACTCCAACAACAATCTAAACCTCTAACCATAAACTTGAGTTTAAATGCTAATCATAACGCTGATCTTAAACCTGAATCATAAATTGGACATTCTAACCCATAAAAACAACTTTAACCTTGACCCTAAATCCCCACACTCCTAACCATAAACCTAAAATCTAATCCAAAAATCTTAATCCTGACCCAAGACTTAAAGAATAAGTTATAAAAGAAACCTTTATCCATAAATCTATAAACTAAAATCTATAAACTATAGTACTAAAACCTAGCCCAAAAACCCCCAAAATTTAAAACTAACCTCAAATGCTAAATCCTTGAACTAATCCTTAAACACTAAGACAAACCCTATGCATGAAACCTAACACTATTATAAAACCCTAAATAACAAAAGTAACCCCTGAACACAGGATTGTAAGATTAAACTCAAATCATATTCTTAAAACTTAAACTCTACATACTAGATCTATCCTGAAACCAAATTCCCTAAATCGTAACTCTAATTAGTAAACGTAAATGCTTGATCCCTTAACCTTAAATCATAAAAAAAAACCAAAAACCTAAGCTTACACTCTAAAGTATATTAATAGCATTATACAGCAACTGGAGCAGAGATGATTAAGGGCCTTGCTCAGGGGCCCCACAGGGGCAGACCTGATAAAGTCTCCTTTTTAAACTAACCCTAAACTTACGCTCTTAAGTATACTGTTCATCATAACTCCTTATATTCTAACCCTACATTGCTCTTTTGTCAATCTGAGGACTTGCTTCTAAATCGCTCCACTAAATTCCCTAAAGTCAGTGCCAAGCTGCCACTGATGGGACCTTGAGCAAGACCCTTATCCCTTTCTTCTCCAGGGGTGTTGTATCATAGCAAATAAAGAATTTCAGTGTACTGCAATGTATACACTGCAAATAAAGGCTTTTTCTTTCTCATATAAATATCACAATATCAATCATTACATATTTTCTTGCTGTTGTTATATAACAGTACAATTTACATTAGTCTTAGATTATATATATATAAATGTCCAGGGGTTGGACAATGAAACTGAAACACCTGGTTTTAGACCACAATAATTTATTAGTATTAGTATTAGTTCTGGTGG
>JAOVVH010000048.1:2238668-2248735 GCA_028566435.1 Scorpiodoras heckelii | reverse complement strand
ATTATTATTATTATTATTATTATTATTATGAGGAGAAAGTTACAGATTTCTTATTATCTAGGCTCATTTGACTGCAATATGCTATATATTGGCTAGCAGGTAACTACCCAACCCCAAGTCATGGAGAAGCATTGTTATTTTGCAAATATATACCACCCCCCAACGTCCTGTAACTCAAACGGTTACAGGATGGTTCATTAGTAGGTGATGGTTGTTTGTGGAAGTTTAAAAGTATGGTTCCTTTCAAAGAACCAGTTAAGAACCTTTTTTTCCTGGGTGTACCTCATATGGAATTCATAACGAGTGATTTTATTGGATTTTAAATAAACAAAGTTAAAGCGAAAGCTGCCAGAACTAACCCCATCCCTTCAACAAACACTTCTGAATATGGCTTATGTGAATATTCATGAATTTTCAATAAAAAAGACCACACTGGTTAATTAGGTCATTCTTTGCATTTTTATATGTGGCGAATCCCATTTTATTCCCAACTTCTCCTTCAGTTGCTCTGTAAAACGTGAGCACGTGCATCCGTAATGGTGATAAACAGCAGTGAGTCTAGTCATTAGCAGTGCATACTTAAACACGCAGGTTGTCTTTACATTCCCAACAGTTTGACAGCTGTCTGTTTATTAATCTCCAGACAGAAAGCTTGCTTTATGTACGTGCCTTTGCTCTGTATGATCCAGAAGCCACCCCGGCACTCACCGCTCTCTCCTGTTTCTGTTCCAGCTAATTGATGACTTTGGTGTTAATTAAAAAGCGAGCAGCACTCAGTGCATCCTGCATCCTTGAGAAAGAGGAGCTTGTGCAAGTGGATGTCTGTGTTTGAGAAAAGAGAAGACCATGTGATGCATGAAACATATTTTTTATCCAGAGGATTGTGCTGAAGCAACACGGTGAAAAAAGAAAATAAAAGTAAAGAAAAAGCCGGCAGTCAATTACAAGAAGTTCACTACCTATCATTTATTCTATATTAAAAAGTCAGAGAAAAGTTGAGAGAGAGTGAGGTTCAGCTAGAGGGAAAAAATTGTTATATAGACTGTTACAAGTTCAAGAGAGACTGACTGAGATAGGGAGAATGTGCCGCAGAGAGATAGAGAGCAAATAAGTGGCTCAAACCGAAGGAGAGACAAAAAGAGTAGAGACAGCATGTGGCAAAGAGACAGACAGATGAAATGAAACAGAGAGAGGATGAGACATAGAGAGACAGAGCATGATATAGAGGAAGAGAGACAGAAATAAGAACATGAGACACAGAGAACGGGAATGAGAAATAGAGAGAAACAGGGCATGAAAAGAAAATGAGACAGAGAGAGAGAGAGAGAGAGAGTAGAAGAGATACGTAGAATGCATGTGACAGAGCGATAGAAAAAAAATTTGAGACAGACAGAAGGAGAGACAGAGCGTGAGGCAGAGAGTGACAGAAAAAAAAAGAAAGTCATGGACAAGATAAGGTGGGGAGAAAGAAAGTGAGAGAGTAAAAAGAAGATATAGGATGAGAGACAGAGAAGGAGAGATTATGAGAGAGGATTATTAGAGGTTATGAGAGAGAAAGAAACATCTGAAACAGAGAGATTTGAATCAAGATTTGAGTGCATAAGATACTAAAAGAAAAAAAAAAACAGAAAAGGGAGATAGAATGAGATGCACAGGAGGGAGACAGATGGACAGAAACATTCTGGCAAAGAAATATTCGACAGAGAGCTTGAGATTGACAGAGACACATGCAACAAGAGAGAGGGAGACAGATGAGGAGAGAAATACAGGTATAAGCTGCTGAGGACCATAAATATGTCCTGCAGAGCTGCATGTCACGTTTCCATAGAAATCAGGTCTCTGAGCTGTGTTCACTGTGATGCGTAGTGTGTGGGTCACAGTGTGTATTGTCAAAGTACACAGTGTGTAATACATAGTGCAGTGTGCATAGTGTGTAATACACAGTTCATAGTGTGCAATGCGTAGTGCAGAGTGCAAAAAAAAAAAATGAATATCGTGAAAAAGTCGTAATTTAATCCAAAAGGTGAACCGTCACATATGTTATATTCATTACACATAAAGTGAGATATTTCAAGCCTTCTTTGCTTTGATCTTTATCATTATGGCTTATAGCTCGTGAAAATCAGAAATCCAGTATCTCAAATTATTCGAATATTTTATAAGATCAAACAGAAAAGGATGTGCAATAGAAAAAAATAAAATAAAATATCCAACTTTTGACAATGTATGTTCAGAGTATCATTTATACACTCAATACTTGGTTGGGGCTCCTTTACCACAAATCACAGCATCAGTGTGGCATGGCATGGAAGCAATCACCTTGTGGCACTGCTGAGATCTTATTGAAAGCCATATTGCTTGGATAATGACATTCAGCTTGTCTGTACTGCTAGATCAGGTGTTTCTCATCTTACTCTTGACAATACTCTATAGGTTCTCTGTGGATTTCAGATTCAAAGAGTTGGCTGGTCAATTAAGCACAAAAATATCATGGTCAGTAAACCATTTCTTGGTAGTTTGGCTAAAAGAGGACTTTGGACCACTGAGCAGCGGTCGAGTTCTTTTTCTCCTTAGCCCAGGTAAGACACTTCTGACATTGTCTCTGGTTCGGGAGTGGGCTGATATTAGGAATGCAGCAGCTGTAGCCCCTTTCCTGGAGACGTCTGTAAATGAGCCTCAGTCCACTCCATGTGAAGCTCTCCCAAGTACTTGGATGACTTTTCTTGACAATTGACTCAAGGCTGCGGTCATCCCTGTTGCTCGTGCACCATTTCCTACCACATTTTCTCCATTCAGTCAATTTTTCCATCAATATGCTTTGATACAGCACTCTGCGAACAGCCAGCCTTTTCAGCAATGACCTTCTGTGGCTTACGCTCCATGTGGAGGGTGTCAATGATCATCTTCTGGCCAGCTGTCAAGTCAATAGTCTTCCCCATGATTGTGGTTGTGTGTGCTGAACTAGACTGTATTTATACTGTTTGGATAGTAGAATATTCGAACAATTTGAGATATTGGATTTCTGATTTTCATGAGCTATAAGCCATAATGATCAAAGCTACAACAAAAAATGTTTGAAATATATCACTTTACGTGTATATGACCATTTGCCTTATTGAATTATATTCTAAACAAAAAAATTAACTTTTTCACAGTATTCTAATTTTTTTAGATGCAATACTATAGTGTATAGTGCTTAGGTGTGGATGGTGTAGTGCATAGTGTGTAATGTGTAGTGGATAGTGTCTAGTGCACTGTGCATAATGTGTAATGTGTACTGTGACGTGCATAGCACGCTACGTGTAGTGCATAATGTGTCATGCTCAGTTTATATTGCATAGTGTATAGTGCACTATGCATATTGTGTAACGTATACTGTGTAGTGCTTAGTGTGTAATGTGTAGTGGATAGCGCAAGTGTGTAAAACATAGTCTGTAATGTGTGGTCAGTAACCTAGTATCCAAGCATCACAATATTTAAGAAATATAACGTCATTATTTTTGCTGATTTTTTTTATTCTTTTCTAATTTAAATACAAAATAAATTGTATTTATTTCCACCTAATGAAACCAAAATTTCGCTAGAGATCATGATAATGAATTGGCAACTGTAAGATTGTAAACTATGGTCTCAGTTGAGACCAGAGCAGTGGTGTGAGACTTGTGAAGTGCTGCAATATGTGGTAGTATATTGTTAATTATTTTAAAATGCATCTTAAATAGGGCTCTCAAATGACTAAATTAAAAGGTCTGTTGAGCAATTTTTAAGATTGAAGCTCATAATAATGAATATCTAAATGTTAAATCACAGAATTAATGTTGAACTAACACAGAGGAAGTATATTAAAATTGAAAAGACTAATGTTTAACAGCATCTTTATAACTTTAACTTTTTTCCATTAAAGCCATCAAGGTCATTAAAACTGACTGTCAGCTTGAAAGGCATATTTCTTATACTCTATGTACTAACAAAAATAATAAGAAAACCCAGGCCAATATGTTAAAGAGCCAGTTGAATTTCAAAACCATCAAGGCCATTAAAATTAGATATCAGCTCAGCGGGCGATAGCTTCTTGTACGCTGTAATATCAATGATTTTAACAACAAAATATGTGTTCCATGTTCAAGTGCGAGTTATGTTAAATATGCAGCAGTTTTTAGCTCTCCAGTTAGCCAAAGCATTAGGTACTTTCTAACTTGCAGGTTTTGTTATTCATCCATGAATACCACACTCCTGCAATGCGAATGGGCAAAGCCCTGTACAGATAGTTTCGTTGGGGTGTTTTCCTTTTGAGGTGATGTGTCAAAGATGAATTGTGACTCTGGAAATTAAATTCAGCTTTGCAAACTGTCCAGATTGCATTTGGTTTCTCTATTTTTTTAACGTGGAAATTTCTCATCACAGGTCATAGGTCAGCCGCCACAGGAAGCAAAGAAAATGCAGCTAACTGCACAATTTCTTTTACGTGTTAAATATTTCTAATTGATTGCCAAAATTTAAGTGCCAATTTTGACAGAAGTAATTTCAAAATTGAAATGCTGTGAAAAATCCAAGTTTTTACTAAATGTATCGGTAATCTGATTACATCTTTTTTCTGTAACTAGTGAATTACAGTTATCTTTTTTTTTTTGTATCCTAATGCTGTTCCATGTACTCCATGGACATGTGTGTAATGCTTGTGTAATGCTGTTCCATGTACTCCATTACATCCCAAGCGTGATAGTGTGTAATATGTAGTGGATGGCACACAGTGTGTAGTGCATAGTGTAGATAGAAGTGAAGACGTGAAGTGAAGAAGTGAAGTGAAGTATTGGCCTACTGTGCTTGCACACAGAGGAATTTGTCCTCCGCATTTAACCCATCTATGCAGTGAAACACACACATTTACACACATTGGTGAAGTGAGCACCCCAAACATTCAGCAGTTTGGGGTTAGGTGCTTTGCTCAACGGCACTTCAGTTGTGTCTTGTTGGTATCAGGGATCGAACCGGTGACCTTCCGATAACAAGGCTGGTTCCTTAACCACAAGCCCACGGCTGCACATAGTGTGTAATGTGCAGATGATAGCACATAGTGTGTATTGCTTAATGTGTAATGTGTAGATGATAGCACATAGTGTATAGTGCATAGTGTGTAATGGGTAGATGATAGCACATAGTGTGTGGTGCATAGTGTGTAATGTGTAGATGATAGCACATAGTGTGTAGTGCATAGTGTGTAATGTGTAGATTATAAACATAATGTGAAGTGCATAATGTACAATGTGTAGATGATAGCACATCGTGTGTAGTGCATAATGTGTAATGTGTAGATGATAGCACATTGTGTGTAGTGCATAGTTTGTAGTGCGTAATGTATTGGTGGTAGTGCGTAATGTCTAGTGCATTATGTGTAATGTGTAGTGGATAGTGTGCTGCGCAGAGTTCCTAGTGTGTAATGTATATTTTGTAGTGCTTAGCGTATAGTTCATAGTGTGTAATGTGTTATGCACAGGGTCTAATGCATATTGCTTATTGTGAAGTGTTTAGTGTATAGTGCATAATGTGTAGTGTATAGTGTAACACGTAGTGTGTAGTGCATAGCATGTAATTTTTAATGCAAAATACCGAGTGTTCTTCTTCAACTCCACTCAGTCCTTTTAATTTACTCGCCTTGTCTCAGACGGCCTTGTCTCGTACACCACACTGACTCCTCACCTTCATCTGCTTAAAACGTAGTCCACACTTCAGTTCACTTCAGTTCAGTTCAGAAACACCTCATACACATGAAAGATTATGTGACAGAGTGTATTAATGCTAGGAAACTGGACTAGTTTCATGGACTTGTTAGTGTACTACAGTATATGTCTCTGTATCTGCGTAGTTCTTCAAATATCTGTAACGTGGGCATGATCTAAATCATAAAAAAATAAATAACATATTTACAAACGAACCCTACCATCCTTGACCAGGCAGGGACTAAGGATGAATATACAAATACTTCATCTAATCCTAAGCCCTATTCCAACCAGAGGGACGAAAACACACAAATGAACACAGGTTGAAACTTTCTGCTTAATTTCAGTTTGGGGAGAACGTTGCTTCCAAAAACTCAAAGATTTGAGTCTTGCACATCATACATCATCTGAGGTTTGCCACAGACTTGACCAACCTGAGGCATCTCATGCATAATGTGTGTGTCATGCATAATGAAACTAAATGCTTCCTTGAATGCCTCAGTACTTGAGAAACGCATGATGTACTCCTTTTCCATGAAATATGGTGAAATATTTACACACATTTCTATTCTCATTGGATTAGTTTAAACCTGAGGTTATTTCTATGGCTCATTTTACAGAAATTAAAAAGCGGCAGAATGTTTACTCACATGGGAGCACGCAATCTGTAAAAATTCAGATGCGACTAAATTCATTGAGAAACTCTGATAATAATTAAAGTGTTGCTTGAAGGTTTGTGAACCCTTTGGAATTGTCTATATTTCTGCCTAAATTTGACCTCAAGTCCTAAAAGTATATAAAGAGAACCAAATCAAGCAAATGAGACAAAAATAGTAGACTCGGTCATTTATTTACTGAGGAAAATGAGGCAATATCACATCTGTGAGTGGCAGAAGTATGTGAACCTTTGCATTTGGTATGTGGTGTGATCCCCTTGTGCAGCAATAACTGCAACTGAACGTTTCCAGTAATGGTTGATTAGTCCTGCACATCAGCTTGGAGGAATTTTAGTCCATTCAACTCTGTTATGTTGGTGGGTTTCCTTCAATGAACTGCTCGCTTCCGGACCTTCCACAACATTTCCACAATTTATGCAGAAATTTCAAGAACAAATGTACATTACTCCACCTCCCTACGTAAGTCCAATCCGAATAAGCCTAAAGATTCTTATCTGAATATTCCTCTATTAATATAATTATTATGAAGGATTATGGTTTCATTTTTTTGTGAGAATTTCTATGTAACTTGGTAGAAGACACAGAAGACTGATCTCCTTCGAATGGCCTTTCTTAAATTACTGATGCCAAACCATAGACAGCTCACACGCAAACTGCTGACGCAAAATAAGGAGAAAATTCAGCATGTGATATTAGCTAGTGCTCAGTCCACCACGGTATCTGCTTACAGCTTCACATTTTCACAGAGGATGACGCTAACTGACACATAGCACAGCTTCAGCAGCTGCAGTGGAGGCAATAAATTATTCAGTGTCGAGAAACTGGTTTTAAAAAAAAGCACTTGTGTCATTTCTCATGTAATTTTAGTACTTTGCAGGGCCTGATCTGCTTTAGTATGATCTGTTTAAAGAAGTAAATTAAACAAATGAAACAAACATATCTACTGTAATCTCTCTCACGGATATCAGAGCATTGAATAATCCCTATGTTTATTATTTTATAAATACAGCTTCTTACTTACAACTTCCTTTCATGGTTAGTTTGTGGTGTTTTACTTTTCTTTTCTTATGTGTCACTCTAATTTTGTTTTCTTCAGGTGTAAAGAAGGCTTCCAGGGCATCCGCTGTGACCAGTTCCTGCCCAAAACAGACTCCATTCTGTCTGATCCAAGTGAGTATCCAATTTTAATCCACTTTAATTCATTATATCCACTCTTTCAGCCTTTATCACAAGATTTCATCTTGCTATGATGCTAAAACACATTAGTAGGCATCTACTAATTCACTGGGGCATACGTAGACATGAAATGACTGCTTTTTATGGTAACCAGTCCTTCTGTACGGTATAATTAAATGGTATATAGAAAGTCCTATGAAAGTGCCATCGCTCAATAGAATCAGAGCTTTTCGTCTGAGTTGCAAGTTTATAATATTATGCTAATATTATGCAAGGCTAATGCATTTAAATATCCATAAGAAGAAGTCTTTGAATACAAAGATTTGGGAGATTTAATGGTTTGATGCAGTGTATGTACCAAAGATCTGTTTCTATTTCTCTGGGCATCTGTGTTTATGGGCAGCTCACCTCACATCTTTCACATCCTTTTATTTATTTTTAATCCTATGTCAGAAAAGAAAGTTTCACAGCCAAGTCTAAAACTGCAGTTTGTCTTAAATATGTTTTTTTCTGCTAAATTCAAGGTTAATGCTTGAACATTTTCCATAGCAGATGAGTCTGGCTCATAGTTCCACTGAATATCTGCCAAGACGTAGGTTATCTTTCCTGCCTCGTGGGCAAGGAAAGGTTTTGGGGTTTGAAAAAAAAACAAGAAAAAACACAACAAAGCAATCGTTTTCCAACCCCAGCAGTATTTCTGTCATGAGCTGGATTTAAAGAGCCAGGAGGCTGTTCCGTTCCTTCTGTCATGTCTGACAATACAATTTAATCCTGAAGGATGCTACATCCCTAACAGTGATGAACCAATGCTTTCTCAAGGGCTAAAGAGAAGATCGGTGCAAGAAGCACCTTCTCAACACACTAGACTTCACAAACACAGCTTTTCTATGACATACGGTGAACATTTCTGTGAGATATTTATTTAACATTTATGGAGGTGCTTTGTAATAGTCAGAAGTAGAGCTGTAAATGTACAATTTGTGATCTCTTCAGGACTCTCAGATTTTCTGTAGTTTGACAAACTGCATCATCCGGTCATGTTAAGGTCAAAAGTGAAAAATTTGAGTCTAGTGACAGAAGAACGGTTTATAGCTGCTATAACATATGTGATAACAGGAAAAAAAAATACTTGTTCAAAGATGTTCTATAATGTTAAACATAATTACAAATGAAAAGGCATGATATGTCATTGTAGTTGTTGCCAAATTGCTGTGGTATATGCACACTGAAGTTGCTGGAAAGTATTCAGCTTAGGGTTGGTAACAGTAACTCAGCTTGATCACACTGCCCTGTAACGTAATGTTTACTGTATCAGCACAGCCCCAAGTGGTTTAGTTCTTTTCTTAATACATCACGACCTACAGATTGAAGGAAAAACTGTCTTTTTGTCCTTTCCTCAATCCAATCTTCTACATAATATTATAAACAGTTATTGAATTTTTTTTTATACTTTAGTATATTAATATCATTGACCTGCAGGGAATGGAACTGCTCATCATTTTATGCCATTATGCCCATGCCAGTTATGCATCACTAAAAATCAAGCCTTGGGGAAATAATGGCCATTGTGGAATCTGTTGGAAATGAGCACCACAATAAATGTGTTGTTTCCTTTTGCTGACATCATTCACCTAATTATAAGTCTGAATATATTTCCCTTGCAGTAAAGAGGTTTAGAAAAACCTTTCATATCCTTTCATACAGTACTGAACCATTCACACTGTATGTATGAATAAAAAGTGGAACAATGCTTCCTGGCTAACGTAGGTGAACATCAAGTATTCAGAAGCTTCTATACAGTCTGACTGTGTTTCCTTTTCAACCCACATAAACTTACATTTTGTAGCCATGTAGATTCAAACCCCATTTTCAGAAAAACCATGAACGTTTTTTTTTGTAAAAATGCAATAAAAACTAAAAACTCAAATTTGTTAAATCGCTTGAACTTTTATTTAACTGCTGAATGTACAAAGAAAACATTTCCAGTGCTTTCACTGACAAACCTAATGGTATTTTGTACATATAAAAACGATAGAATGTGACCTCCACCACACTCAAAAAATGTCAGGACAGAGGTAAAATAAGACTGAAAAGGTTATACAAACAAGACTGTGGGAAAATGTGGGAAAGTTGCGCCAAGGTCGGGATAGTGAAAATCTATGGGGGAGCAAAAACCTGACAGAAAGAATAAATAAGTAACATTATATAGCTATACATGTTTTGCTGCTAGACCCTAAAGGGTTTGTTGCCAAGCTATGTATGAATTTTACATTTTAGCTTCTGATCTAATACCACCACCACCAGCCTTACTGATTGTAAGAAATACAATATATTAATATCTTTACTCTTGCATATTAGCAATATATGAGTTCAGTTTTAGTCTATTGCCATGAATGTGTAGAATACAAAGGATTAAGTTTCTACACTGCTCAAAAAAATAAAGGGAACACTTTGAAAACACATCAGGCCTCAATGGGAAAAAATACCATGCAGAATA
>JAOVVH010000048.1:2084122-2096935 GCA_028566435.1 Scorpiodoras heckelii | reverse complement strand
TTTAAATTATTTGATATATGTTTATTTTTAAAAGTTGAACTGTGTAAGATTTGATGTAAAAATTCACTGAACAAATTGAACACATTTAAATTTTCTACTTATAAAAAAAATTGTTATTTCAGGCCACCAGAAAGGTTCCAATGATGGGGCTGCGTCATGGATTCCTTTATATTTTCGTAATCTCATCATACTTTGTCATTGGTCATTGCCAGAAAATAGGTACTTATTAAGAAAAGTTGCCACATGAAATAATAATAATAAAAAAAAAATTGTCAATTACTTTGAATGTAATATTGCACATAAGGTCATTTCTACTTTTTTAGTTAACAATTAAAGCAGCAGTGTCTCTCTCTTACAGTGTGCACGCAGGAAGCCAAGGCTGATATTGTGTTTTTGGTGGATGGCTCGGCCAGCATTGGCTTACAGAACTTCCAACAGATTCGTGAATTTCTCATGTCTGTTGTGACAAACTTTGACATAGCCCCTAATAAGGTCAGGGTTGGCATGGTCCAGTTTAGTGACACACCCAAAACTGAGTTTTTCCTCAACACCTTTGAGGAAAAGAAGGAGATTCTCGACTACATTAAGCGTTTGCCGTATAAGACCGGAGGCACCAGGACGGGCACGGCCTTGCAGTTCTTGCTGAAAAACCACTTTGTTGAGCAAGCAGGAAGTCGGGCAAACCAAATGGTGCCTCAGATCGCCTTTGTCATCACAGACGGAAGCTCTCAGGATGAGGTTGAGCCATACGCTGAGGAACTGAGGCAGAAGGGAGTCAAAGTGTATGCAATTGGAATCAAAGACGCAGACGAGAAGTTCCTGAAGAAGCTTGCTAGTCAGCCATATGAGAATCATGTGTATAGCGTATCTGACTTTAATGCCCTCCAGGAAATCTCACTGAGTGTCAGTCGCGAGCTGTGCACCACCGTAGAAGAGGCACAAGGAGAGCAACAAGGTAAGAGCTCTATATGAAAAAAAAAAAACCAAAAAAGAAGCACATTTTGTCAATGATGCTGGCTTTTTTTTTAATACGCCACAGCAATGTTGAATTTGTGGATCTGATTGGTCAGAAGGTGATGATTAATTTTCTAGGACAGCAGCAATTCTGACAGCAGTTTGGCTGCAAATTGCTTGTTCTAATACACTACTGTTTCATATACATATACACATACATATACATATACATATACAGTACATATACATATACGGACGTATACAGTACACACTCCACATGAATGGATTTAAAAATGTGGAACTGATGAGAAGGTTGATAAAGTTTTCTTTTACACTGTTTATTTTACACTGATTTGAAGGAGTCTCCAGTGTCAGCGCTTTGTAACAACAAAGGGAAAGCTGCAACTTTTCCTACTTGGGAAAAGTCTGTCTTATTAAGTTAAAGAGAGAAATAGTAAGGCAACTAGTAATAATAGTAATTATTTTTAAAAAAGCATTCCAGGATATGGCATTATAGGAAAACAATCAACTTCATGGTGGTAATTGTAACTCCATTACATCACTTTTCCATTGTAATTTCATTACACCACCTGTCATTAATTATTTTCCTGTAGCAGCATGCCCAAGTGTTTATATGTGTAATATTATCTTCAAGACAACCGCTGTTGCAGTTGATTGAATTGGGTTTTACAAGTTCCTCAGAAGTGAGGGGCAAAATGTCATCAAAATTATACCACAGAATCCAGTTTCCTTAAGGTAATGGCCTGAATAACTAAACCCCTTCAGCAAAATAACTTATTTGGGATCGTTATATACTTTTCAAACTCATCCAGCTACTGCAATGATTCTAATGAATCACAATTTAAAACCCATGACTGACTTTCTTTTTAGCCGAGTACATGTATGTTTCTTTTTCTCCCAGAATGCACCGAGATTACTGCAGCAGACATTGTTCTTCTTGTGGATTCATCCGACACCATTGGAGACACCAGATTTGGAGAAATCCGCCGTTTCCTCCATACTTTTGTAGATGGACTTGACATTGGCGAACAAAACGTGAGAGTTGGCCTTGCTCAGTTTAGCAGCACGCCTCACCAGGAATTTTTTTTTGGTGCAACTGAAGCCATGAAGAAAGATTTGCTCCAGAAGCTTCTCAGCATCACATATCGCAAGGGAGGGCCAAAACAAACAGGGCTTGCTCTGGATTTCATTTGGAACAACTACTTCAGCCAAGCTAGACAGAATGTTTCTAAGATTGCCATTGTAATCACGGACGGGGAGTCGAGGGATGATGTGTGGGAGCCGGCTCAGGAGCTGCGAAAACAGGGAGTCATTGTCTTTGTGATCAAGGCTGGACCAGCAAATGATGCTCAACTCCAGGCCATTGCTAACAGTCCCCAGAAAGAATTCTTGTTTAGCATGGACAACTACCAAAATCTATTAGGCCTGATTGAGAACCTACGCAGAAGAGTGTGTATTGCTGTTGATGACCAATTACGAGGTAATTAGAAAATCTTTCCTTTTTGACAGGTCATTCTCAGACATAGTCAGATTTATTCGATAGAATAACTGTAGTAGCAAGCAAATGAATAGTAGCATGGGAATGTAAGCACCCAGGATGTATTAGGCAGGTAACAGCAGTATGGAAAGACAAGAAATCACACATTGTGTGTTTGTTGGTTTTTAATGTAATTTCAGCAGCTATACATGAGAAGCAGAAGCTTTTCATCAGCACACAAGTTCAACTTTCAAACACAGCCATGTGGCAATTTTTGCATGTCCAATTCACCTAACTTGCATGTCTTTGGACTGTTGGAGGAAACTGGAGTACCAGGAGTAAACCCACGCAGACTCCACACAGGCAGGACCCAGACTGCTCCCACATGGGGATTGAACCCAGGACATTCTTGCTGTGAAGCAATAGTGCTACCCACTGAGCCACCATGCCACCATAGACATTATGTGCTTTACTACCAAAATACCCATGGGTGCAGTGGGTAGCCCTGCTTCACAGGTCCATGGTCTCCAGTTCAACCTTGTGCTCAGATTTCTGTCCCTGCTGAGTTCTGGCTGTTCTTCCAGAGTCTTGTGTTTCCTCTGGGGTTCTCCATGTTTCCTCCTATTGTCCTATTGGTATTTTTAATGGCTACTCTAAATTGCCCCTAGGTGTCAGTGCATGTGAGCATGCTATCCTGTGATAGAATGGTGTCCCATCCAAGGTGTAATCCCACATTGCTCACAGTATTCCAAGGATAGGCTCTAGATGGATCGTAACCATGACCATGATAAACCTGTTACTGAAGATGAATAAATGAATGAACAGTACCTACAAAAAAAGAGTTCTAGGTGCCAAACAACAACCAAATATTTGCTACTACTGTCCACTACACTAACAGTCAGGAACAGTCCTTTAAATTCTGCTTACCTATAAAATAGATCCATTTTGGAGCCATTTGGCAAGATGGGCACACCAAAAAAGCACATGCTCTTATCACATCACTTATACAAAGGATATCATTAGGAATTATACTGTTATTCTAGTTTTACTTTTAACTTACAATTCCTTTTCTTATTTTCCCCATTTAGCTTCTTCTCCTAAGTTTTCGGACGTCTTTTTCCTGGTGGATAGTACAGCATCAAGAACAGAGTCCCAACAAATCAGAAACTTCTTGATACGACTGGTCACCCAGCTTGCTGTAGACAAGGACGGTAACCATGTAGGCTTGGCACAGTACAGTGACAATGTTGAAGAGGAATTTCTACTCAATACTAATAAGACCAGAAATGAAATTATATCAGCTATACGCACGCTCCGACTTAAGCCCAAAGGGGTGCGTCAAATTGGAAGTGCAATCGAATATGCACGCAAAAACTTTTTCAACACGTCCACTGGTAGTCGCATCGCCCAAGGCTTCAAACAGGTCTTGGTGGTGACGAGTGTAGGGAAATCGAATGACAGTGTCATTCGGCCATCGCGTACAATTAAAAAGGACGGAGTCCAAGTGATTTCTGTTGGCTTGGGCAAAGCTGAAATGGACGAGCTAGACGATATTTCCAGTCCAAATCAAACCTACAAGATCACAGCACAAAGCATTCAGCAGGTGGTCCAGCAAGCAAAGCCTGTGATTGAATCTCAAGATGTGCCAAGTATCTCCCAAGGTGTGGTCTTTTGCTCTATTGCAGATTATAAACAACCTGTAGGATATCTCCATAAGATTAGAACCTGTGTAAAGTTTTCATCTTGTGCATGCAATAAAAACATTATATCTCTACTCTGTTCTTGACTGGCATTGAAACGAAGTTTCCTTGTGTCTTTCCGCAGACTGCAAATCCGCCAGCATAGCTGACATCGTGTTTATTGTTGACGAATCTGGAAACATGGGACCTGAAAACTTTCAGCTTGTACGCAACTTCCTCCTAAACACCATTTCAGGGCTTGACGTAGGCATCGACAAAGTGAGGATAGCCATTGTTCATTACAGCAATGTCCCCAGGGCTGAAGTTTATCTGAACACATACAGCGACAAGAATGAAATTTTACAGTATGTTCAAAGGCTGTCCTACGGCAGAGGCAAAGCATACACCGGAGACGCTCTACGATTTGCCAAGGACAACGTATTCACCAAGGAAAGAGGCAGCCGAAGTGATGAACATGTGCAGCAGATTGCGGTGGTCATCACAGATGGATGGTCTGCAGATGAAATCACCAATGCTGCAGCAGAGCTGCGTCGGTCGGGCGTTACCGTTTTTGCTTTGGGCATCAAAAATTTTAATGTACAGGAATTACAGGAGATTGCATCCTACCCACCAAGAAAGTTTGTATTTAATGTCGAGAGTTTCAGTAAGCTCAGTTCTTTGTCAAGCATGTTAACAAAAAGCCTTTGTGGGGATATTACCTCTTCCTTCATACCTATATTCAAAGATATTACTCTTCAGAAAGGTTTGTAAGCTCTGAATTTTGCTCAAGTAACCTTTTGCATCTTTTCAATCTTCGATTCAATATCTATATTCAATATTCTTCTGTCTTAATTTCAGGCTGCAAGTTCACAGCTGAAGCAGACATCTATTTCCTACTCGATGAATCCGGGAGCATTACGTACGAAGACTTTGATGAAATGAAAGCTTTTATTTTAGAGTTCCTTCATATGTTTGAGATCGGACCTGATAAGGTGCGCATTGGTGTGGTGAAATTTGCAAGCCATGCAACCCCTGTCTTCCGTCTGGACACATACAACACAAAGTCTGAGGTGGAAAAAGCAGTGAAAGACCTAATAATGTATGGAGGTGGCACTAGAATCGACTTGGGACTAGAAGCAATGATCCCGCTCTTTAAGCAAGCATCCCAAACACGCAAGGAAAAGGTTAGACAAATACTCATCATGATTACAGATGGCAAATCTGAGGCGGTGGGAACGCCAGTGAATATTCCAGCTGAAGAATTGAGGGAGCAGAACATCACAATCTATGCTATTGGAGTGAAAGATGCAGACACGGCTGAGTTGGTGGATGTCTCTGGAAGCCCCAAAAGGACATTTTTTGTCCAAAACTATGATGCTCTTAAGTTAATTAAAACCAAAATGCTTAAAGAAATCTGTTCATTTGAAGGTACATACTGCAGAGCAGTTTCAGCAAATTTTATTTTGAATTAATTTAATGTGTTCAGATCTATTCTTGTTTGATAAATAAAATATTCGGGGTCGGTCCCTGAAAAACCTTTCACAGATATTTTACATGCCATTACTTATACTGCAATCATCAAATGAGTGACTTTCTCCTGCCCTGTTTTACAGCTTGTGAGGACCTTTTGGCAGATGTCGTCTTTCTGATTGACGGTTCAGATGCTGTTGATGAGCAAGACTTTAAAAAGACAAAGGAACTAATAGGACTTGCCGTAGAAAAACTTCCTATTAAAGAGGAGCGAGTGCGACTCGCTTTCGTTCAATACGGCGCAAACGCAGTTGTGGAATTTGCCTTAAATACCTTCCATGATAAAGATTCCTTACAAAAAAAAATTGTGTCTATCCAGCAGCTTAAAGGCAAACCCTACACAGGCAATGCACTTAAAGATGCTTTACCAGTGTTTCAGGAGTCCAGAGGGGGACGTGCTAAAGCTTTACAGTTCCTAATTCTTGTTACTGATAGTGTGTCCAAAGATGATGTAGTACAGCCTTCTATAGCTCTAAGGGAGCGGAACATAAACATTTATGCTATCGGTTTGGGACATGCTATTAAATCTCAGTTATTTGATATTTCTGGATCTTATGAAAGGGTCTACCTCGACAACAACTTTGATTCACTGCAGGTCCTGGGTAGTGAGGTTATTTTCAAGATTTGCAATACTGGTATGTGATGCATGTAATCATTTAAATCATAAAATTGTTCGTTTCTCATTTCATGATGATCACAGTATCTCTAAAATCTTTTGCATCCTAGAGTGCAAAAGACCTGAACTGATGGACGTAATCTTTCTGGTCGATGGCTCTGGCAGCGCTGACAATGCAAATTTTCAGATGATGAAAAGATTTTTGGGAGCAGTGGTGAAAAAGGCAGACGTGGGGCCGAAAAGAGTCCGCTTTGGAACAATCGTTTATTCTGACCAGTCTAAATCTGAGTTTACTCTAAATCAGTACAGCAACAAGGACAAGGTTCTGAAAGCAATCTCAGAGATGCATAGTCCTGGAGGTAGAAGAAACACAGCCCAGGCTCTGAAGTCTGCACTTTCCTACTTTGCGGCATCACATGGAGGAAGGCGTTCTCAGCATGTTCCTCAGGTGCTATGCTTGATAACAGATGGCCCGGTCATTGACACTGCTGGCCTCGCAAAATGGCCTGAAGATCTTGCAGGTTCTGAGGTCAACATGTTTGCAATTGGCATTGCAGAAGCCAATAAGGCTGAGCTCACAATAATTACCAGAAATGACGAAAGGGCCTACTATGTGGACAGCTATGAGGCTTTTAAAATGCTGTATAAACCAATTAATCAGCAACTCTGCAATCTGACCAAGCCAGGTAAAGCCATTCCACACCAAAGTGAAACAAGTACTTGAAGTTAATGTATGTATTTTTGATTTGATGTGTTATTTAAATTTCACTTTCATTTACCCATTATAGTGTGTGAGAAGGAGAAGGCAGATCTGGTCATTTTGATTGACGGGTCCGAATCAATTTCTGAGAAGAACTGGGAAGTTGTAAAGGGCTCTGCAATCAGCATTGTTAAAAAGCTTGATATTGCACCAAACAGATGGCGGGTTAGTGTGGCTCAGTTTAGTGACAAAGTTCTGAATCATTTTTACCTGGACAAATACGACAATATAATGGGAGTGGAACAAGGCATACATGAGATTTCCCAAAGGAAACAGGGTACGAACACCTGGGAAGCACTGAAAGAAATAGTAGATTACTTTAGGCCAGAACATGGAAGCAGGATAAATCAAGGAGTGCCACAGAACTTGTTGCTAATCACAGACGGCAAAGCTAATGACAAGGAGGATCCAAGTACACTAGCTAATCTCAAAGCAAAGAACATTGAGATATTTGCTATTGGGATCGGGCATGATATAAATCACCATGAGCTCGTCAAAATTGCTGGTTCAACAGAGCGGGTGTTCTATGAGACCTTTGAGAGTCTTCCACTGAAGACAACCACAAACAAAGTCCTGGATGCCATTTGCACACCAGATATCATACTGGATCCTGAGGGTAAGTGGCCTTCCAGAAGGCAAATTTGATGACTAATTTGATGGCTACTCCCTACTGAGTCTTGGGTTTTCACACAAGATCTTTTTGTTCTTGGCATTGCTGTTATTGATGTGCTCAGTGGAGATTAAAACACTGAGGTTTGTTAAACCACTTTAAGACAATCTATGGCTCTGTGATGAACTTCACTGTCAAAATATATACACACTGAGTTGTATAAATTACTGGTGTAAGGAAGTGCACTGATTACACTGTTTGTTCCTGTTTGGTTAGGATGCTCTATTGACATTGGCATTGGATTTGATGCATCACAAAGCACAAGCTCGCAGACTCTACTGGAACCACACACGAAGTCCCTTGTTGCTGCAGCTATTCAACGTTTATCCATGATTGGTGCTCTCTGCTGCGTCGCTGCAGACAAAATTGAAACCAAGTTTGGCTTCCGCCTTGTCTCAGGCATAGATGGGAAAGTTATGGATGATTTTACCTTTGAAAAATATGACCCGAATATAGTCACCAAGGTGCTCCAGATACAACCTGCAAGCCCTACAGCTTTCAACACACTTCTTCTAAACTCCTTCAAACAAAAATTCACTACCTCGAAGGCTGGAGTGAAGGTGAGTTGGCTGAATGAGGTTTGGAGGAACAATTCTGATCAAATTTTATATATGAAGAAATGTAATGAAATCCTACAAAGACATACATGAACAATAGTGCAAGAACCACACTTGAGCTCATGGTCCCCTGGTCTCGTAGCTCACGCAGAACCCTCTTATACACAAATCCCATGTATTTGCTTTTTCCCAGGTGGTTATCCTATTCACAGATGGATTTGATGATTCCATGCAGTCGCTAAAGGCGAGTGCAGAGAGCCTCCGGCAAAGTGGTACGATAACAACTCAGACCAATGAGTTAAGGGAGATTAAGCAGACTTACAATTGTATACAAATATAAAATAACAAGTATGGTACTCTAAATTCAGATATACTGTATGCATATTCATTCCAAAACAATGGAAATCCCAAATATCTCCTGACTGTTGGTCCTTTTCCAAATGGTTATTCTTAGCAAATTTTTAGTCCGTTTAGCATTTGTTCAATTCTGAAAGATGTTAAATTGCAAATGCTTCCACATATTGATTTAAGTTTTAATCTGAGGAATATATGAATAAGAAAATCCATGCGAGTTGCTATCATAGATCAGTATTGGGACTTCCAGGGGTTTCGTTAGGCATGGTGGAACCAACTGAACGTCCATTTAATGTCATCTACAAGCCAAATCCATTCTAATTTATTAGTACATTCTAATCATTGTTTTCTTTTATTTAATGTTGATGCATGGTTTTTCTAGTGCATAATGAAACTATAAACAGGAACAAACTATAAGGAAGCAAAAGGTTTCTTAAGCTTCAGTGATTGTTTGATTCATTCATACATTCAATGGAAGCCTCAAATTTTCTATCACTTTAAGTGCCAAAATAATTTGTGCTGTTGTCAGTTCAGTTTTGGATTAAAAATTTAGTTTAAATATGTGTTGCCTTACACTTGGCCACAGCTATTCTTGTTTGTGCACTAGGGGTTAATGCACTGGTGATTGTGGCTCTGAAAGACAACGTGGACCACCAAGCGCTGGAATTTGGACGAGGTTTCAGCTATAGCAAGCCCCTTTCCATCAACATGCTTAATGTGGGCAATGCACTGCTGGAACAGCTTGTGAGCTCCTTTTATTACTTAAAATATTGAAATAAGAGGAATACCATATATATTGTGAGTCTGTTTCTAAATGTACTGTACATAACAAACCTTTTACAATTTTTATTTAAACAACCTTCTACCATGAGTTATTCAGTGCAACATACTGGAACATCCTGACCACTTTTCTTCTTTTTTTCTTCTTCACTTTTTCTACACAAACAGGAGGCAGTGGCATCAAGAGAGTGCTGCAACGTGACGTGTACATGTACTGGCAATTCTGGCTCCTTGGGGCTGTTTGGACTCCGAGGATTAAAGGTAAAGCCTGCATTATTCCATTTCTTTTCTTTTTGGACTTTTTTTCTGTCTAGGAAGTGAACAAGCAAATTGGAAATCTGATTCTGAAATATGGTATTCTATATGTGCCCTAGACAGCAATCTAATATGAAAAATCAGTACAAGAACCATCACGTCACATACATTTATACCAAATTCTCTAATCTCTAATTTTGGAATAATTTCAGTCTGGGTTTTATACAACACAGAGACAGCTCTCCTGAGAGTCTTAAATGACCCTTTAATGCACGTTGACACTGGTGACGTATCACTGTTAATTCTTTGGGACATTAGCACAGCTTTTGATACCATTGATCATAGTATTTTATTGCAATGTTTGAATCAGTGTGCTGGAATTTCTGGGACTGCGCTAAAATGGTTTCATTCCTATTTATCAAACAGGTCATTTGTAGTGTTTGTGGCTGATAGGATGTCTGTCCCTGCATCTTTTAGCAGTGGTGTGCCTCAAGGTTATATCTTGGGTCCACTTTTATTTACATTGAATATGCTCCATTTAGGTAATCTTATTCAACTATTTAATGTTTCTTTTCATGTTATGCTGATGATACACTAGATATATCTTTCTGTCAAAAACAAATGACATTACTAGATGGTCAATCTTACCAATTGTGTGACAGCAATTAAAATCTGGATGTCTCAAACTGTTCTTAAATTGAACAATGTCAAAGAAGAGGTCCTAATTGTGGGTTCTGAGGACATGTCCAAAAAGGTGCAGTCAGCTCTTGATTGTGTTGGCTTAAAGGTTAAACCCTTTGTGGGAAATCTCGGTGTGATGCCCATCTTAGTTCCTCAATACATATCAAGAAGCTTCTTCAGTCCTGTTTTTTTCAACTTGGAAACATTAGTAAAGTTAGAAATTTCCTGCCCTTTACAGACATTGAAAAAGTCATTTGTGCTTTTGTCTCCACCCATTTGGACTACTGTAATGTGTTGTTCACTTGTCTGAGTCAGAGAGAGGTGGCTCATTTGCAGCTTGTTCAAAATGTAACAGCCCGTCTCCCTTTGTCTTAGGACAAAGCGTAGGGAGCGTATTACACCAGTATTAGCTTCTCTTCACTGGTTATCTGTAAGCTACAGAATTGATTAAAAATTTTTAGTGCTTACATATCAGGGTGTCCATAACAAGGCTCCAGCATACATCACTGAGCTCTTCACAACATTGAGAACTCTAAGTTCTTCAAATCCAGGGTTATTAGCTGTCCCCTGTATGAACTTAACATAAAAGGGGGACTAGGGGTTTGCAGCTTATACCCCAAAATTGTGGAATAATCTCCCTATTTGATTCTCTTGCTTTCTAAGCCGGTGTGTATTTGAGTATTTATTTGTATGTCTTTTTTATTGAATATAGGATTATATTGTACTTTAATTGTCCTGTGTTGCACATTATTTGTAAGCATTTACTAAAAAGCACTTTGTGATTTACCATAGAAAAGTGCTATATAGATAAAGTTTTACTTTATGTTTACTTTTTATCCAATTGGTCAGAAGGTGTAGATTCATTTTCTAACTTCATCACACCACCCTGTCACTGATGACTTTCCTCTAACAGCACACATCCAAAAGTGACTTCTCTTGCTCATGAGCTTGGCTTTTTTTTTTTAAACAGCTGTGTTTGTTAATCTGGCTCCTTACTTAACCATCAAGATGCCTGCAGGAAGGACAGCTAAAGTCAGATTTTGTTGTTTCTTAAAGTAGGGGGTCAAAGAAATGTGCGGGGACACTGATGGTTTTTCTCAGACTGCTACATATTTGGTATGGAAAAGGACTCTCGAAGAAAGTTTCATTTACTTGGGATTACTCTGGAGTAAATAAGAAAAACATTTAATAGGGTGAGATACAATAGGCAAGATTTCAAGGCACTGGTGCGATCCTTATCTTAACAGAACTGATGCTGTTATTGTAATGAAAAAGCTGTAAAGAAGCATTAAGTATTTTTTTTTTTGTCCAGAGAGCCAATTATGTCATTGTGCATTATTAAAATTGCACCTAGATAATTAACCGATATTGTTTTGGATTTAAAGGGTGAACGAGGGTCAGTGGGTCATCCTGGAATACCTGGTGAGGACGGGAGCCCGGTGAGTAGGAAGCTTGTTCAGCTATTTTAACTGATCCTGTTGCTCTTAAAAAAACATAGATAAATTATACCCACGTTCATGACTTAAACATGTTTAATGGTCGAAATTGCTATTTCTTGTCATGGACAGGGTGAAAGGGGTGATCAGGGTCTGAACGGAACTCAAGGACACCAAGGCTGCCCTGGCAGAAGAGGCCTCAAGGTATAACATGCTAGGAATACAATCATCTCCTGTTCTCCGTTCTAAGATTTTATTGTGCTTTGATTGTTTTGTGTTTAGATACTTTAACCTTTTACACCACACTGTAATCAAGTCCTCAGCCGCAACATTCTATACAAGCTAGCTTCTTACAGATTCATTTTGTTAAAAAAAAAGTCTTGTGCATGAAATGTCCATGAAATACATTTTCATGAAGTTATGTAGGAATCTATGACTGCAATCATTAATGTACCTTTTTGTATTTTCTACAGGGGTCGATAGGATACACTGGGAATCAAGTAAGTACTCATGAATCATGCTCATCATGTTTGGCCAGAAATTGGTAATCCATTTCCTTAGTGTGTATCTTCTTTTTTTTTTTTTGTCTAACAGGGAGAAGACGGAGAGTCCGGGCTCATTGGGGTGGATGGTCAACAGGTGATCTGCCATCCCTAAAATACAGCATATTGTTTCTGATACATCTGATTCTTGCAGTTGAATTCATTAGTTAACACTTGTTTATTGCTTCACATAACATGTTTATTGAGTCAGCTAATCCTGGTCCAGGATATCACTCGTTAAGGTAGTGCTAGCTCTGCAACCAGTAACCAGAATGTTGTAAGTTTAAATCCCAGGCGTGCCGGAGGGTCACTGTGGTGCACTTGAGCAATACCTGTGTTATGAATTTGAGTGATTTGCTGATTTATTGTATCGATTCTGGGTCCCAAACAGGGTGAGTCTGGTGCAAACGGAGTGGCAGGACTGAAGGGAGATCCAGGACGGCCAGTGAGTACATCATTTTTTATACAGCAGCATGGGTTCATGAAATAAGGTCCAATAAA
>JAOVVH010000048.1:2060111-2071681 GCA_028566435.1 Scorpiodoras heckelii | reverse complement strand
TTGTTAGTCCCCTTTACTCTGTTCTCTAATGGTCAGGACCCCCACAGGACCAGCACAGATCAGGTACTATTTGGGTCATGGATGATTCTCAGAACTGCAGTGACACTGGTGTTGTGATTGTGTGTTAGGGTGTGTTGTACTGGTGTGAGTGGATCAGACACAACAGTGCTGCTGGAGTTTTAAAACACCGTGTTCACTTACTGGGGGTCCAGATCATTACAGAACAACGTAAAAACATTTCTAAAATAACTATTTGGAATAGTGAGAGAAAAAAAAGTGTTATAAGAGTAGTGCGGTGTCATGCTAAACAATTAACTCTGACACTACAGGCAATGAGCTAATGAAAATGATGTGCCACAGACTGGAAGGCTTGATGCATCGATTTCCTATACTCAAAGCAACTAAGGATTTAGTCATTATGATTCATTAAAGAAAGCACAAGACAGCACAACAAAACGGGCCTGGCATCTAAGGACAAAATACACGCACGCAAATATATACCCACAAATAAATAGACAAACAAAAGCATCAACAGTCATTAATATAGGCAATGAAACGAGGGGAACATTATCGTTTCCAGCTGCTTAAAAAAAGCACTTTTATTGAACTGCCGTGTATATAGACGTGTGTCGTCCGTGTTTGATATCCTGCTCTATGCTTTTTGAACACTATAACTGTAGCACACATAACATGCAGAGCTTAATGGTGTAACTTTCCGGCTTGAAATTTGCAAAGGAATCTGAGGAAAACTGAATTGTGTCTTTAGGAGTCAAGGTTCTCGGGGTATGGGCTGAAATGTAGCGCTATAACCTGGGTTTAGAGTGAGTCAGCAAAAGCTAAACACTAAAATGAGGCATAGATTGCTGTTCTAACAAGCTGAGTACTTCTGTGTCTTGATAAGATGATAAAGTCACTCAAGATAAATGCCATAAAGTTGTCATTTATCACCAAAAACTATAGATCAAGGTCTGTCTCATGGAAGATGCTAATCACAAAATACAAGCTAGTTAGTTGGTTTATCAACCAGTTCAGTTTAAGACCTGTGTCCTGGGCAAAATGTAAAGCACAATGCATTAAAGCTCCAGAGTGTCTTATGATGATAATACTGATCCTTATGATAGCAGAACTCTACAAACCCAAGTAAGGTAGATCTAGGGGTAGATCTTTGTGAACACAATGGGATCAAGAAAAAAAACACCTATATAACCATCAGAGTTGGAAATATTCAGTAGGTAATCAGTCTTACCTACTGTACCTTTAAAGGGCAAAAGTGCTTTCAAGGGATGAAGGGTTTATCACAATTCACCTTGCCATGGGCTATTTTTAAACCCCACCTTTAAAATGAAGTGAAAACTGGTCTTTAGAGTCTTTAGTTCCTTTGTGTTTCCTTTCTCAGAGTTCCTGGTCTTCTGGGGTTGATGGCATTGTCATATTTGGCGAGCTCACTCAGTACCACAGTGTGGCTGCAGGTGTTGTCAGTGGAGGGTATTTGGGACGAAAGCCTGGGGAGCAACACTTAGGGGTCGGGGTGTGGTGTACAACATTACAAGCTGTATAAGCTCAGGATCCATCTTTATTTTTCTTTGTTGACTATTTTTTTTGTACTATAATAATGCAACAACATAGTCTAATATTGCTCAATCGCTGCATAATATTAACAGTAATTAAAAACAATGGCATCTGCAAGAAGTGATCTATAGGGGGCCAAGCATTCTTTGCACAGAGCGCTGTACACACTAGAAGTGATTGATCCTGCAGATTTGATAGCGTGACAAACAGATGAACCATCAGTTTCACTTTTCTGTTATCTGTCAACATTAAAAACGTTCACACTTCACTGTTTCCTGGCTGCTTTAGTCAGCGTGTTGTACTGTAATCACTCTTACAGTTCATTGAAGTATATCAGAGACTGAGGACGGCTGCGCTGACCTGCAGAGACTCCAGCCGTAATTGTTTTTTCATTGATTGACCAACAGTGTGGAGAGAGAGGGAGAGAGAGAGAGAGAGAGAGAGAGAGAGAGAGAGAGAGAGAGAGAGAGAGAGACATGTTGTATTCAATTTAACTCAGAAGTAAGAATTTGCAAGTGGGAATTACATAACTTTTAAACTGTGCACATTCAAGCTACAAAAAGTGGGGGAAAAAACATGGATGCTTCTAAGAAAACTTGTTTGTTCATTCAGAAAGCTAGCATGGTAATGTTAGTCATATAAATAATAATAAAGTGATATTTGAAGTTATCATCTGTTGACTGATGGAGACTTGACTGATGGAGGGTAAAACTGCGTGTAGTCACAGCCATCACAGGAAAGCTGTTTATAACAGTTGCATTAAAAGGCAAATTCATGGTTTCATATGTCTATCTTTAGACTGTCCAAAATGGTGATCTTTAGGCTGTCCATGTGGGGCCATCCTCAACATCAGCAAATGTTTTTCAGGTGATGAGAACTCCAAACAGATATCAAGAGTCAAAGTGGATCAGCTAGGTCCATTGAGCAGAAGAAAACAGGACTACAGGTATCTTCCGGTGTCTCAGACATAGAATATGTAGCTCGACAGGGAAAGAAAGAGAAGGGAGTAGGAGGGGAGGGGAGGGCGGGGGCCCAGATTATTAGTGGCAGCTGTGGGCTTGTGGTTAAGGAACCAGCCTTGTGATCGAAAGGTTACCGGTTTGATCCCCGCAACCGACAAGACACGACTGAAGTGCCGTTTAACAAGGCACCTTACCCCCAACTGCTCCCCAGGTGCCCTGGACGAGACTGCCCAACGCCCCAGGGTAGTGTGTGCTCACTTCACCAATGTGTATAAATGTGCATGGATGGGTTAAATGTGGAGGACAAATTCCACTGTGTGCAAGCACAGTAGGCCAATATTTCATGTTTCACATCCCAGTTTACAAACTTACAGCCTACAAACCTGCCAGATCTGTACATTTGTCTAAGAAGCAGATGTGCAAGAAGCTTGACTAAACAAATATTATTTCAGCCTAGAGTGAGACTGTGTCTGACTGCCATATAATAACTGAAAGGATGTTCCTTAACTGTGGGGCTTTGTAAGAGAAAGCTCTGCCCCTATTGTAGCTGTCATTATACAGGGTACTAACAAAGATCCTGCACCTTTTGATCAAAGTACACATAGCGGTTTATAAAAGACTACGGGTTCGCTCAGCTACAGGACCATCCAGTGCTTTATTGATAAATAGTAGTATTTTTCCTGAGATGGAAGAAGGTTATCCTAGTAATATTATCTACACGAGCTTCACATGAAAGACTGGAGTCAATAGTAATGCCAAATGCTTTTAATGCTGCACATAATGCAACCAGTGACAGGTGATATAACTACGCATCCCTGCTGCTTAGACAAAGAATAGAAAATTCAACAGTCAAAGCATATAATAAGGTACTACCAGTCAGTGAATTTGTGCTTAATATGATATTATTATTAATATTATATTTTTTCAATGTTAAAGCGAAACCCACACACCAGCAAACCCACACATAGCAATAATTAACCCATTTAAAAGCACCAACCAGTGGCACATCTAGGATTTTTCTGACTAAGGGGCCATCAAGGGGCCACAATATTCATAGAGGGGCCAAGTATTTGTCCAACATACTTACACACAATCCCCAGTTTTGGTAAGAACACATTGGTATGTACACATTTCACCAGTCACACCATGTTCAAACATGTTCATCTGTAAGCTTTATTCATGCTGGACATTCCTATATGGCTCATTAGCACCACTAGTGTTTGGGCATGGAATTGCATCCACCTATAATCTGATCATTGCTCTCTGGCAAAGGACAGATGAGTGACAGGACAGGGGCACTTCAGGGGGCCAATCAGATTTCAGCTGGGGCCAATGCCCCTGTGGCCACACCCCTAGAATTGCCACTGGCACCAACAGTATATGAAACCTGATACTACATAACATTAAGAACATTTAAAGATTGTTTAACTGAATTAAATGTAAATCAATCAATCAGTCAATCACATTACCATTTGGAACGTATGTTTTGAAAATCGAAAGGAAAATATTAAATGCCAGGTGCCAGTGCATCCAATTTAAGGCTTTTTAATGACAAAACCTCTGTAATCATTAAGAAATTTTAATTCCTTGTTTTAACAAACAAAACAAATCATATGCATAAGGTTTTTTTTGTAAAGATAGAACTGAATGAACTGAACTCTAATGGCTGTGCCAGAAATGCTGAAGAAATGCTGCACCAACCTGAAACTTAGTGGTTCATCTTGTCAGTACCAGTCAACTAATGAGCTGACTAAGGATTCTTCATTCTTCATATCAATAACATCCAATAACATGAGGTCAAAAAAACAAAAACAGTACTGATATGATGCTGACAAAAGTGGGCCTGTACAGGGTGCTCGGCAAGTGACCCATGGGCAAATCTGAAGCGACCAATTAGAAAGCAGCCTCAGGCTACCTGCTTGCCAAAGGTTTAAGGCTCCGAATAAATAGTCATTTGGCAGGCGCCTTGCACACAGGATGTACATGTATTCACACAGAAATTAACCAAACGCACTGAACATTTTTTAAAATGCTAATGTGAATACAAGGTGCATAGTATGACTAAATTTTTTTTTTTAAATATATTTTTAACTTAGGTTAACATGTTTAAGCAGCCTTTTTTCCTCTGGATAATTTGAATTTGATGATACTGTGTATCATCTGCATAACAGTGGAAGCTAATATTGTGTTTCAGAAAGTTTTACCTAGCGGTAGCAGATATAGTGATATAAAAAAGCAATGGGCCTAAAAGAGAGCCTTGTGGAACACCAAACTTTACATTTGGTGATCTATGGTATCTCTCATCTGGCTTTGCTGAAACAGTGTATCATCGGCATAACAGTGGAAGCTAATATTGTGTTTCAGAAATATTTACCTAGAGGTAGCATATATAGTGATAAAAAGCAATGGGCCTAAAAGAGAACCTTGTGGAACACCAAACTTTACATTTGTATGCATGGAGGAGTCACCATTTACATTCAAAAACTAATAATGGTCGGTTAAATAAGACCTGAACCAGGAGAAGGCTGCATCTCATTTTCTCTTTTTATCACTTTAACCGGCGCTGTCTCAGTGCTATGATGGGGCCTAAATATTGATGGATAGATTTCATAAATGTTATTCCTATGTGTGCATATATACAGTGCTACAACTTTTTTCTATGATCTTGGAGAGAAAGGGGAAGCTTTATATTGGCCTATAATTGGACAGCTGACAGTGATTGAGGTCAAATTTTTAATCAGGGAAGTGATAGCTACTAGTTCAAAGGATTTAGGTATGTACGGTATTGCATTTGCTTACCTCTTGGAAAGGGTCACATGATAAGTGAATCAGTGAATTCAGGGAACATTGTGACTGATAAGACCCAAACAGAAAGCAAGCGTTGGTGTCTGTGTCATCGGTTCCAAAAGCCCCTTGTTGCCGAATGTCCATATGACAACACAGCCCCACAGTGTTAAATCTAAAATGGGGCTGGCAGCATTTTTAAAGGTCTCTGTAAAACTCTGGAGTAATATGGATGCCAGGTGTAAGTGTAGCAAAAGTGATGCCTTTTTAAAAAAAAAGTGTTAGTGTGGACATAGCCTAAAAACTTTTCTATACCTCGGGAGGCTCTCCTTCCATGCTGTTTGGAGTATTACCAATTTACTTCGATGCCATTTCATTTAAATTTGTTTAATTTTTGTTTTAATTTTAATTTGGACAGTGAGTTTACCTCTGTAAGAAAAACCCAGGTCCAAAAGATGTTGTTACATCTCTCCCTACTGGTTTGATTTGGAAATGCATGTTTTATAATATTCAGTGGAAAGCAACCAGGGCCGATCATTTGAACCTTCTAACCAGCAAAGTCCATAAAGTGTCACTCAGAATATTTCACAATTTACCCAGGAAAGTTATTATTTTAAACAATTAATAAAATATATAAAATTTTCTGCAATGTAATACACTTTGATAAACCTAATGTTAGAAGGTGAATGATGAACATGATAAGATAAGATAAGGTAAGATAAGTCTTTATTGATCCCTTCGGGAGCGTTCCCTCAGGGAAATTAAGTTTCCAGCAACATCAATTATTACAGTGCACACAGAAAGGTAATAATAGTAATGAAGAGAAAATAAGAATAGAAAAATAAAGAATATATGAGATTAATAAAAATAGTACTAATAATAATGATAGTAATAATAATAATAATAATAATAAAAAGGAATATACAGTATAAGAACATATATAATATAGGGTGTATATAAGAATCTGATAATATGTAGTAATAATAATAATAATAATAATAATAATAATAATAATAATAATAATATTGAAGAATATACAGTATAAAAATATATAGAATATCATGCTCAGAATTATAACAATAATTATTATAAGGAACTTACAGGAATTTCATAAATGAGACATAATAATAGTCATGATAGTGAATGATTCAGTCATAAATCATTAATGTGTAGCACAAGATCAAATAAAATAAAAAGCAAAATAAATATGAAATGAAAAGCTAAAGTATATATTTTAGATTCTTTTTTGAAACCCTTAATAAATCATGGCTGACAAATATCAAAATATCATTGTGTAATAACAATTTCTCCAAACAAACTATATCTTCTTCTACAACAAACTGTTATCTAAAACGATCTGAGACCACAGAAAGATCCAAGAGCGACTGCTTTCATTAGACAGGCTTGGGTGCGAGTTTGGCCCATAGTCTTTCCCAGAATGCCGTCTGTTGTTGGGGCTCCTCAGGCCAGTCTATGTAAGTTTTCCTCTTGACTATCCGTGCCAGCCTGTGGTGAGCGGACAGCTGCTTAGGCGAGATCTTCTCCAGGAACACAACGATCAGGACATCCCTGTGCTCCACTAGCAAGCGGTGAGTGGCCAGCTTCATCTCTAAAGAGCACCACTTGCTGCGCAGGTAGTGACGGCTGAGAAGGCAAAGCGTGTGGCGGCTCCTGTACAGACTTCCTGTGATGTTCTCTACAATGTCTACCCCCAGATGAAAGTCCCGGCTGTGGAGACAGATGCGCAGGAAAGGTGGTCCTCGTTTCTCCAGGTTGGGAAGAAGCTCATCCACGACCCAACGCTCGTCCATTCCAGAGTACGACACAAAAACGTCGTACTGATAGCGGTGGTTAGCATTCCCTCGAATGGCTTCATCCACCCAGCCATGAGCGATGTATATAAATGCCTGCAAGTAATCTCCGGCAAGATTATAGACTAGAACCACTAACATGAAAAACAGAATCCCAAGAGAAGTCGAGGTAAATAAAATGAATTCCACATGTAGGACGCAGTTGGACTCGACATACTTAGCAAAGTCTTGGACACCGTTAATGTTCCGGCATGCTAATGCAAACATCCCTGTTATTACTTGGACTTGTCTTTGGTGTTTGGCCCATTCGTTAATCCAAGCATTGTCACAGTTGCAGTGGAGCACCATGTTAGTCAGGAAAAGATACCGTAGATTTAAAAGTGGCCTGGCAAAGTTTTCAATGACATTTAAGTCATTGTATACATAAACAGTTAGATATTTGAGTGACTTCAAGTCCTTGGTAAAATCTTCAGTCAAGGAAGGAATTCGGCATTGTTGCAAATCCAAAACTTTCAGCATTGTCAGATTGTGTACCATGATACCAAGATGAGGTTGGTTGTACAGGTCTACGTTTAAAAGTTCGAGGTTCTGAAGGTGTAAAAGTGTATTAAGATCAACAAGATCAACAAAAGTGGACATAACTTGAGAACATAAATAAAAGTTTTCCAAGGACTTGAAGTATTTCCCAGCAAACTCTGAACCACACAAAAGCTGTTTGACTATAGCAGTCAGATTGACCACGGACAGAAAGAACGGTTTCTTGCAATCTAGGAAACGGACGCTTTGTCCGAAGATATGAAGACTGAGGCCAGGCTTGGGGGCACTCTCGCTCCCGATCACAATGCTCATCGGGCGGCTACAGGAGCTAATAAAGAGCTCTGTGAGGTTTACTGGGATGCGACCAAACAGGAGACCAAGATTGATCTCAACCTCTGCAGTCTCCGATGACGGACGTCTGAGACACCCAACTGAAAATTTCCTTAAAGAGGATAAATTAGTCAAGGAAGAAGGCTCGAAATATTTCACTACATTATGTTCAAGCATCAGTGACTCTAAATGATCCAAACCAAAGAACGTGAACCTGCTAATTGCAGAAATTCTGTTGTAATCCAACATTAAAGTCTTTAAAGTTTTCAGTTGCTTGAATGCAAAATCATCAACAAATGCAATGCTGTTACTTGCCAAGTCTAAACTTTCCAAACTCGCCAGTCCCGAAGGGGAAATCAAATGATTCGCTATGATCCGAGTAATCTTGTTGCCATGTAGGTTCAAGACCTTTAAACCGCTCAGACCCTCAAATGCAGCAAAGTTAATGGAAGATATTTCATTACCTTTCAAATTCAAATATTCCAAACTATGGAGACCATTAAAAGTCTGATTATCGGTCATAAACAATAAGCTCTTATCCTTTAGGTATGAAACTTGCAACTTATCAAATCCTTCAAATGCAAAATCCTCTATCATGGATATTTTGTTATAGGAGAGATCAAGAGAGCTGAGATTTCTTAGACAGTAAAACTGTCGTCTAGTTATTTTGCTTAATCGACTTCTATTTAGCCTGAATTTTTGTAACAGCTTCGCAGAGTCGGATGGTTCACAAAGATTATCGAGTGCCTGTGGCGAAAATTCACCATCTAATTCCAAAACGCGTAGATTGTTCAGAAATCTCATGAAATATAACTCGTCTTGACTGAAGGAGCTAGTGAGCTTCATTTCCCGTAGCCCAGTGCATCCATCAAGCCCGATATCTTTGTGAAGCACAAATCGAGTTTCTAATTGTAGATGTAGGTTTTCAACTGAAAAATTAAACACAATATCACAAACTGACCCGAGGCCACCTTGTTCCAAGTCTGTTTCAAACGTCGCAATCTTCTGCACTCCAGACTGCATCAGGTGTATCTTCAGAACCGCATTCGTGGGCATGTTCAGTAAAGAAATCTTTGGGAAGTCCGTGAAAGCACCTTCTTCTAAACACTTCAGATTCGGAAATGCAAACTTGACACTTTTCAGAGCTTTGAAACGTTCGCTCGGCGGAGCATCCTCCGAGCTCGGACAGTTTTGCTGTCTCCGAATGATGACCTTCTCGTCAGCTGTAACATACAGTGATGTAAGTGATTGTGAGAGTTCAGCAAATCTGCATGAGATATCCAGGAGTTCTGTGCCACAGCTGTGGAAGCGCACGACTTTGAGGTCTTTCAGTCCACTAAATGCATCTGTTGACATGCTGGACATATTGTAGTGATTAAAGGAAAGCTCGGTCAAGCTAGGTAGCTGCCCGAAAGCATTTGGCAGCACAGATGGACTGCAGCATTCTGTGGTTCTAGGAATAATTTCATCCACGGCGAATGATATCACCTTCAAATTTGCCAACCCTGCAAAAGCTCCAGAATGAATGACCTTGACACATCTTATAACGTACAACTGTTCAAGGGTGGAGAACCGCTCGAAAACATTTGGATGGAGAACCAGTCCGGGTGCTGCTACCAGGCAAAGGCTGTTAATTTGTGAAGGAATTGTGGCAAGATCCAGCTTCACGTCACTAACATCCGTACATTTGGCCGTAAGGCTTCCCATCAGACATCCAGAGGTTAGGCTTTCAAACATTTTAGCGTCTTCGTAGACGAAACATTTTTCAGACATCCAGCACGTAACCGGCGATAGCAAGAGCAATGAGAGGAACCGAGACGCCACTAAATGATTAGACTCCATTGTTTGATGAGAATCTGGTCAGATTATGCATCAGTGAAATCCATTTGCTTTGTCCATTGTGGTTAAAGATCCAAGAAGTGATGAAGAGATGCGTCAAATCCGAAGAGCTGGGATGTTTCTGTAGCTTTTGCCGGCACGGTTCTCATTTCTTCAAAAGAGGAACCTCATGCAAATCAGCTATATTTTTAAACCTACATCTGTTCTCATTGAAGACGTAGAATGTGTTGGATAGATATGGATCTTTGCAGCATGTTTCAGTGCAGAATTCTAAGCATACGCTTAAGCAATGTGTCAAACATTTAAATACTGTTGATTGTTTTTTGCATTGTTAAATACAGTAAATTTAGATAAAATTAGATTATGATTACTTTCCTGACCATTTTAGCAAGGCAGTTTATCCCACAGATAGCAGATTTCACTAATTCATACTCCTTGTATAATAGTTCATAAAGACAATATTGCATCTTTCATTATTCAAATTAATGTCTTTTTCTCATTCTTGGTTAACAGTAGGGCAAATTTATCCTACTTCCTTGTTCTAAGTGCTTGTGTTTGCAGGATGCATGTCCTCCCCAGTGATCCCAGTCATGTCCATCCTTCATCCTGGCCGTTTCTTGTTCTATTTGTTTTCTCTTTCCATCCTCTTCTCTGATTCTCATCCTCACCATCCCGCCCAATGCTGCGTTCATTTTCTTTAAGGACAAAAAGCTTGCCCCAGGCGTCCTTGTTGCGCTGAATCCTGCTGCATCAAAGGGTCCGTCACCTGAGGAGGGCACGCATTACAATACCAGCTCACCTTCCTTTCCCTTGTCCGTCAGTTTCTCGAATGACCCCTCGACCCTACCGTGACCTCCCGAGACACGACAAATTCAGGACCGAAGCCTATTCACCTCTTTAACTTTTTAACTTTAAATCGTTTTGTTTACAAAATTCGCCTTTTTGCTTTTTGCTAGTAAGGTACAGGGCCATGCAAATTGGCATTGATTCAAGCCTCATGAACTGCACTGGAGCAATGAACATTGTTCTTCCAAATAATTTTTTTTCCTCTTTTCCTCTGTAAAACATTAATTAAATAATGACACATACTTTTTTTTTAATCCACTCAAAAATTTCAGAGGTTTAGCCAGAACCAAGAGGTGGCACAGTGGATAAAATAAAAATACTAAAATATTAATATATTAATATATTTGTTTAAAAAAATATTTTTTTAAAGGGTGGGGGGGATCCATTTAAATCACGCTGATTTACAAATATATGTATACAGTACAGTACTGTGCAAAAGTTTTAGGCATCCTATTGTTTTTAGGTACAGCTTTTGTTATTACAGTCAAAGTCTCCAGAAGAGCTGTGGCAGATTCTCCAAGACACTCATGAAAACTTAAAAGTTAATTTCCTTATAAAACTGCACACATTGTACCTGGGAACACTGTTTAAAAAAAAACACGTCAAATATCGACTTCCTTTCGTTTTTTTTTTACTGTTTACTGCACTTTATGGTGTTTTCTTTTCATTATTTTCAAAGGCATCTTTGCCTTACTGTGAATCTTTGCATGTGCGTAAGTCTGCATCGTACCGTACAGTAATTAGCTGGTAAGTTTTACCGAGCGTCTTGGAGAATCCACCACAGCTCTTCTGGAGACTTTGACTGCCACACTTTCTTCTTTTTTTTTTTTTGCATGTAAAACCCAGCAGCCTTCATTATGTTTTTTGTCTGAAAAGTGGTCTGTTATGTAAT
>JAOVVH010000048.1:2040601-2054008 GCA_028566435.1 Scorpiodoras heckelii | reverse complement strand
ACACACACACACACACACACACACACACACACACATGTCCAATGCTCTGAGACGAAAGTCAAACACTTTAATACCAGGTTAAAGACAGAGGGATTATCTTAGACACGGATAGAGGACTTGATACTCTTTCATGCATTCATGACAGCCTAATCCTCTTTTTTCTTTTTTTCTCTCCCTCTGTATCTATCTGTCTCTGTCTCTCTCTCACTGTGTGGCCTGTAGCTAGAGTACACACATGAATAAGAATGAGAATCTTCACTCATCCTCATGCATTTATTGAGCAGATCTCAGAGCTCAGAGAGCGCGCACACACACACACACACACACACACACAGAGAGAGAGAGAGAGAGAGAGAGAGTAATCTGACTACATAATATGATTATTATCCAAAACCACATTTTTTTTTCAAATCTAATGCCTTACGCACAATTAAAAAAAATAACTATGTTTACACCATAACGCTGCTGAGTTCTCAATTCCGATTGGTCAGCAGGTGTTGATTAATTTCCTGAATTAGTAGTGCAGCTGCAAATTGCAGGTTTATAACAATTGTTTGTTACAATTTTTATTGTGAAGCTTTCTGTAAGTAGAAGTTTCTTTAACGTAAATTTATGCAAGGAGTCTCCAGTGTCAGCGTTAAGCACGTTTCTGATGTTTTGGTAACATGACAACGCCGACAGCGACAAACACTACGATGGCGTACTTCGTTACGTATCAACATCCCACGGAGCTGATTCGTCTGATTGGAAATAAAAACGACACTCTAGTGAAGGAACTACTGTTTATATCTGCGTGAACACAAAGAAAACCAGGACATCATTACATGTAACGATAAAGAAATTGTTTGCTAATAAATGAGAATTAAAAAAAACTCCTCTGTCCTTAAAATGCCTGAAAACTTAGAGTGACAACTTTCCCACTGACACTGGAGACTCCTTCCATTACACTTTTACTGTCTGTTTATATGGTCGTACAGTGTTATGTGTTACTACAGAAACGATAATGAATAAAAAAGCTCGTTCATACGTATACACCTGTTTTATTTAGCCTTCAGTCGCACTACAGTCAGAGTAGCTGCTATAGAAACATGAATCAGCACCTTAATCTGAGAAAAGAGAACTTTTGGTCCCTACTGCACACCTACGAAGTGTACTCTTTGTGTTTATCGGGTAACGTGAGTGTGATGTGAGGGTAATTTAGTCAAACGGATGGCCGTAACTAACACGCGGTGTTGTGCCAGGCTTTAATTAGGCCTGGCTGAGGTCTGCTCGTGTGCTGGCTTTGCGCCCGCACCATGGGAACATCCATATGCTCACAACAACAGCAAAACACACACACACACACACACACACACACACACACACACACACACACACACACACACACACACACATATATACACAGTGGATCACAATGCACAGCGATGCACTATGCGCTGACAACAACACACACACAGCGACACACTGAGACTGTGGAGAGGTTCGGACACCTGCGGAGAAAACTGCCTGAGGTGGATCTTTGTCTTTTCTCTTTCACAGACGCTGTTACCAAAACAGTTACGAGTTAATAGGTAATGCTGCAAGACCGGCAATAATAATAAACCTTAATAAACCACTTTAAGAGAAAGTGCTAAAACGTCTAGGAGTCTAACAATTGCTTCTTGGAAACTGATTTCTTAGAATATAGCCATGGAGCTATAGTCAAGATCTCTGTGTTTTTATTTATTTTTTTATTTTTATTTTTTTTAATTTTATTTTTTTTTATTACCTCTGAACATCAGTGCTGTCTCCTATACTGTGACCTGAATTGGCTACTACAACTCTTTCTAACTCTTGTAATCTTTAGATACAGCACTGACAGGCGATTTGCAAATGATTCGTCGTTTTTTCAAACGACTCTTTGAAGAGTCAATTTGATGAGTCACTTTGCAAGTACAGACTCCGTGTGTTGATTTACATAGCACTGACCTGTACACTAAGAGCTTAATTAGTTGACTGTCCAGCTATGTCTTTTATATAGTATTGTTTAGGAAGAATAAAGTAGTAATTGGTGAGTCATTTTTTTCCAAATGACTCCTTTAAATGAACCAAACGAATCACTTTGCAAGCACACACCTAAAGAACCTAAATTACATAAATGTTTAATTTAAATAATTTACATAATTATATAAAAGCATCTCCATCATCTTTAGTGGTCTGGTGGTGTAAAATGTAGCATGCACAATTTTATACATGCTGCTCTGAGTGAATCAACCTCGTCAAAATCTTGCACCGTTTGATTCATTGAACAGTGAAAAAATATTATCAAATTACTAAAGTACATCATAATGACCAATGCTAGTATCTATGTACATAGTCCTAAATGAGTCTGGGATTTGAGGGAACTCTTCTGTCAGATGGTGATGTTTGAACTGCACCATATGACTCCTTCAAGTGAATCATTTGAATCATTTCGCAATGATTTCGTAGCACTGCATGAATCATACAGTAAGAGCTAAATTACCTGACTATGTAAAAGGTTCTTCATGCTAAAACTTTGTTCATTTTACAGTCAGCTACTATGACTGTTACCTGATCTTCATATATTTAAAAAACATAAAAAAAAAAGTATAAATAATAATGTTGGGTGAGTCATAGGATTCGCCTTTTTCAGATGACTCCTTTGTGTCTATGTAATCGCAAAGACTTTATTTAAATAACCAGTCTTTAATTAAATAAACCTTTCAGTTGAATCATTTTAGGGGTTTTGTGGTGGAAATGCAGTAATACTTGTGCATGCTGATCTGCCTGACAAATCAACTGAATCAAAACTTGTGGCCATTTGATTCGTTTAAACAGTGGGGAAAAAAGAGTCGACTCCATAAAATGAGTCACATATTTTCAAAATGAGTTTGAGCTGCAACTTTTTTTCCCCATCCATTCTTTCTCTGTTCTGTTTTTGCTTACTTGTGATTGCCATCTGTGTACATGTACGTGTGTATGTGTGTGTCTGTCTGTGTGTGTGTGTGTGTGTGTAAGAGAGAGAGAGAGAGAGAGAGAGAGGGAGAGTCTGCAACCCAACCTTACTTTCCCCTCCGCATGATCTCTGAGAGTGGGAGTGTGTTACGCAGTGTGTGATAGTGATGCTAATGAACACTCTAGAAGCTTAAGCACATAGCAGGGGGGTAATAGCAGCATCCCACGGGCTTCTGGCTCGCTGTGGAGTTTTTATGACCCGGAGAGCGACACACAATACACGAGCCACATTTTAGTGTCTATTTAACTACCTCCTCCCCTCTCCTCCCTCTTCCACTCTCGGCAAGACGATTTCGCACTTCGAGCCGCCCTCGAATGTCTTTGCTTGGCACTGAATTGCGGCTAGTTTACCATTAATGCGGGCGCCGTTGACGTTTACAGACTCATGCTGACTCTTATACTCATTCCTGGTGATGTTAGGGGTGCGGGAGAGCAAAAACAGAGAGCGGAGGGATCATAAACAAGACATAAAGAGAGCCACAATGTCAAAGGCAGCAAAGAGTTTTAGGATAATGTGTAATAATCATGTAATAAACTATGCATTGCCACAGTAAACTTGCAGTTACAGGATTTAGACATGGCAATGCTAGAGATTTTTGTAGATTCCCCTTTATTGTTTATTATTGGTCAAATTTGTTTATTATTACTGTCATCTCATGCACAAAAAATGTTACAAGTATTCCCATTAGGACTTTACATACAAAATTTGTTGTTGCACAATCCGGTGTGACCCAAATCAGGATGGGTTCCCTTTTGAATTTGGTTCCTCTCAACGTTTCTTCCTCTTAACATCCTCTTGCCGGCGTTGCCCCCGGTTTGCTCATTAAGGAAAAAAATGTATGTACATTAAAAGTTATTTCTGGATTGTATGTCTTTGTAAAGTTGCTTTAGGACAAAATCCACTGTTAGAAGTGCTTTAGAAATAAAATTGCATTGAATTTAGTTGAATTGCTTGTCTTGCAATACTTCTAACAATTAAAACAGATTTTGATCAAAGTTTACTTTATGTAGGGATTATTACGTACAGAAGCTGAGAGAATTTTTCAAATAATACAAATTAATTAATTTAATTTAATAAATTTGTGCATTAATAAATTCATACTTTTTATGAATTTGTTTATTCCTTAATTCATAAATTAATATATTAACAAAATAGTAAATAAAATTGTTTAATTTTAGTATTTATTTACGTATTTTTATAATGAATTATTTCAATATATTCATTATTTAATTAATTGTTTTTTTTTTATTAATTAATTGGAGAACTGAATACCAAACTCTACACACCAAAGTATGTACAAGTATAATATGATTTATGGTATGTTCAGTAAGTTCAGATATCAAAATAAGATGCAAATTAATCAATGCCTTTTTGAGGATTTATTAGAATTATACCATTAGAGTGTCTTTAACACTTTGGTTCATATGTATTATAACTGTATCTATTAACATCATAACATTACACACTTTCATGAAGTCTTGGACAGTGTGCGAGTATGTGAGCATAAGGACTTTTCACTAATATGCGAATATTGTAGTTAATGTGTACGCACATGTGTGTGTGTGTGTGTGTGTGTGTGTTGTGTTTGGAGGGAGTATTTGCTAAGGAGGGGGTGTGCGGGGGTGTGGGTGAAAGTGTGTCCCCTCTGTTATTGGCTCCAGGTCTCCAGTCACATTATGCATCTCATTGTGTCTTTGTGGGTGAGAGGCCTATAAAAAGCCGGGCTGTAGGGATTCGGTCAAACCAGAGAGCCTTCACTAACACACACTCACGTAGACAGAAGGGAGGACAGAGTGTGTGTGTGTTCCAGTTCTGCTATCCCAAAGTATTCTCCTATTCAGGTTTGTCAAGCTGAGTGCTGTTAAGAGGTTTATGACTGCAGAACGTCGATCTTTGCTCCACTTGTAAAAGACGTTTTGGGAAGACATTTTGACCAACAGGATATATAGGTCTTTTTGTCAAAGCATCAACTTTGTTGGAGATGGATTCTGACACTGGCTCCACCTGCAGTCGCAGCTCATCCCCAGACCTCACCGTTGACTCCGGCTTCTTCTCCAGCAAGCTGTTCCAGCAAGACGAGAATGCCTCCAATGGATCGGTGGCTTCTGGAGGAAAAAACCGGAACCGTCCAGAGCTGTCCAAAGAAGGCCTTCAGGAGCTGCGTCTCAAGGTGAACAGCCGTGAGCGGAAACGCATGCACGACCTCAACCAAGCCATGGACGGCCTTCGCGAAGTCATGCCGTATGCCCAAGGCCCCTCAGTGCGCAAGCTCTCCAAGATCTCCACCCTCCTGCTGGCACGCAACTACATCCTCATGCTCTCCAGTTCCTTGGAGGAGATGAAGAAGCTGGTGGGCGAGGTTTATGGCTCCAGCATGGCTCAGAACCATGCCCCAAGGCCTGTCTTACCACCATCCCAGCTTCCCCTGCACCCTCTGGCCCAGTCCTTGCACTCTTTGGCAGGTGGAGCTGCAGCTGTGAGCTCCAACCCTCTTCAGCACACCAGCACACACACAGCTATAGCTCAAGCTCCCCATTCTCCTCCTTCAGCGGGATATCTGGGCTTCCACACGCCACCAATTCCAAGTTTACTGAAGGACCCACTGCATTTGGCCAGCTCGTACAGGCACTTCCCTGGCATGCCATGTCCGTGCTCCCTGTGCCAACCTTTACCAGTGTCCACTGCCAGCCTGCACGGCCTTTCCATGAGCAAGTGAACCAGAAAACATCCAGTTTCCTAATCTAACCATGGACTCAAAAGTTGGAGCAAAGATCTTCCGAATGTTTATAATGTACAAAATGCTCTGCTCCTCAAGAAAAGACGTGTCTTGCATTGTTATATGATCGATAAGCTTGCTGTAGCTCAAGCGAAAAAGCCAAATGTGAATAGTATGTGATGTTTTGTACAGTTGATTTTTGTACAGTTTTGTACATGATTTCATAAATTAAAAGTTTATTATTATTAAAACAGCCTTTCCTGTTCTTTCTTTTAACATTCATTGCCAAGAATGGCGTATCAAATGAACAACAGCTTAAAGCTTGCATTCTTTCTGACTGCACTTCCGTCAGCTTTAAACGTACCTCCCAATACTTCCTTTCCTTCTTCGTACTTGCATTCCTTCCTACATTTGTAGTCAAACCTTAAGGATTAAAACGTCACTATATAAATGGAAACCATTGTTAAATATTTTAAGATATTTAAATAAGATGGGGTATTGGATTTGATGAACATTAACCATTTATGATGTAATAATATCAATATTAGCACTGCAGCCAGATTTCTGATATGGTTTCCAAATGATTATATTTATATTAAAATCCAGTGGAGCTACAAAGTAGCATGTGTGCGGGTGGGTGTGCTGTGTTTCTACCCCGCGTCCTGCTTTCATGCGTTTCTGATAATATCACGTATCTGTGTATGTGAATACAGCAATGGATAAACTATTATATACAAAATACTAATTATACATTAACATATTATTTAAGGAGATGGAAAGTGAAGCGTAAAAACAAATACAAAGATTTGACATGCTAAAGAGCTGTCAGGGGTGGCAGCTGCTAACTATATGTGTGTTTGTGGGGGGCGTATGGGGGTTATAAAATCATTCACCATATGTATCACACCTTTGCAAAGCCTTTAGAGCAATATTGGCCACGATATATCTATGTGCATAGCATATGCAGCAACACTTACTAACACTAGCTAGCATGTGCTATGTGCTGCTAGTCAAGCTGTAAAGCCATACAAAGGCTAGTTAATGCAACAGAGAGCGTCAGACGAGCCCATCAGTCGTGAACGCCCAGCGGGCAGCGCCAGGGAAGAAAGGAGGAGGCCGTCGCCAGGTTGGTGCATCTCTATTGTGTCCCACACGCAGGGGACAGGGACCGTTTCTTTTCATGTGTGCGCGGGAAGATTTGTCAATGTCCAACCAAGCTGCGGCCATATTCAGCCCTCAGCCGCTGTCATTAATTACGAGACAGCCTGGCATCTGCACATGGACATTTGTTAGACGGGAGACTGGCGAGATGGGTTCAACTAGTTTCTGTTTGTGATATGAAAAGCCGAGATGAACAGCATGCACATCAAAAATATCACAAAATAGACTGGATTATTTAAGACTGCGAGTAAGAAAGACATTTAATTTCATTCCTAAGAGCCACTAATTATTTTTTAGGGATTAGTTTTGAGTCCATGCAACTAGTTGCTAATCACTTTTGGTATTCTCTGGGGGAAAGAAGTGGCATAATAGTACAGTATAAACTGAACAAACATTTGATTGAATAAACAACAACATTGATGAGGTTATGACTAAAAATGTAAGAAGTAATAGTTACTTATGATACACACTGGACGATAAAATATGAATGTGTGTAATGATCATAAATCACTGATATTAGCTACAGGCAGTAAGTAAAATACAGATGTAATTGCATTAAATAAAAAAAAAATTTGAGAATAATATTGTATTTTAAAAGTTGGAATTATTTGGATTAAATTTGACTATTTTTTACTAATTATATATAATACATGATGAAAACTGGGTATTTAGTGTAGTGTCATTAATGAACGCTAATTATATAATGATTTTGTCATGCAATTTTGTGTAACTTTCTAAGCAAAGATATTTAGTCCTGTCATTATTTAAATGGCATTAATGAAATATTGAATAATTACCTGAAATTTATTTTTGGATTAAAGTTTTAACTGTAAACAGATTTTTATTTAATACATTTTTAAAAAATAAAATAAAATAATATAAAACTAACTTAAAAGGATATTTATAAGAAAAGAAAAGAAAAGCAATTTAAAAGAAAATATATTCAAATCAACAGAATTTTTACATAAATGAATAAATAATTAAAGCTTAAAGTATAGCACTCCACAAATAAAAAAAATATTCCATTTATACATTATTTTTTTTATATATTCCATTTATACATTATTTTTCCTATTGTTCTTCATTGTGCTCCACTTTAATACATAATCTTTTCTGTAATGTAAAAGTGAATTTATAACTTGTAACATATTGTATATGTGTCGCTAATTATTGCTATTAATAAAATTGCCTTTTGTAAATATTTTTTGCTTACACACTGATAATCTTTGGTCACTACATGAGAAGTATTACGAGCGTATTAAATCCTGGAGATCTTCATTTACTCTGTCCTTTTAACACACTTGCGCACACACACACACACACACACACACACACACACACACAGCATTTCTGAGGAGCCAAATTGTCCATGAAGAATACACACTTGTCCTTGCAGGACTCTGTGTCCTGATGAAGGCGAGATCAGAGGAGAAATGAAGAGATGGTTCTTTTCTCCTCCGCCCTCTGTCCCTGGCTTTCAAAGGCCAGAGACAATGACAGCTCGCTCCCGGGACAAAAAGTGAGGGTAGGGGGCCGCCCGAAACACAAACCACCCCCCCTTCCTTCTTTCTGTCCTTCTTTCTCTCTGCATTTCATCAGGGTAACAAGCGCCGTCAGGCCGCAGAGGGATCTGACACTCACGGCCACACAAAAGCGGTTAGCTCCTTTATTTATGGGTCCATTGACACGGCTAAGAGGCTCCGTCAGCTGGAGGACGTCCCAGCGGGGGGAGGCAGCTGCCAGCCTGGATGGAGAAGGGGATTGTGGGATACTGGGAGCCCGTGGGTTCCCCCTCGCCTTCGGTCCGGAGCACAGGTGGGAATGGGAAGCGAAACACATTGTGGGGGATTAGTCGGCCCGCTGCAGAGGGATAATTAGACACATTGACTCGTGCAAAGCTGGTGTTTCCTGATCAGAGGCAGATGGACCGAGTCTACAGAGAGAGACCGCAACATCTGACGTGTTTCATGGATGCTTGGCCAGAGGTTGCATTTAAATTTATTAATTTGGCTTAGGGTTTTTTATCCCGACCCAGTCCAGGCATAAATATATGGCATGTTTTTAGGAGAAAACCAGAGATCCCAGAGGAACCCATAAAGACGCATAGGAGACTCCATGCAGACAGAAACTCAAGCTCAGGTTCGAGCACATTCCCACAAAGTGTCAATGTTTTTAACCCCTTCGTATAATGTCCACCTTCTTATATGATATTGTTTCAACTTATAGTAACAACTTACACAGGGACTTACACGTTTGTTTAGTATTTCTGTAAGGAGTCTCCAGTGTCAGTGCTTTTTTTTAACACTACAGCTGTAGCTTGAATTTTCCCATCATAAGAAATTCTTCAGGAGAAGAAGAAGAGACATTTAGGTTTCGTGGCTTCTCCGTAATCAAGAACAGGAAGTAACAGGAAGTTTTTTTTTCACAAACATACCATTAAATAAAAGTATAATGTGTCATTATTTAATAATAATAAAAAAAAAAGTAATCGTTGTTAAATGGCTGTGGTATAATGTGAAGTCATGAAACACTGGAGTATGCTGGTGTGACGTGGCACTGCTATCATCACTATCTATACTGTTTGTTACACTTTGCTTTCATTAATTGGGACTAAATGTGTAACAAAGGCTGAATGAATTCTTTTTGTTTCTTAAATATACAAATTTTCACCTTTCGTCCCGAAGCCCACTTCAGACTGCCCTGCACTCCAGACAAACAAGCGAGTGAAGTTAAATGACTCGGATCAATGAGGCGAACGAGTGTAGCCTTCTGTGCCCCCGAGGCTGGTCTAACTGAGTTAATTAGGGAACTGAAGGACCCAATTAGTGGAAATGTGGGGCAGGGGAAGGACATATTGTGTAACAAACGCACATATTGCGCAGCTTCTGGATGCAGCGCGGCCTCAATTAAAAGAGGGAGGACTCATGACCCCTTAAACCGAGCTTCCTGTCTCTTACACACACACACACACACATGGTGCATACTGATGAGCGATGAGTTGGGATGAGACACGTAGCATACGAGCACACTGAGCACATATGACGTACGCAGTGCACGCACACCCCCTCGAGGGCCTGAGGGGGCTCAGGTGGGTGTTAACACACACACACACCATCACGCCTTCACCCATATGGACCGGGCTGAATTCTAATGATGTGATAAACTCCTCTTGTCACTTCCATTATGGGCAATTTCATTAGCTGATCGTGTGTAACAGGGTGACGGGGCTGAGCTTCTCCCCCGAGAGACGCCACAGCTTGTGACCGCATTTAGTGCTCGATACATCACGGGTATGAAACGTCACAAAGCACGCTTCTGTTTTCTGAAGGTTCGATTGATGGCTGGATTTTTGTGTACTCAACTTTAACCCACAGATTTGAAAAACAGGAAAGTAGTAAATACTAACTACATAAGCCTGGACACATTTAATGGTAATCCACGTACATTCTTTGGAGAGATGGAATATAATGGCTGCATATTGGGGGTGATGAAAACATCAAAATACTTAGATTTTTAGAGATTTCCAGCAATGGAGTGGTATGCAGACTAAGCATCATCATCGTCGTCATCATCATCGTCATCATCATGCGAAACATACCAGACAACCTCATTTTAAACATATTAAGTTAATAAAGCTTTGGGCTAGTTAAAGAGTATACACTACATCCAACAACACTAAAGGAAAAACCTTAACTGACACCCTGTCTTGACATCTGCCCTCTCCAATATGGCGCCACCGTTAACGTGTCTGTTCACAAGCAATCGCGCAACTTCCTTTTCAAAATGGCGTCGCTTTCATTTTTCGTTTAGATTCGTCCGTACCGTACGTCGTAGTCGTTTCTACGCGCTTCCTTATTAATGTTTATAAACGCACTCGAAAGCTTATTAAAGCACATATTTTTTAAAAAAAATCATCCAAATGTTTCTATGGATTCGTTTACGGTTTTGATTTTACATTTGCGGTTTTTAAAGATCCGCTTCCGGGTTCCGGGTCGAAGGCGTTCAGATGACGTCATGCGCTGAAGATGGCGGAAGGGTGAGTTGTTAATAAATCGCTCTAAATAATCATTATGAGATGCGTTCAATTAGTTCTTGGTGTAGTTGATCGGCACTTTGTACGTGAGTTTAATGAATATCGTGGGGAGTCTGTACCGATTGCCGAGATTCGCGGTTAGCAGCGGGGCAATACGGGAATGGGGTTTGTGGGTTTGTTTACAAGCTTTGCCTGCGTAGGGATGGGTTCCAAATTGGTCGGAAAAGCCTGTGTAGGTGCACTACGTAGATTGTGACGTATTAGAGCTTGTAGGGGATTTGTAGTGCGCTCTGTAGTGAGGAGAGCGCTGTTTGGGATCGAGCCGGGGTAGTCAATAGACGCGACGGTCGCAGTTTGCGGTTAGACGGCAGTGTTGCGTGAATTGGCGAAATATCCTGCGAATTTTGTATATATCTAAAATAAAATATCGGTATGTCTTGCGCTATGTTTAAAATCAGACGTAGTTTCTGTTAGCTAGCGAAAGACTTAGCTGTCTAGGTCAGCTGCAAAGCCTTTCTAGATCTTTCTCGGCTCAGAGGATCAGGCGGTTCGGTTGTGCTTTGTGTATCGCGGTTGTAAATGCGATCCTGATGAAGTAATGAGCATCGATATGTGTGATGGTCTCAGGGAAGGAGGCTGGTGGGGAGGCTGGCTGCAGCAGAGCTTCCAGTCCATCAAAGACAGAGTGAGTCTCAGTAATGACACATTCATCGTCACCAGTTAAACACGAAATATGCACTTAAAATCATGCACTGCATGCTGAAATACTCGTTGCTATTATAGCAACCCTGAAATAAACACATGCCCTTGGATTGTTTTGCGTATTTGCACAGTGACGTACTAAATTACCGAACCCGAACCCTCTCCCTCTCCGAATCCCCTTTTCCAGTCGTCCGAGGCGTACGAGTTCATCAAACGGGATTTGACCGAATTCTCCACGGTGGTGCAGCATGACACGGCGTGCTCCATCGTCGCCACGGCCAACGCTGTCAAGAGCAAGCTGGCCGTATGCTCACCTATTACACACACGCACACACACATGCACACATATCTATACGTATAGGCAAATTGTTTTTGTTGAAGAGACATTCTCGTTCCTGTTCTCTTTCTGTTCCAGGTGGAAGGTTCATCCGAGACGACGGAGAAGGTGAAGAAGGGCCTTTCGAACATTCTGGGGGCGATCACGGACACGCTGGCTCCTCCGCCGGATAAAACCATCGACTGTGATGTCATCACGCTGGTGGCCACGCCGGCCGGGACCACCGAGGTGTACGACAGCACCAAGGTCAGACCTAACGCTGTGCTCAGGGGCCAAGGAAATCTGGGGTGGGGAAACCCCTCGGTGAACTTTTTTTTCGCCACTTGAATTAGTATTTCTAAGAATCACAATTTATGATGCATTCATTCAGCTCCATGTAAGGAATGGACGGGTTTTAGTTTAAATAATATGTTCGCTCGCTGTTATAGGAAATTAATCAACGACAAGCATACTATTACTTTTACTGTTACCATCCCGATCATTTTATTTTGTGCTATTTTGCCAATAACAGCACGTTCTGAAGTGTTTTATTCCTCTTAGTCCACAGCAACAGGCTGATATATAACATATAACATCATGCTTTATATCCATTACTAGCAACATGCAGTGTTGGAGTGGAGTATCCAGGAAAGAAGTTAGACCCTGTTCTCAGTTACATCATAGCAGCTGTAAAGAGTCGTTCATCCACAGCAGTCATGATAGAAAACAGTGACTGGGTTACTGATCAGAATGTCACGGGTTCAAGCTCCAGCGCCACCAAGCTGCCTCTGTTGGGCCCTCGAGCAAGGCCCTCAAGCAAGGCCCTCAACCCTCTCTCAGGAGGTTGGCTTAGGAGCTGCATCAAGCTTGACCCTGCGCTCGAACCCCAACTTCCTGACAAGTTGGGAAAGGATTCTAATGCAAATTCGTCTTCTAAGACCCAGTCAGAAGTGCTGTAGTGCTGCCACCTGACAACAAGAAGGTCCCAGGTTCGATTCCCAGCAGGACAACCTGAATGCTGGTTCCTGGCAATCCTGGTTTAATCCCGAAAGCATGTATGTTAGGTGAATTGGAGATATTAAATCCCCCCGCCCAGTGACGAGTGTAAAATACTAACGGGTCCCACCATGTATGTAACTACTGTGTAAAACATGGCATTAGACTCCATATAAATAAATAAATAGAATCAGGAATTCGTCAGCACTTTGGTAGGTTTTGTGATTTGACCTGAGTTTTGCTTCCCTTCAGGCTCGTCTGTACACTCTGCAAGCCGACCCTGCGACGTACTGCAACGAACCCGACGGTACGTTTGTTTTCTGTGCATTTATTTCACCCAACGTGTTTGACTAAACACACGCTAAATATGGAAAGCTAAGGAAATGTTATAGATGGTCTGCTGAAGAGGTTGTAATTAATAAATGGACGTATTGTATTTCTGGGAAAGACCATCATCATCATCATCA
>JAOVVH010000048.1:1968051-1979028 GCA_028566435.1 Scorpiodoras heckelii | reverse complement strand
ACACACACACACACACACACACACACACACACACACACACACACACACACACACACACACACACACTCATGCACACATGCACACACATATTTAAAAGTTAAGGAGATCCTTACAACAGTAATAAACCACAAAAATTGGCCAGTGCCATGCACATACACACACACACACACACCCCTTTTGCAACTCTCAAAGTAATAGTGTGTCAGAATTTCAGAGGAAACCTTTCATATAGTTTTGACCACAGCTCCTATGCAGGCACACACACACACACACACACATTTAAAAGTTAAGGAAGTTCTTATGACAGTAGTATGACAGGAATTGGCCAGTGTCACACACACACACACACACACACACACGTGGATACCTAGAAGTGAAGACCTCATTTCTCTTTAAAATTCAGGTGTATTTTAAGGGGATTTCTGGGCTAATAAATAACCACACACACACACACACACACACACACACACACACACACATACATACATACACACATACACACACACACACGTGGGCAGTCGTGGTCTTGTGATTAGGGTGTCGGCCCCATGATCGGAAGGTCCCGGGTTCGATTCCCATGGCCGACAGGACTCGGCTGAAGTGTGCTTGAGCAACACACTTAACCCCCAATGGCTCCCCGGGCGCTGGCTAGGGCTGCCCACCACTCTGGGTTTGTTCACTGCCCCCTAGTGTGTCTTCACTAGTGTGTCTCACTGCACGGATGGGTTAGATGCGGAGGTTCAATTTCGCTGTGTGCAAGCACAGTGGCAAAATGTGTCACTTTCACACATTATATAATGCCCCATGACCAAGCTATACTCAAGTGACCAAGACCACTGAATGATCAAGCTCTCGTTTTCCTAATAACTGTGATGCGGAAAATTGGAATGGAGAATAGCATTAATCAGGTTTCATCACTTTAACACAATTACAGGTACGCATGTGAGTGCAAAAGTTTGCGTCCCCACTTGGTTTCCTGGTGAAAATCTTTTAAAACGTACCTCTATGTTATAGTTCGTCTATAATACAGAACTCTTGCTGAATTAATTCGGTAACACTTTCAATTACAGCCCACTTTTGCAGGATAAGTATGTGTTAAGTAAGGTGTAATAACATAAAAACTAGAATTGCATTTCCTGAAGGAAATACATAGTACTTGAAAAGCGCTGAAGGCATTAGCATTTATGGGGACTGCAGGTGGTTGCCATTCATTCCTATTTGAACTGTATATTTTTTAACCTCGAATTTATTAAAACGATAAATCAGATTGACTCCAAACATACACAGCACACCACACAATTATGTATGAAACCGTGTTTGAACTGTGTCTATACATTAAGTGGTTTGGGCTGTATTAATTGCAGAAATGTGTGGAAGAATAATAAGAAGGAGAAGACAAAGAAGGAAAAGGAGGAGGGATAAAAATACAGTGTTTTTCAAGTACTATAATATGTAAAGAGTAAGTAAAGGGTATGATTGTAGAAGTAAGTGGTTTTTCCTGAGTAATTTACACATATTTTAGAACTGTGGAACAAAATAGCTAATCCGAGGTCATAGTGTTTCCAGACGTAATCATAGATTAATTAAGTGGGTGATATAAGGAAGTATATGGTTATTACTGGGAAATTTACAAATATTTTTATAAACAAGGAACTACAATTTTGAATATTAGTCTGGTCAGTCGCAGCACACTATGAGTAATCTGTGTAATATCCAAAATTTATTTTAGCTAGCCGTGGGTGTGCAGCATCTGCGTGAAGCTTCAGTAGTGCCTGTAACGAAAGTAGATGGTCATTTTCATTTTAAGATACCTATATTCATGTTCAGGCAGCATGGTGGCTTGGTGAGTCACACTGTCGCCTCACAGCAAGAAGGCCCTGGGTTCGATCCCCAGGTGGGAGCAGTCTGGGTCCTTTCTGTGTGAAGTCTGCATACCCTCCCCGTGTCTGCATGGGTTTCCTCCGGTTTCCTCCAACAGTCCAAAGACACACAAGTTAGGTGAATTGGAGATACAAAATTGCCCATGATTATGTGATGTTAGCCTGGAGAGGGATGGGCTCCACCAGATTCCAAATGCTACTCCTGATCTAGACACGTTAAAACAGGGCCCTGAATCTCATTCAGCTCAAAGTTTTCACACCTAGTGGATCACTAAAAAAAACATCTCCCCAAATGGAGATTTTTATTCACCGCTTCAAAGAAGGACCATTTCTGCGTCTTTCATCAATTCGTCTTCTTTATCTCTCAAAGCAAATCATCTAGGAACACATTCTAGCATGCTAACTTTTGGAAGAATGATGCAACAGAGGTTTGCAAAAATGTTAATCTACAAGAAGTCTTAGCAAAGTGGCAGGCTACCTTTCACTACTTACATAAGTTTGAACCGCGTCGTCACAATTCTAATGGCGGAAACAAGCGATCTGGGGTTTTCTCAACCTTACGCACGTTAGCTTTGCGACAAATCAAGTTGATTGGTTCATTACCATGGCGAGTGATGTACAATATCCCCCTAAATTCTGCGTACCTGGGATATTTTCTTACTTTACATCTTAAGTGATTGAATTGAGAAATCAAACTTGTTTGTTATTATTTTTGTATGAATTTACACTTTGCTACTGAATCACATGTTAATTAGAACAAAGGTATTTATCTGTAAATGTTCACTGTTTTATCTGGTTTATTACTAATTGCTAAAGATATGTGCCAGTAATTATTACTTCATTTTGTGGAGTGGGGTTTAGAACAATAGTAGGTGGTTTAGGTGATGATTTTAACATCATTTAATCACAAAAAGATATTCAAATGAGTTACAAATTTTAGTCATGGCTTAATCATAGCGATTGACAGATTAATTTCTCAGTAGAAAAAAATGTATGATTTTGTACCACTGTAAGTAAAAAAAGGTTTTTTTAAACAAAAAAAAAAGGTTTGATGGACAATAAGACTTAAATAAGACAAACCTATCATTCAAGCATTAGAGAAGGATGTATGAAGTAACACATACACAGGCATTCACACATGGTGCAGCTGCTACAGTCACATGACGTCTGCAGAATTTACGATCGTAACAGTATGTCATTTTATTCGCCGAGTTTCAGCTGTCACGAAAACTCAAAAGAAGAAAAGAAACACAGTCACAGACGTTCGAGTTCAAATCTCCTGGAGTTTCATTACAGGGGCTTTCCCAGCAATACAGGAAGTTCCCCTGACATCTTACTAGGTTTGTAAAGTGTGAATTTTGACTTAGGCGGTATTCAGGCACTCACACAGACATACACGCTAAGTGACACAAACAGAAACTCTCACACAGGTTATGGTGCTAGTGCCAACCTACAAGCTGTGACTCAAATATCACTCACAAAAGGGGCTTTTTTTACCGCCTAATTATCCAGTGAACTGCCAGCGCAGAGCCAGCATAGTTCAGATCTTTCGAAGACGGCATAAGAAATTAGCTACAGTGTTCAGTGACTCATCTACAACTACAGTTGTGACCTTTCATGCCTTCAAACAGGGGGAAAAAGCAGAGATATGTGCCAACCACGAGGTTCGCCAACCATGTTCGTAGTTTTTAATTTCAGAAATAGAGGGTGGGGGGTGGCAGAATGAACTCTGAGTGATTAAATGGGTCGAGCCCGTTCTATATATGAGTCATATACTGTACCACAGTGAGGCTGAGTTCTGGATTCTGATTGGTCAGAAGGTGTTGATTCATTTTCTGTAATAGCAGTTCGGAGAATAGTTCCAGCTGTGAACCACAGGTTTATATGAACATGCTTGTTATTGTTTCTATAGTAACACCTCATTCATGCAGACTTGCACATTGTACACTTCAGGACAAGATGTCATAGGAAAACAATTCACTTCGTTGTGAGAACCATAACTGTGCTTCATCAGACCTCGCTGTTGTTGATTATTTTCCTATAACAGCATGACAATGAGTGTTTTCTTCCTTTAATTACTGTCCATGTTGGATCTTTGCCTGTGAACCAAACCCATAACTCTTGGCTAATTTTAAAAAGGTGCACAAATCCTCTACGGTTTTACAAATGGAAACATTTTTGGCAAAGTTTTCATTTTGAATTTGTCTAAAAAAAAAAGATACATTTCCAAATTGTTAACAATGAAATGTGTGTTTTGGCACAAGGCAGAAATCCAACCTTTTTGTGTGATAATCTCATTTCCCCGATGATGAATTCAAGAGGTATTACAGAAGAGTTATGACAAAAATGACAAGAAGTGACCAAACTTTTGCAAACTTTTGCACTCAACGATATCAAGTTGTTTTCTCTCACCAAAGCTCCATCATTTCTCCAGATCACTTTGTTTGCATTCTCTATTGTATGACGTCACTGGAGCCTCTGCTGATCCTCCGCTCTGACTGGCTGGATGAGAGGAATTTGCTGATCAGGTTCAAAGATCACAGTGTGATAGCAACAGCTGACATCATACATAAATAATAAAATGAATAAAAGAATGAATAATAAATTTAATTCATATTCATTTATTCATTTTATTGAATTTTTTTATTATTTACTTATGGTGTCAGCTGTTGCTATCACACTGTGATCACTGAACCTGAAAAAGAAAGAAAGAAAGCAGAAAGAAAGAAAGAAAGATAAAATGTTTGGCCTGCGGATGTGCAAACTTTTGCACTCAACCATAACATGTTGTTTTCTCTCACCAAAGCTCTATCATTTCTCCAGATCACTTTGTTTGCATTCTCTGTTGTATGACATCGCTGCAGCCTCTGCCGTTCCTACACTCTGATTGGCTGCATGAGAGGAATTTGCTGATCACTTTCAAAGATCACAGCGTGATAGCAGCGGCTGACATCATTCACTGGGGCTGTGCCAGTAACTGTGAACTAATGTTCTGCATCACACACTCATGAGCACACACATACACACACCTTTTGACCAATTCATATGTGTAAAAGGGAACCCATACTAATGCTATGTCTCATATAGTTACAGAAAATAAGTACGGGATTTAATATTTATCATGATATGACGCATGCCTTAGTTCATAGAGAAACGTCAGCATATTAGTAAGCATGCATCACTTTTACATGCAAGTTGTATTTCCAAAAAACTATTTAACGCCTGTGAGAAGTTACCCTCTTGAGTATCATCACCAGAAAATTTGTATTTTAATTCTATTCAAATTCTAACATTAGAAAAAAAAAATCTTTCCACAATGTTCTAAAAGCAAACAGAGTAAAGATTAAAACTCTGGGTCTAATTCTGTAGGAAAAGGAAAATAATAAGCGACAGGGTGAAAACGGAAGCTAGCATAATTCACCTTTAATAGTTAGCAAGTGTGGTGCATTATATACGTAGCTAACTAACGAAACTAAGATTAAAAATGATAGCTAGCATATTTCAAACCATATGTGTTACAAGCTACATTAACTAGCTAACACGCATGACACTAGGTTAGCTAGCTAGACAAAAAAAAAAATGTCAGCTAACATATTTCAACCTAAACGGATGGATTGCTATTATATGTTATTCTATCATATTAGCTAGCTATCACATTAACACCAGTAACTAGGCTAAATTTCGCAGCTCAAATGTTTGATGAGACACAGTAATTAGCTTGCTATCTAACAACAAAACTAGGCTAAAGTATCTACACTGGTTAGCTAGTGAAGTTCAGAAGCTGAATCTAGCGTAACAGACATAATAAACATCATTAGCAAGAAATATATAATCCACTGGATGAGTCAGTGAGTGTTATATTAGCATCCTGATACGTAAGAAGATTAACCAGTCAGCGATGTCCTGCGCAGTCGTTTCTTAGAGACAGATTCCCTGATTCTCTGTTCTTTTTCGGGGCCTTAAGGCTTGAGAGGTTTGCAAAATCCACAGAGAGAGAGAAGAAAAACAGAGAGAGAACAGAATGATGGCGAAAGAACAAAACGACTGTCCTGATTGATTTAAGCCTCGCGCCGTGTTGATCTTTACCGCTGGCTGAGATGGAAGTGTGGAAAAATAAGCTATTATGAGGGGAAAAGGAGGACTGTACGAAGTTTATTTGTTCTGTCCGACCCCCCTTTTTCCTCTCTGCTCCCTCTGTCCCAGAGAAGAAATTAAAGTGTGTGTAACATAAACCTGTGTCTGTCATGCTGTAATTTATGTTCAGAATGACAACAGTCCAAATCAAACATCACCTCAAGGCAAAACTCATCTCCCTCTCTCTCTCTCTCTCTCTCTCTCTCTCTCTCTCTCTCTCTCTCTCTCTGTGTGTGTGTGTGTGTGTATTTTTCTAATGGCTTCTTAAGTAATATCTTTCCTGTCAGTCTGTGCGATACAGACTAGCTAATCTATGCTAACACTAAGCTAACACCAGGGTTGCTTAAATCATAAATATTGCTATTAAAGTATAATAAAAGTGGAAACAGTCAACCCACACAATGCCGATATTTTGATCTTTAATTTAAAAACCAGACAGATCTGGTTTGATGGTTGTATAGGGATTTTGGACACGTACAAGCTGGTTCTAGCGCGTTGGGATGTTTCTAGCTAGTTGGATTGAGCATTATGGTTGTTCAGGCTGGTTCTAGCTAGTTGTAGATGGGTTTTGAACACTTACAAGCTGGTTCTAGCTAGTCAGGCTGGTTCTCCCTGGTCAGACTGTTTCTAGCTGGTCAGGCTGGTTCTAACTGGTCAGGGTGGTTACTTTAATGGTTGTGAAAGGATTTTGGACATTTGTAGGGTACATTCATACTAGAGCTTATGGTTCACTTGAACGATGTTTTCCGAACCCGGGTTTCCATCAAGGGATCGATCCGGTGTCTACTAGGAAACAAGGTTCTGGGGGATGGTTAAACTGAGCTCCAGTGTGGTTCACATTTGGTGTGAAATAAATTGATCCAAAACCTGGAAGTAAACACTACTGAAGTTTGCACAATCACAAGTGGGAAAGTGCACTTTTAATTTTTAATTGCAGGTAGCAATACTGTGGGTATGCATGAGTGCTCTACAAGCCAAGCTGCAAACTTTGGCGGGAAAGAGTTCAAGGGGAGGGAGGATAAATCGTACATGGGTACGGACAAGCAAAATGGTCCAAGTGTGAAAACAGCCATAGACTGCTTCTAGCTATTCCAGCTAGTTTGGTTTGACAGTTTTCAAGGGCTTTTCGATACATATAGGCTGGTTCTTAATGGTCAGGTTGGTTAGTTTAATGGTTTTTGAGGACTTCTGGATTCTTACAGGCAGGTTCTAGATGGTCAAACTGGTTTCATTGAATAGGTTGATCTGGATGTTGGACACTTACAGGCTAAGTGTTAAAAGCTGGATCTAGCTGGTCAGGCTGCTTCTAGGCAGCCAGGGTTGTTCTAGCTTCACAGGCTGTTATGTTTTGATGGTTTTAAAGGAACTTTGGAGACTTATAGGCAGGGTAATTGCTGGCCAGGCTGGTTCTAAATGATCAGGCTAGCTTGATTTGATGGTTTTAAAAGAGTTTTGGACACTTCGTGGCTGGTGCTAGCTGGTCAGGCTCTTCCACGTTCTTATTCCTTAAGAATGTTCTCTGTAGTGTGGGCTGGATGATCTCCAAGGTTGATTCATCCTTGCCATTATATTTTTTCCTCTAAAAATCCAGCTTTGATCCATGAATACCTTAATAAAGTGTTGATGAGTTCAATCAGATGTGCTAGAGCAGGAACGTATTATATTTCTAGAAATTATGCCCAGAAGTAATAATTTGGGCAAATTTGAAGGCAGTGGTGCATATATCCTTCCCAGTAAATGCAGTCTTGAAATTCAGTAATCATTTCAAAGCTCTAATTCTGTCTTAACATGTCTAAAGGAGACAAATGTTGGAAGAGATATCATACACACTAGATGCGATTATACACTCTAAAAAATAAAGCATTAGGCCAACAAAAAAAATTAAGGCAACATTTTAAATTAGTTTTTCAGTCACAGCAAAAGATGTTTTTAAATAATATGAACTTGATAGCTGTCAAAATGAACAGATACTCTTAAGTTGACTGTATTTAAAAAAATTATTTGTCCATTTTTAAATTAGGTTCATCCAACACAATATTTTAAGCATGATGCATCAGCTTTTTACGTAAAAATAAAGAATTAGGAAAACAAAAAAAATTAAGGCAACATTTTGCATTAGTTTTTTTGAGTTACAGCAACTGATGATAGTATTACATTGATCCAACACAATATTATAAGCATGATGAATCAGTTTTTTACCTATAAAAAGCATTTCTAAATTTAGTGTCTATGAAAATGCAAATAAATTTCAGCCACATTGTGATCATTTTTCACTCAAGGCAGATGTAGCATAAGTCTCCCTATGACAGACTTAAGAAAAGCTGCATGATCCGCTTTAGTTAACTTCAGAGTTAATTATCACCGAGCAAAACACTCACATAAGTCATAAAATTGACTGCAACACATAACATGGTCTATGAAAGACTTATGCTGGCTAGCTGACTGACTGGCTAGCTAATTAGTTCGCGCATAGGGCCCTTCAACGGTGACAAAACGGAGTAGACCTGCTCTGATCACGAAAGCAAAATACATATATGGGTAATAAAAATGTAACGGATATAACACGGTTTTTGAAAGACACCAACTAACTAACTAAATAGGTAACAAACGGTTACGAAGTTTATACACGACCGCAAAACCTGCAGAACTGATCGTATTCCAAAAGCAAAACACATATGAAAGTACCATGGGAAAAAATCAGTTTTTGTTTCTTCGAAAGCATTCGCTGCTGTCTGTGTTTCACTGTTGGGCAGTGTAGCGTGCGCTTTCGCTAGCTGTTTTTGAAACGCATTTCAGTTTGTATGCAAAGGCAGTACAATTTTTCTGTAGAAATTTCACATTCACAAGACTCACATTGGCTAGCACGTGAATACTGTGTCAAGTTTATTTAGTAACATTCATGCTTTAACAAAACAACTAACTTTCACTAGCAAATCTAAATGCATAGCAATATTTACACAGTGATTTAAGCTAACTAGAAAAAGCTTTCCAATTCGCAAACCCACTCTCTACTCTCTACTCTAATCTCTACTGTTTATCTAAGCATGGGGTTTTAACTTTACATTGGATTTTTCCTCCATTTTTGAGTCAAAATGAACTGCTGGGCTGGAAAAAAGAAGCATAATGCATCGAGGTGGAGGAAAAACAGAACTGTCTTCATTACTATTTATAGTTGTAGCATCTCTTTTTCACTTATTTCCATACAGTGAAACTTGCAATTTTGTTGCATCATACTCCTCCACCCACTTCAGTAGCGTTTGCTCCGCCTCCGATCAAGATAAATTGCTCACTGTTATTAAAAATCAATGACTCCCAGCTACTTTTAAACAAATTTATACAAAAGTGCTGAAATCCCATTGATCCAGGCTGTTAATTAAAGTTCTAGAGCAATATATTTGCAACACTTACATTAAAATCGTCAATAGATCATACTGTCATGTCACACATACATGTCACGAAATAACCACAAAAGGACGTCGAAGATCCTTATTCTCTTAATGGCAAGTGTGTATACAGCTGAGAGCACAAATAAGAGCTCGAGGAAATGGGACAGTCAATAAAATCATCTTTTTTTGCATCTGATTTATAAATTATAGAGTTTTATAGTGTTATAGTGTTTCATACTTGATCCATAGCAAGAAAACAGCAATCAGTTTCATGCTGTTCCACCAGTAGACAGGAAGTGTGTTTCAAGTGGGCAGTCAGCTGTTGTCATTCTTTTGGGGGTTATCTCTATGTGTGTGTGTGTGTGTGTGTGTGTGTGTGTGTGTGTGTGTCACAGGTCTCCTGATAGCAGGTATTTGAAGCTGAGATGAACTTAAAGCAGCAGATGTATCACTGATTCAGCAGATAACCCTGCATATTTGTCAACCACAGTCGAAACAAAAACCTGAAAGAATGTGCGTCATGCACACACACACACACACACACACACACACACACCCACACACACACACAAATACCACATGTAGCAGTGCAGCTCAAATGCATCATGCTGTCTGCTACGTGCTGCTGCTGCTGCTCTCTCAGACATGTTTACGTTCTTACCTTCATCTTGAATTACTTTTCATCTACTTTCTCTCTCTCTCTCTCTCTCTCTCTCTCTCTCTCTCTCAGTTACACTATACTCATGCTGAAGAAGTACCCAGACCTTACATGGCCATGCCTGTACAGTTAACATGTAAGAAACATTTCTTGACTTTTCATCTGTTTTTTTTATTTTTTTATTTGAGTTCTCTGTAAGAACTGTGTTTGGTTCGAAAGTGAATAAACAAGTAAGTAAATAACTAAATTAAATGATCTAGTAATACATGCAGATTTCCCTACTGTCATTGCTAGCAGGTGTGCTTGTGCTTAACTCAACAGACGTTCTTCTTGATGTTAGATTTTGACTTGAGGAAGGTTCCTCTGTCATTAAAACGCAACTCAATATACACATGTGGACAAAACTATTCCAATCTGTCATATCGTCCACTGCAACCAAAGCCTGAAGCGTTTGTCATGGCGGAGATTAATTACTGTCACGTGCATTTTCCGTAAACACTCCCAACACCGCTCCTGACCTGTGAGGCTCTGTCTGGCCCCTTTTTTCTGGTTTCTGACATGCATGCTGTTATTTACAGCTAATTATCCTCAAATCCCACAGGAGCCATTTGCGACCAGGTGTCATGATCTCGTTAGTATGCAAACAACCTCGAGCCTGAATGGACACTCTTCGGTTATTGCTGGAAAATCTGTGAGATCCTGTGCGTGTCCAGGGGTTTCCACTTCCAGATCATGTGTGTGTGTGTGTGTGTGTGTGTGTATGTGTAATGTTTGTGTACATGTTTTACTAGATTTGTGAGGAACAAAAGTCCCCAGAAGAATAGGAATAGCTGATATTTTTAATCTTGTGGGGACATTTTGCTGGTCCTCACAAGGAAAGTGGCTTTTTCATTGTAGTATTTAACAAAAATTTTAAAAA
>JAOVVH010000048.1:1871370-1886781 GCA_028566435.1 Scorpiodoras heckelii | reverse complement strand
AAAGACATGCATATTAGGTTAATTGGTGTCTCTAAAGTGCCCCGAGTGTGTGAGTGTGTGTATGAGTGTGTGTGTGTTTGCCCTATGATGGATTGGCGCCCTGTCTAGGGTTGATCCTGCCTTGCGCCCTATGCCGCCGGCTAGACACCGACTCTCCCGTGACCCTGGGGACAGGAATAAGCGGTTAAGATAATGAAAGAATGTTTGCATGTCAGAATGAACCATGTGGCCTCTTGTTATATTGGACAATCCTGAGTTTCTCCACCTGTGCTGTTGTGTTTGGTTCTGCTCGAGTGCTTAAGCAAGGCATGTTAATTAAGCATAATCATTAGCGTATTAAGCCACGCCCATCAAGACTACTATCAACATTATAGTACTGCTGTAATTACTGAACTCACATGGCTGTTCAGCATATAATAATAATCTTGTTACCATTCTTAAAGGTGTAGTCAGTCCATTTTTTCAACGATTATCTATGCTGAAACAAATCCATCCTTTCCCTTCAGTGTTCACTCCAAAGCCATGTCCATAAAACATCTGAATGCTACTGCACGAATGGGAGCTTTCTGAATTAACAACCTCCTTGTTCTGACAGTTTCAAGTGTTGTTATTGAACGTCATTAGTTTTATCACCTGTTACAGAATGTGGAGCTCCGTAGACAAGCTCAACACTCAAGTTTTATTCATTTTATAATATTTTGCACGATTCTGATATTTGATATGTGGTGAGAACAATTCACCAAACTAATCTGATTTGTTTTTTTAGGTGAAAATCAGGACCAGCTGCTCTGTTTGACTCACGACGAAGGCCTCCACCTGTGGGACGTTTCTCGGCTGGACGGCGACGACCCGTTCACGCTCTTCAGTTCATCCGATGCCCGGACACTCGTCTCTTTACCCGGGGACACTTCTCTGGATTACTTTGTGGGAGGAGCATGGCTGGAAGAGGCCGGTCGGCAGGTCGTGGTGGGCGGATCCCACAGCGGAGCGCTCCACCTGCTCGAATGCGGCGGCGGTGAATCAAAGCTGATGAAGTCACTGAGTGGAGGTCATTCATCCACGGTGAGGTGTTTCCAGTGGGACGCGGTGGGCGGGGCCTTGCTGACGGGCGGCGAGGACGGCCAGCTGCTGCAGTGGAAGGCGCGGGCCGAGGAGATCAGCGTGGGGAAGAAAGACAGCGTGAAAAGCGTCTCGTCCATGCAACTTAAAGCAAAGTCACACAGGCAGCAGGCGTCGAAGAGAGAGAAAAAGTGTCCGTTTTAATTTCATCCGTTCTGTGTAAGATTAGAGTTTTAACAGTTTTGAACATGGATTATATTTTAATAAAGCATTATATTGAAAATGGCTTTTTTCACTGTATGATCTTTTGTCTGGTGTGTGCAAAAAAAGGTTTTATGTAGGTAGCTAAAAAGTATGTGCCATCATTTAATAAATAAAAAGGGAATAAAACACTTCGGGACGTGTTGTTCCAGGAAAATAACCCTAAATTGGCTTTGTCCATCCATCCATCCATCCATCCATCCATCGTCTTCTGCTTTATCCCACTAGTCGAGATCACGGGGGGGCTGGAGCCAATCTCAGCGTCATTGATCGAAGGCGTGGCACAACATGGACAGGTCACCAGTCCATCGCATGGCCAACACACACCACACTCACGCACACATTCACACCTACGGGCAATTTAGAGTGACCGATCAACCTAACATGCATGTCTTTGGCCTGTGGGAGGAAACCGGAGAACCCGGAGGAAACCCACACAAGCACGGGCAGAACATGCAAACTCCACAGAGGGCGGCCCGGACCGGGAATCAAACCCGGATCGTCTTGCTGTGAGGCGACGGTGCTAACCACTACACCACCGTGCCGCCCAAGTCAGCTTTGTGTCATTGATTATTTTGCAATAAAAGCACATTGCCCAGGTGTTTTATTCCTCACATGTAAACTGTGTTTCAAATAAAACTGATCTGGTTGTGTGTGTGTGTGTGTGTGTGTGTGTGTGTGTGTGTTTCCATGCACAAGTGTGTGTCAGTAATCATCCAGCACTTCACGAGTTTCGATTTCAGAATGAAGTTGGCTTATTGATTACCAAAAAAAAAAAAAAAAAAAAAAAAAACCACCCAGAGGAGTTGTATGTGCGAGTCGACTCTCGATGACTCGCACACGTAAAAGAGCCGATTCAGGAGTCGACTCAGTTGAATCTTCTTGACGTAAGGTTCAATCAAGGTGTATTAGTTAAAAACCAAAGAAAAGACGTACTCTGTATGTGTGCACAAGTAAGTTTTCATTATTAAAGTGTACTTGCGGACGTGTTGTACGTCATGAGTCGTTTTTATGCTCGAATTAATCAAACGTATGGGATTCTTTACAACGAGAAAAAAAATGCACTAATTCGACATACACCGCTGGGTTTGGCTTTACTTCAAGTCTAACTTCATTCCACGTCTGATAGTTTTTTTTCACACCTTTTTTACGTCTCGCCGGTTGACAGCAGCGAGCTGTGGCTTTTTTTTTTCTTTTTTCTTTTCTTTTTTTTCCCCTCGGTCCTTGTCCTGTACTCTGCAACCTATCTTCATAGTGCGTTTTTTTTCCCCCGTCATGTTTGACATCGACGCTGTCCAATCGTATCTCTGGGAATGTTTAATCAGACCAATCAGCGTGGAGTGCGGGCTGGAGCACATACCAGCACGGTTGAACCGCAACTGTGTGTTATGTGTGCTATGGACTCAGCCCAGCAATATTGACAATAGGGTGAACCGATTGAATCGCCCCTAAATAAAATCTAAAGAAGGAGAAGAAGAAGAAAAAGGAGAAACAATCGGAAAGGAAGAATAAGCAGGGGAAGCACTGGGATTTCAATCAAGCGTCCGGGAAATGTGCTTATTTTAATTGCATCTTTTTCTTTTCTTTTTCTTTTTAATGCATCCATTGATGGGACACGGAGGATTATTTCACTAACGCTAGTTAGACAGACGGATAGAGAGATAGATAGATGGTATAAGGATTGGCAGCTTTTAAGCCAACGTTGCACATTTTTCTTTTTCTCTGCTCTTAAACGGGACATTAAAGCAGAACCGGGAGCACATTTTTTTAAGCAAAGTGAGTAAATAAATAAAAGAAAAATATAAAAGAGTGTTTACACGGGATCACTCCTCCTAAAATCACCTCCTTCGTTCCCCCCGAAACACAGAGGATCAAAAGGTAAAACTAACTTAGCAACTCCTCTGCGTTTATTATTATTATTATTATTATTATTATTATTATTATTATATTTTGTTGATGTTGTAACTTTGTCTTTGTTTTTTTTCTTCATTCATTCACACTAATTGTTTGTTAACTTGCTCATTAATTTATTAACGCCGCTTGTTTTCATTTCCTTTGCTAGCAAGACGCGAGCTGGAATACGCTTAGCATGCTAACTAGCTAATAGCTAGAGAGTTCGCCGGGCTGCTGAGATCATTACATTTCTTTTTTTGTGTGTTTTTTTTCGATCCTAGTTTAGCTACGATCGTCAATTTTTTTTTTAAAAAGAAAAGTTAATAATCAGGTAATGTTTTGATCCTTGGTGATGGTTTCACAACCGGCTAGTTAACCTAGCTAGCCTATTCGTCCAGCTAGCCAGGATGGATCAAACTAACTAGCGTGAAACTGACTAAATGTCCAGTGGGATCTAGGAGCTCCACGGGATCGTGGGCTGACACGGCAGATCCTCCGTATGATCTGATCGTTGTGAACACACGGACTCGGTGCTGCTTTAATGCGTTTGGTGATTTTTTTTTGTTTGTTTGCTCGTAAATGCTAACCGCTTGTGTAGGCCTCGGTTTCCTAGATAGATGGGTTAGATGGTAAAAACTCTCACTTTTGTTCCGAGTCCCAAATGGAGACGCGGTGCACTAGATAGGGGACATGGTGCTGTAGTGTGTGTGCACTGTGTAGTGCGCTTGTGTAGGCGTCAGTGGGGCGATTGAGACTCAGCCTGGGAAGTGTTCGCCGTGTCAAATTGTCAGGGAGCGAAGATTCTGCGATTCTTCGAGCGTGTTATTTTGTCACTTCAGTGTCTCGTCTCGATCATAATCAGACCTCTGCAATTAAACAGCATTTATCTTGTTTTCCCTCCATCACTCACAGGAAAATGAACAACGCTGAAGTATTTTCCATGACTCATCCTGTACTATTCTCGTGTTTGTCCAATGAAATTCTCTCGAGAAGCTAGAAGTCCCGCCCCATGGGCGTGTCTTGGTCTTGTTAGTTAGTAGTGAACATCGTTCCTGAACGTTTACGGCTGTGCGTCTTCTCGTCGCCGTTCGCTTTCGAGAAAAAAAATCAGTCCCGTTTGATAGAAAGCGAAATTTTTGCTAACGATGTTTGCTAACTCGAGCCGACCGAGAACTCGATTTCAGCGCTTTGTCGGAAAGATGACGTTCTCTACGTACGGCGTGACTCCAGAAACACCTATCGTCTCCTGGTCCGGCATGCCGTCATCGCCGACGTCGATAAGATGTCGAGGAGAAATCCTCTAGAACAGACTGGTGAAGTCTTCGCTGTTCTTACAAGCCGTTTGACGAGACCAAAGATGGCCGAGGACAAAGTTCTGACAGGGTGAAATGAAACCCTGATCCATTTCTCAGACCCTCGTCTAAGACCCGACCCCAACAGGAGCGGCGGCGAACCCGAGGCGACTCCAGATGCGTCGGTGGTGATTAGGAAACACCGCCCACCGAGCTCACGTTGAACGTTGAAAAACGCTTGTTTTTGCGCGAGCCTGTTTTCGTTGCCGATCGACGGAGTGAACGGAACGTAGTAAAATTCTTTACTCGCAGGTCCGTCGTTAGCGGATCTTCGCCGTATCATCGGACACTGTTACAGAATCCTGACAAGATTCGACTGGGATTTTGTCAAATAATAATAATCATAAAAGGTGTGTGAGGTTGCAGTCTCCACAGCCACTTGTCCTTTCTGATGATTGCACCGTCAACACGTATCATCGTCCTTATATAAATGTGGAGACGTTGTGTTTAGTTCGTGGTTCTTCGCTACTCTGTTTTTGCGGTCAGAAGTTTATGTCAGTCTGAAGAAGCTTTGTTCTCTTCTTCGTCGCAAATCTGTCGATATATTTAGCCACCGTTCGATCAAACGGCGTGTTTTTGGGAGTTGGGAGGAAACCGGAGAACCTGGAAGAAACCCGGGAAAGAAGCAAGACGTGAGGGAGAGAGAGCACGTGAAACTCCAGACAGACAGCAAACCAAGCTGAGGATCAGATTTTATTGATCATGCAGTGGAGAAATAAAAGTTAAACCGTTAAATTTTTATTTCTACAGGTTTTTGAATTGATGGATAAAGTCGGTGTTCGCAGATTTCCGGTAAAATCCAGAAGTCTTGAGTCATGCTTTCAAATAAATGCAATCTAGTCATTAAGACGATGCGATTTAGTTTAATTATCGTCTGATACACCTACGGCAAAAATGGCAACATCCTCGTATGAGTCAAAACCTCGCTGAAATGTGCGCGCTCCCAAATCACGCCTCGCCGTTCACAGCCCCGCCCTTTTGTTTAATGGAAAGCAAAGCCCCGCCTACAGTTAAACGTGTCCGGTGAATATCCGTATTCCTTATGGTACATTCTCCCAGGCCAGACTTTCAGAGTTTGCAATCATGTGACAAAGGACCTCCTGCTTTCCCCAGAACTCTCGGATCGACTGACATTTCGACCGACCAATCCCAGACCATTTCCTCAGCTCAACAGCAGCAGCTATTAAAAACAGGATGCTGGGAATTTCTTTTTCTTGTGCAAATAGTGCTCAAGCTGCGCGACTCATTTTCCGTCATCCATCCGAACGTTTATTATAAAGATCTCCAGACTTTAAGATTAAGATTAATACCAGTGGTGAGTAATCTCGCACCAACGGAATGATCAGAGACCAAGGTCATGGAACATCCTCAGCTTTTGGGTTTTGTGATAAAGTTTGTTATTCAAAGTCTGGACTATATTTAGACAATGCACAATAACCACAAGCGGCGTCACATGCAAATTCACCGTCAGTGGGGTGAACCCGGACAAGTGCGTGTAGAAGAGCAAGAGTTCATATATTGAGTTTTAAAATGAAATCTTAAATTACATAGAAATTGCCTGAATAATTGAAACACTCAAGTCTAATGTTGGTATTAGTTTCTTTTACCTGGGCGATGTTGCGTCAACATCATGAGAAATTTTATTTTTTAAAATGCGTAAATAAAACAATTTAAAACTCACTTTCCTTTCCGATTCCATAACGTACAGGTTTTAAACGCGTCTAAAAAAAGCTACTGAGTCCCGTTATGACGTTTCTTCTCACCGTGTTTACATAAAAATGTATTATTTTCAGTCATAATTGATGAAAAAGTGCATACATGTTTATATAAGTATCTGTATGCACTCACTATCTACATTATTGTGAGCACCTGTACATCTTCGCTTATCTAGGTCAAGAGCTTCAGTTACATCAGCGTTCACATCAAAGATCAGAATGACGAAAAGAAATGTGACCCCTGTGACTGTGGCAGGAATGTTTGTACCAGATGGGCTGGTCTGAGTATTTTAGAAACTGCTGATCTCCTGGGATTTTGTATGGAGTAGGAAAGAAATTTCATGTTTAAAAAAGAAAAACGCAAATAATTTCGTAGACATTCTATAAAGTATCACGAGACGTTTGAAAGTTTTTAATGCGACGCTCCTGTTTTCCTTCTACTTGATTAGCGGACGTATATTAAGTGATACATATCGTGTACTAACTAACTAACTTCCCGGTTGTCGTGTAAAGTAGCTAGCTAGCTAATACAAGCTACGAGACAGTGTGATGGGGAGAATCTGTGTCATTGTTGCGTAGAGAAGATGTATTGTACGTATTGAAGTGTATTAGCATGCTTGGTCAATCTTATCACAAATGAAAACGAATTTTCTTCATGACACCCTGGTCCTCAAAATGGCCGCAACGTGATACAACGTGAGAAATGTACAAGACGTGTTGTATTATTTTTTTTTGTCAGTCTGCGCCGTGCCCTATGGAAACACACCAGTTATGCCTTTCTGACTCATATTTGTGTCATGACAATCCAGGAAACGTTCACCATGATTGTAAAATGAATGGCCTGTTGATTCATGATGATTTGGTAACAGCGCAGCGAGGGCTTCAGGGCTCCTGTGGTTTCTCAACCGACACCGTTTTAGATCTGTTTCTATATGTTGTGTCTAGTAATGACGCACTCTTCAATGCGTCTCGATTGTACGGTGTAACGAAGTGATCTACGGCACACAGCGAGGTACAGTGTGAAAAGCTCATGGTGTAAAAATGAACACGGTTTCAACAAATCGTAATGTAATGTACTGTATTAGCTAGGCCACACTTATCTTTGAAAAGATATGTGATAACAGTATCACGTTATATTGATATGGTGCTGAATTAGATTATTCTATCGCATTGCACACTTGCTGCCTGTGTACTCATGAGCTGCCAAAAAGCCCTCCGTAAATCCATCAGTTCTTTCTCCGGGGCTTGGTACCGGGTTTTTCCACACCAGCATCTTTTTTTTTTTTGCTTGGGTACACGGCGAAACCAAGGAATAATGCTCGGCCTTGCCTTTATTAAGCAAATCAAACATTAGCCACCGTGTTTGAATTGTTTATGAGGGCTTTAATCTGCTGCCAAGTGCACTTGCGGTTCATAGAAGCAAGTTAACAATAGACCTACATGCATTATAATAAGAACAACAATGCGCACAATGTCCTACCTTAAATATTCGAGTTTAAATATTCAGTAAAAGATCAGCTTTATTATCTCGTAGACGGACACTTTTTAATGCCTTTTCGCCGACATTAAATATGTTCTTGTGAAATAAATGTTTAATTGTAACATTTAACAGGCGAAAACAAAATTTCCATCAGAATTACTGTTTTTGACACTGTGTCTTTAAAGACTTCTGTATGGTAATGAGCTCTGTTCTGATTGGACGGTTGTTGAAAAAGTGATCGAGCCCCGTTACGACATTTCTCATCACCCTTATTTTAGCTTGTTTAGATAAGCATGTATTGTTTTCATTCAGAATTAATGAAGTATACATTATATTATATTTTATATATATCTATCTACATTATTGTGAGCACCTGTACATCTTCATGTTCATACGGTTATCTAATCAGCCAATCGGGGCAGCAGCACAATGCACAAAATCATGCAGTGAGAGGTCAAGAGCTTCAGTTACATCAAAGTTCACATCAAAGATCAGAACGGTGAAAACAAATCTGAACCCTGAGACTGTGGCATGGTTGTTTCTAGCAGAATGGTTGGTTTGAGTTTTTCAGAAACTGCTGATCTCCTGGGATTTTCACAGTGTGTGTGTGTGTGCGCGCACGGACTGGGAAAGAAATTGTTGAAACAAATGAAACGAGGCACCCAGAGTACCCAGAGAACTTCTAACCTATTCTTCCTATTATTACAGACTCTCGTTAAATGTGCGGGAAAATTAGCGGAGATTGTCGGTGCCTACATAGCCGTAGATACCGAGTACGTTGAAAACCGGTGTTTTCACACTGATTAGCGTGTGATTTGATTTGTGTTTACCGAGTCGGCTGTAGAACCTGTCGTGCATCTAGATATGGCTACTATCGCCTCTCATCTAAATAAAAACGCTGGACCGGCCACGCCCACATTCAACTTGCAGAATGGTGTACAAAACGATGCCGTCTGCGATTGCTGTTTCTACTTGATGACTGGATATAGAGCTGGAGGAATTCCTGGTAGTAAGGCATGTTCATTTTGAGTGCACCCTCAGCACAAAATTTCACTTTCAAGACATTCCTTCAGTTTGCGAGTCAAACCATGTATGTTAAAGATACCGTTAGTGACAAAACACAAATTATCTGCGTTTCTTTCAGTCAGGTCTGGAAACTTGGAGGGCTGTTCAAGCCATTTTAAACATTATGGAATGACCTTTGTAGATATTTAAGATTGGCTGTAAATGAATAAATAAATAAGTAAATGATCCTTATTGCTTAAGGGAAATAATTAAAGAAATAATTAAAGCTCGTGATTTCAGATGTCACAAAGACGGAAAGCGTTGAGGATGAACTCTGCGACGCACACACTCCGTGACGTTACATAACACACACAACAGGATTAGGAGAGAGAAAAAAGACGAGCGTGTCCGCAAGACTGAACCATAGGAAGTCAACAGGAAGTCTGACAGTGAGAGACAATCCTTCAGCTTTATTTCAGTACAGAGTACACGAGGCTGTACAATGAGCGATCTTTGCATACATTTTCGTTGGGAAGACGTCCTGCTACACATGGTCTGCACACACACAATGCAGCATTTAAATAATCAGAGACGTGCCAATTATTCCATCTTTATATGCCACACAATTTGTTTAAGATGTTAAATATATTAAGCTTAAATCAACAGCTCGATTTTGCATAAATGCTTGAAAGCATTCAGTTAGTTTTTTTTTTATTTAATACTTAAGCTTGCAGTTACTGTAAATGGGGTGCATCCACAACTCATCCAGGAGGTCACAGAAGAACCCGGACGGACATGTAAAGAACTGCAGGAATCACTTGCCCTCAGTTAAGATCAGTGTGAGAGTTGCAAGGGCGAAAACCACTGCTGAGCAAAAAGAACACAGAGACTCATCTCACCCTTGCCAAAAAAACATCTCGATGACCCAGACGAATTTTGGGATAATATTCTTCGGACTGATGAGTCCAAGGTAGAACTTTTTGGAAGACATGGGTACATCTGGTATAACGCTAATACCGCATTCCATCATAGGAACATCGTACTGACGGTGAAACATGGTGGTGGTAGTGTGATGCTCTGGAGCTGCTTTGCTTCTGCAGGACCTGGACGACTTGTCATAGCTGATGGAACCATGAATTCTGCTCTTTATTTATACAAAATCCTGAAGGAGAAGGTCCGCCCGTCAGTTTGTGACCCAAAGCTCAAGTGCAGTTGGGTTCTACAGCAGGACGATGATCCGAAGCACACAAGCAAGTGCACCTCTGAAAGGCTTAAAAGAAACTAAATGAAGGTTTCGGAGCGGCCAAGTCAAAGTCCTGACTTGAATCTCTTTGAGATCCTGGGGCAAGACCTTAAACGCGCTGTTCCTGCTCAAAATCCGTCCAGTGTAGGCGAAATAAAACAATTCTGCAAAGAAGAGTGGGTCAGAGTTCCCAGAGCGATGTAAAAGTCTCGCAAATTATCGCAAACGTCTGATTGCGCATCCAGTTATTGAATGGGCAGTTACTTTTTCCTATGGGTGCTCCAAGTTAATCTTTATCTTAAATAAACGGGATGCTGATTTAAAGGCTGCGTTTTGTTTTTACTTATGTTGTCTTTATCTAATATTAAAGTTAGTTGGATGATCTGAAGCATTTAAATGTAACAAATAAGCAAAAATAGAAGACGACGGAAAGGAGACATACTTTTTCACAGCTCTGTGTAGGTGTGATTGGGTCCGTTGTCATGATCTCATGATGTCGATATTATTTTATATTGCCCAGCTCTAGTGTATGAAGTTAGTCTGATAAATATTTGGAAGTTTTGTAATTTTTAGTGCTGTCACACGATTAATTTTTTTAATCGCGCGTTAATCGCAGTTTTAACACACATTTTGATTTGCGGTGTACATGCAGGTCGACGTCGTAGGACCACTGAAAATTTAAGAGAAACGACTGCTGAACGTTGCCTCATTATTCACTTGACTTTATTTGATAAAAGTGAAATATTAAAGATGATTTGACGTCTTTTCATTTTTTAAAATAAAAAGTTGTTTTTGTCTTTCGTTCATCTGATATCCTGATTAGAGTTGGAGTTTAATTAAAGGCATCAATTCACCGATTAGAGTAACGCGGCACGTTGCAACCGAAGAGTAAGTTTGCGTTCCAACCAAAACATACATTAAAAAATTTAAATACATCAGCCACAGTACATGGACATTTCATTACATTTATTTCAAAAGTGCCCACAGCATATAAAATGAATCTACGGCATTGTTTGCATGTTAAATACAGCCGAGTGCTGTAATGTACAACACAACCAATCAGATGTCCGCTGATGATGATATTGCAGGGAGTGTTTCAGATAGAGCCGTGTTAGTGACCGAGTTCCCTATGAAGTGCTCTTGGGATTCTGTAGACTGCAGTGATACAAATTAGGGACCCTTGCGATTGGAATACAGCCTAAAACGAGCAATGTGACGGTCAATCCGGGTGTGTTTGTGATCCCTGCGGCCGCCCCTCAAATGCGCAATTTAACAAATTTATGATCTGCGTAAAATTTTTAGGTGCATTAATTTTTTAAATCGCGGTTAATTCTGTAATGTGTTGATGCGTTAATTTGACAGCACTAGGAATTTTGCCTCTGCACACCATAGTGGATATCAAAAAAAATTATTGCATTAACTGCTTATGAATTTTCATATAGCTAGTCCCTCCATTTTTACAGGCTCAAAAATAAACGGACACTCGACTAATAAGCAGTTTTACGGCCAGTTATGGCCTTTTTTATCGCTATTTCATGATAGCTGTTCATGCGGACGTTCAGCATGCAGTCCAGAGAGGTATCGATGCCGAGGAGGTTGAATCTTTAGGCTGAAAGAAACAAGAGAGACCTATCGGAGAGATAGCAGAAACTGTAGGAGTGGTCAAATCAACAAGGTGGTTCATTCTTAGGAAAAACAGGAAGGCCTGGAAGAGAGCGTAGAAGACAACAAAAGTGGATGATGGCAGAATTCTTTCCTTTGTAAAGAAAAGCCAGTTCACAACTTCCAGCCAAGTCAGCACACTCTCAGAAAGGTAGGCGTATTATTGTGTAAAAAAAAAAAAAAAAAGTCTACAGTCAAGAGACGCCTTCATGAATGTAAGTGCAGAGAGTTTACCTCAAGGTGCAGACCGCTGAGATTAGACTTTGTTAGAAAACATCTTAAGACAAAAAAAGCCTGCCCAGTTCTGGAACAAGATTGTCTGGATAGATGAAACCAAGATTAGCTTGTATTAGAATGATGGGAAGAGAAGATTATAGAGAAGAAAAGGGAGAGCTCATGGTCTAAAGCTTGCCGCATCATATGTCAGACATGGTGGAGGCGGTGTTACGGCATGGGCGTGTGTAGCTGCCAGTGCTACTGGGTCACTGATGTTTATTGATGATGGGACTGATAGAAGTAGCAGGATGAATATAGACGTATAAATCTACATCTGAAGTATATAGAGCCATACTTTCTGCTCGGATTCAGTCCATTGCTGAAGAGCTGATAGGACGCATTTCAGAGTACAGATGGATAGTGACCCAAAAAGTACCACGAAAGCAACGCAAGAGCTTCTTAAGATAAAGAAATGAAATGCTCTTCTCGGTCAGTCGCCTGACCTCAACCCAGGTGAGCTTGCGTTTCAGTTACTGAAGACAAAACTGAATCAGACAGAGCCACAAATATTCGTCAGAGTATCTCCAGGGAGGAAACTCAGCATTTGGTGGAGTCCATGGGTTCTACACTTCAGGTAGACATTGACTGAAAATGGTTTGTATCCAAGAATCCTGATCTATAATATGATTGCTGTTTCGTCCGGTTACATTTGAAAATGTGAAAATGAAGGGATTTTAAAAAAAAAAAGCAATATTTTTGCAGCAAACCAAAAAAACAACTATGAGTTCTGATCTGATTCAGACTCTCCACCTGGACTGATATGTGTGAAACCTTCAACCTTCACCAACGTTGTTGATTTTCAGGGTTGGCAGGTCTGACATCTTCATTCTTTAACCGCTTGTCTGATACAGGAGGGATTTATTGACACGATGTTTTGTCCATGTCTTTCAGGGCTATGTCCTCAGCAGCCACCTCGCCACCGTCAGTGGACAAAGTGGACGGGTTCTCCCGGAAATCGGTCAGGAAGGCCAAGCAGAAGCGCTCGCAGAGTTCCTCGCAGTTCCGCTCTCAGGGCAAACCCATCGAGCTCACCCCCCTCCCTCTGCTCAAAGGTAACACGTACACACACCTCATTCGTTTATCTCTGTATCACTCTGATCATGTAAACCCTGGTGTATTAAGACTAAACGCAGACAAACCTGAAGCCTTGTGAGTCACATTAAGTCATATTAAGTCACGTATTAAGCCTGCGTTCTACCTTTTGCATAAGGTAGACGTTTACATCCCGAAATGCTGGTTAATGCCGAATTTTCTCCCACGTCGATTATCGCAGCTCCGTCTTTAATAGTCTCCATGTTAAATTGCTCAACTGGCTTCAGTTCATATTCAAAACGAAGCAGCCAGAGTCTTCGCTTTTACCCAGCACGCCGCACACATCACTCCCGTCCTCCATCACTGGTTACCAGTATCCCGCTGTATCAAGTATAAACCTCTCCTCCTAACCTTCGAAGCTCTTCATGGTCTCGCCCCTATATGCCTCGGCGAGCTCCGACATCCTTACCGCTCCTCTCGCTACCGAGAACGTGGAAATCGTTTTTCACAGCTTTGCTTCTGACACCGGAGACTCCTTCCTAAACATCTCAATGCACCTTATCGAGAATTTTGAACTCGGTTCACGCCAAGCCTTGTTACTATAGAAACGACGACGCGTTAGGGACGCTGGTGCAAGTTGTAGCTGCACCACACGCTGCCGTCAGGGCCGCCGTTATAGGAAATGAATCGACACCTCCTGACCAATCAGAATTCAGCAGCGCTGTGGGATAAAACGGTTTCATCTCGAAAACTGTTAAATCGTGTGCTTTTTTGTGGAACTTTGAAGACTTTGCATTCTTTTTGTTTATCAGTAAACGTAAACGCTTAATAATCGAGACAGTCTCAGATCATTTCTTTGAAACCTATATACTATACTGTGATACGTATAATATCGTATCCTGATATCGACCAAAGTCCTTGTTGTGTCCGTACGTCGTTTCGCAGAGTCACAGGACTTGTTTCGCTGGTTTCTCGTTGCACATTTCACCTCCAAAAAAAACCCGAAGCAGCAAATGTGACCTGTGCTGCCGGCTCTTAGAAAAATCCTTTCAGGCCACGTTTGTCAAAATAGCCGAGCATCAGGCGAACACGTAGAACAGCGAGCGCTCGATGGACCCGACATAACAGATATCATGTCTGGGGAAAGTCTCTTCTCTGTCTCCATCCCTCGCTGAGGATTATGGGTAGTACGGACAGCAGGGGCCCCATTAAGCAGCTCACTACTTTGCTCTGACTCTATAATGAAAGGTCAGGGCTCTGCATGTAAGCAGGAGAGAGTGGCTTCCTTACTCGTACGCTTACAGGAGAGGTGTTGGGTTATTCGTTCAGATCAGTATCCAGGTGTTTTATTATTTAAACACTACACCGCTGGGCTTGTGCTGGTTCTCTACGTGTGGCTGAGCTTTTAATAGAGCAGCCCTGTGTGCATGTGTGTAAAAGAGAGAGAGGGATGGAGAGAGAGAAAACGGATTCCTGTGTCTGTTCAGTAATGGTACGATTCGGTCGAAATGTAAATTGTAGTACCGGTTCACAGCCAGTAGGGTGCATTTGATTCAAGATAAGAGCAGCGTGTATTAAACTGTAGATCATCTCATTTAATCGAAATGGTCCTGAAACGTGTCTGCCTTTGTTAGTGGAGAGGAATTCACGCCTAATCGTGAATCCTTGCCAAAGCGTCAAATGCATTGCTCACGGTGTATTGTTTTTTTTCCATAGTGACATGCAGAACATGTGCCACAATGAAAAGCAAATCCACTATTACGTTGTTCTTTTACGTTGTCTCGACGATCGACTGCCGTCACGCATCATGCCTCGCACGTTCAGTCTCTCAGTAACGCCGTTTGTACCTAACAAGTCAACGTAGAAATCAGACTTCAGACTTTAGGCCACGCCCCTTACCCGAGTCTAATGCCGCGTTCAAGTGGAACTCGGAGTTATGTTCTTACGACGCTGCTCTGCGTTCGAGCTACGACCTGGCGATAAACGCTAACTTGCTTGTTTGCTGTTGGTACAGATCTAGCCAGCTAGCTGTCCTGAGTGATTACATTCACACGAGTACGTTTTCCTTCTCAAAACCGCAAGCTGAATAATCGATGTTCAAACTGTACAAACGATCAACGACTGCGACCCTTTTTGGCTCTGTGCGTAACCGTTGTTAGCTATAAAGCGTTATTGTTCATTTTAACAGCCCTGTATAATTCTCGAATCTGATTGGTCGCAAAGGTGTTGCTGAAAGACCAACCGCAGGATTTACCATAAATGTGTTCGTCTAGGACGTCAGTGTTTCTATGGTAACAGATGATCGTGAACAACGTGATCGTGTAGTATGATGCAGTTGTAGGTAGTGACATGGATTGAGAATGGCTTCTTCTCTCACTCTCACTCTCTCTCTCTCTCTCTCTCTCTCTCTCTCTCTCTCTCTCTCGCTCTCTC
>JAOVVH010000048.1:1816515-1828142 GCA_028566435.1 Scorpiodoras heckelii | reverse complement strand
AGGCTGCTGGGTTTTGCATGCAAAAAAAGAAGTAAGTGTGACAGTCAAAGTCTCCAGAAGAGCTGTGGCAGATTCTCTAAGAAACTCAATAGTACGATGCAGAAGTCTTAGGCACATGCAAAGACTCGCTGTAAAGCAAAGATATCTTCAAATATAATGAAGATAAAAGAAAACATTATGAAGTGCAGTAAACAGTAATAAACTAATTTTTGGTGCCTTTTTAATAAATATTATATATTATATACAGTGTTAAATATTTGGTGCTTTTTTCTTAAACAGTGTTCCCAGGTACAATGTGTGCAGTTTTAAAAGGAAATTAGATGAATTAGATGAATCATTAGCATGATTCAGTAATGCAGAAAAAAACCCATCAATAACAAAAATTGTACCTAAAAACAATAGGGTGCCTAAGACCTGTACATAGTACTGTATATATGTATGTGTAAATATGTAATATGTAATCTGTATTTGTATATGAAATCTGTCATTTGTTAATTCTCTTGAACCTTTATTTAACAGACAAGAAAAGATTTTCAGTGTTTTCAATGATGAACTTAAATCTATTTGTTAAATATCAATAAAGTTAGGAATTGATTCCTGCAACATACTGAAAAAAAGGGTTGGGACAGAGACATTTTTACCACTGGGTCACATCACCTTTTTATAAGTTATAGTTTTTAATCATTTGGGAATTGACGATACTAATTGTTGCAGTTTTGCAAGTGGAATTTTTGCCCATTCCTGTATACAAGATGTGAGCTGCTCAACAGTCTGTGGTCACTGTTGTCTGATTCTCCTCTTCATGATGCGCCGTACATTTTCAATAGGAGGCAGATCTGGACTGCAGGCAAGCCTGTCAAGCCACACTTTTGTAAAGAATTATTTCTTACATTTTTGGATCAGTGTCTTCTTGCAGGATACAGTCACATTTTAATTTTTTCTTTTTTTATAGTTAAACTGGAAAATCATATTTAAAAGCCGTACAGGATACATCTTTTTACCCGGAGTCCTGTGGAAGATTTCGATTTTGTTATACAGTTATGCTGGGTACAAGTCACAGAGAAATGAGCCAAAATATTTGCCTTGCAAGAAATCATTTGAAGTCGAGTGTTTAGATGTGAGATGTGAAATAATTTTAGTCCTGCTTTATATACTTTATGTTCCTATGGGAGAGGCAATCAAAGTGTGCAAAAAAATGCACACACAAACACTGTTTAACTCCCAGAGCAAATCTTTTAATGTTTGCTCTCATGTTACATCACACGATAGCAGTAAGAGCGTCTTTTCCTTGTAGGCTTCTTATTTTGCCTTGAAAAGTTGAAAGAGAATGCATTAAATCCTTAAGGGCCTAGGACAAACTTATTATTATTCATATTATTTAACCTGTAGTGTTTCTTGTATAGTGCAGACAGTTATGAAATTTCTGAAAGGCTAAAGGCTAGTCACTACATTACTGTTAAACTAACAGGTGTCAAGTTTAATATACTAATGACTTGAAGGCTGAAACCCCAAAGATTCGCTGCTTTTAGGCCCACGACCTTTAACCCTCAAATGCAGCTATACTTGGATTTGTGTTTTGTGTTACTTGCTCTGAATAGGAACATTTCTTCATCAAGTGAATAAGTCAGATCTATTGGATAAGAAGCTGCCGAGTATTGACAATACCAGCGTCCTTTTAATGTAATTTAAATAGTACTAAGTATTGGTGTATTTTATGTATTTGTTCCTGAAAATATCTCTGAGAGATATCTGAGTCGTTTATCTCGCAAAGACATAGCTCTTTAGTTCCTTGATTCATTGAATTATTTTAGTTGCTGTTAATCTCACTGATCTTCTTGTGTAATGAACTGTGTAGATTGCAGCAGAAGAAAAATAAAGAGAAAAAAATGTATATTGAAGTGTACAGTGACTACATTAAACGATGATGTTTGGTGTATTGAATTGTTTTAATTGTTTTAAATAATATGTACTGCGCCACTGTTTTCCCTTAAAAAATATCATTTTTTAAATTGTGTCAATTTTCTTTACGTAAAACGAGCTTCTCTATAGTTCCTTCTCCTGTGAAATAGCATGAAATAACTAAGGAATAAAACATTGCTTTCTGCTGTTATAGGAAATGAATCAATGACCAGCTGGTATGATGAAATGGAGTTACTAGTTACTGTTACCACCCTGAAGCTGATTATTTTTCTATAACAGCACATGCTGATGTGTTTAATTCCACGTCTGCCACTATAATTTGCCAACAATTACAGTTTTTAATTTATTACAGAATGACTCATCATACTTCCTATCCACTTATAAGAGCTCTGATAATTCGTTCCCTCACCAGCCTCTCTTTTTTCCCTTTCATGAAGTTAATAGACAAAAAACGTGCAGCATCTCATAATACCAAGAAACCACAAAGCATAAACCCCCGTGTCCTGAAAATGTTACTATAGAAACGTTACAAGTGCGTTAATATAAACCTGTACTTTTCCAGCTGCACTATTGTCAGACAATTAATAAAAACTTTCTGAATAATCAGAATGTATGAAAGGTCATAATCTACACTTTCAACAATAGTTTGCAATATTTTGCATGTTCCTATGAGTTATAGTGAAAGGTTAACGGATAATACTAGATCATAGGTCCTGAAGCAGAGAGGTTCTGAATACAAATCCCACGAATGTCTGCTGTTCTTCCAGACATGTTCTGCCTCAGTTACAGGTCTGTTTGGATAACAGCTTCAGCCAAAAAAAAGTACATAATATGAATGTCATCATTCATAGGTAGAAGCCAACTGGGAATTAAAACGTGCAGCTCCTGGGTTTATTTAATAGAATTATGATTATATTATTCTCAATTCAGTAAATGTTTCAGGAAAAATAGCTCAGCTATTAAAGTGCTTCTTAAAGACATGATTGCAATGAGATGCAATTTAACAAGTAGACTGAACAGCAAAGTGATTCCACTCCTACTGTGTCTGCTTGCAGATTATTTAGTAAAACTGTGTACGTCAGCGTGTCCCAGAGACTCCGCAATTTCACGGCGTGGTAAAAGTGTTCATAAGAGCATTTCATACTGCATTTATGAAATGTGCAGAAACACCCCGAATGAATGTCTGAATGTCCCGTATCAAATATTAGATTATCATTTTATAAATAAACAGTAGCCACAAAACTATTTCTCTTGAGTGTAGTTGTCATGGAGTGACATGGAGGAAATGTGTGATGTTTCAAATCTGGGCTGCGGTTCCCAACACGTTCGTAACACTATGTACTTCATAACCTCGTACTTAACAACTTTTTAAATTTAGTGCTGTCACATGATTGATTTTTTAAATTGAGTTAACTGCAGTTTTAACGTACGTTTTGATTTGACATGCAGATAGGCATTGTAGAACCATTGAAAATGTTGTTGCCATTTATCACTGGTCTAATTTAAGAGAAACGACTGTTGAATGTTGCCTCATTATTCACTTGACTTTATTTGCTAAAAGTGAAATATTAAAGATGATTGATGTCTTTGCATTTTTTTAAATAAAAAAATAGTTTTTGTCTTTCGTTCATCTGATATACTGATTAGAGTTGAAGTTTAATTAAAGGCATCGATTCGCCAATTAGAGTAACGCAGCACGTTGCAACCGAACAGTAAGATTACATTCCAACCAAAACATGCATTAAAAAGTTAAAATACATCAAACACAGTTCATAGACGTTTCATCACATTTATTTCAAAAGTGCCTACAGTGTACATAATGAGTCTGAACAGCGTTGTTTATCATGCTAAATACAGCCGAGTGCTGACTTGTAGAACAAAACCAGTGTAGTCAGCTGTCCGCTGTTGATGACGTTGCAGGGTGTTTCGAATAGAGCCATTTTAGTGAGTTTTAGTGAGTTCCCTATGAAATGCCCTTGGGTTTCTGTACTATTTAAATTTCTATTTAAATTACAAGCGTTTCTCGAAACCCTTCATAATTAATGTAGTACTTAAACTTGTTCGTAAATTTAAGAGTACTTGGACTCATTCGTAACTTACTAAGTACTTCTTAACTTGAAGTTCATGTGCAGTTCTACCTCAGAAATGATAGAGGCTGTTAATTTTCTGTAAATTTTCACTCTATGCACATCAACGGCACGTTTACAAATACATTAAAACACGAATTCATAAAAATTAATACTTATTTTCGTAAACGTAATAGCATACATCCAATGACAACTAAAATCACATCAACTAGCTGGATGTATGTACTGTATGTTCATGTTAGTATGTTCCTAGTATGAAATTAGCTTTCGTGGGTCATGTTACAACCTCCAGCCCCCAATGAGGCTGAGCAAGTTCTAGTCTGAGCATAAAAGTATATAATATTTCATTTTATTCCAGGGTGTACATAAATCATTTCATTCATGTGAAACAAACTATTTAACTTGATTGAAGTGCATGAGATTATTTGTTGATGTGCACTTTTAAATGAAATAAATTAAATGAAATGCTTTTTTCAGTGTATAAGTAGTAGTAAATGAATACATGTATTCTTTGCAAAGAAATGGCAACAAATTGGCTTACTAAGCTTGTTATCACTTAACTAATCAAATTAACACAAGTAACCTAGATTAAGGGTATCCGTGGTGCATGTTTGATGAACATGGCAGCTGCACAAAGAATATTTTATAGCAGTAATTTAAATACTTATTAGATATTAGTTTTTATAATTGTTATTTTCCTAATGATGAGAGATGAGATGAGATGAGATGAAATTTATTGTCATTTCAAGTACATGCAAGCACATACTGAAACGAAATTTCATTTCCCTGGGGGTTCGGTGTAAAGCACCTCATCCCCAGAGCGGCTGCAGCGTGTGCACGCGCCACCTTCTTTTTTTTTTTTTTTTTTTTGAGATGATACTTTTGTTGTGTAATAATGTCTGGAAATTGGTGGTTCAGATTTCGTCTGGTGGTGCCTTTCCTGTGCAGATGCAAAGACGGAGTCAACAAAGAAGAAGAACTATTTAAAACTTATTCGTAACTTTGGAGACTAAGAAGGCTTTTGGGAAACACTTGCAAAACTAGTGTTCTTAAAGTTATGTCCTTCGTGAAATTGTTCCCAAATTGATTGAGATTAATTGCTATTATTAAACGCACCATTGTTCTGCTTCAAATACACAAATACTGGTCACAATTTTGAACACTTCTATTGTCACAAAATGACCCAGACGCCATCTCTGAAAAATACAGAATGGAATAAATGTGCTGCTATTTTAAAAAAATCCCAAATGTTAAAAAATTAAATGTATCCTACAGCAAGAATACAATTTAAAATATTGAGCAAAATCCAAAAAAACCAAAAGATCTTTTGCAAGTTCTTAGACACAACTTTTGACCTGATATTTTGAGATTTCACAATTTGCACATCTTAAAATATATTGTTTACCCATTTTTGCTAATTGTGACGATACTTAACACAGATATGACATTGTTTTTCTTTATTTTGTCCTATGAGTGATTAAAATTGGAAAATTCTTTTTGGTGGAATTGACCCGAGGACATGAAGTTAGTTAAACTTAGAAATTAATTTTGAAATAAATGATTAGTGGATAAGTATCTGTTCTTCTTTCGTCCTCTCTTCTAGGGCATCAGCAGTTTGTTCAGCTCTCTGAAGGTGGTGCGTCTGCTGCGCTTGGGTCGCGTGGCACGAAAACTGGACCACTATCTGGAATACGGCGCGGCCGTACTGGTCCTGCTGGTGTGTGTGTTCGGATTGGTGGCCCACTGGCTAGCTTGTATCTGGTACAGCATTGGCGATTATGAGGTTATTGACAAGCTCAGTAACAATATCAAGAAGGACAGCTGGCTCTACCAGTTAGCCATGACCACCGGCTCTCCATACCGCTACAACGCCAGCGGCTCTGGCCAATTGGAAGGCGGCCCTGGGAAACACACGCTTTACATCACGTCCCTGTATTTCACCATGACGAGTCTGACAACTATCGGATTCGGGAACATCGCTCCCACTACTGACGGAGAGAAGATCTTCTCTGTGGCCATGATGATGGGGGGATGTGAGTGTGCATCTCTGTTCACTTCTTCTGCTATACATATTCCTATATAGAAGGTATAAAACACTCCAGGTTGTGCTTTTATAGGAAAATAATCAACAGCAAATCAACAGTATGGTGTGATGAATCAGCATTGCTGTTAACACAATGAAGCTGATTATTTTCCAACAACAGCATGAACGACATGTCCTGAAGTGTTTTATTTTCATTCTTGTATACTACAGCAATATACAGGGTTTTTTTTTGTTTATTAAAGAACAACACACAATTTTTATACACTTGTCTGCAGCCTTTTGTACTCTTTCATGAAGATAACTACAAAGAACTCCTCTGTCCTGAAGATGAGGAAGACAGAAAGTTACACTGTTATAAAGCACTGACACTGGAGACGCCTTCCATAACTGTTTAAAATACGTCTCTTTACAGAAAATTTCACCAATCGGTGATTACGCATTTTTTGTTACATCTGATTATATTGAGCGGTCACCGTACAAGTCCCTATGAGTGAATTCTTGCTTTAGAAACGCTAACATTTTAGGATGTTTAAGAAAACGAATCAGCACCTTCTAACCAATCAGAATCAAGGGTTCAGCAGCACTGTGGTATTATATTTAAAACCGAGACATCTATTAGCTTGTCTTTTCCGTCCTCGGCTATGAGGCATTGATGCGTCTTTTAATTCTCATATCAGATCGATGTACTCCATTCCAACACCCTTCTTTTTCTATTTTTTCGCTCAGACACACCCACAATTCGTCAGATTTCCACAGTTCAGATCGATCGGCCGTTTAATTGAATCAGCGGCTGATAGGAAAGAATGGCATGGTGTGCTGAGTAAGCGAATCCGAGCCCACTTACATTACCGAGCCATTTTTAAAGCCGAGCCTTTCTCAGCCGCAGCCTCGCATTGAACTGCAGCCATTTTTAGCTGGAGTTTATTAGATTTTGTAACATGCTGCAGGCATAGGCTGCATGATGCAAGTTTATTCACATAATATTAGATTTTTAGGATGAAGTCTGTAATAAAATATCTGCTAGTCTGCTCTGTGATTAAAACTCTTGTATCTGGGCAGATGAATCTTTAGCGCATTTTCTTTTTTCCAGGTACAAAATTGTAAGAAGGGGTTGTTGTTTTTTTAAATTTGTTTTGTAAATTCGTATACAATTAAGGAAAAACACATTGATTATATTGTTAATAACATGGATAATATGATATCAACATGTTTATTTGAACAGTTGTGAATAAATTCAGCTGGTAATAAATTATAACAATAGTAGGCAGGAATTCTTAAAGTTCCCTGGTGTCTTAATAAAGTTTATCCACTTAGCTGCTTTGTCCTCTGAGCCAACGTAGTGACAGCAGGGCATTTCTTGTGCATTTTCTTGAACTTTGACTTAATGCTGGAGCATGCACGACTCGAAACTAAATGAAATGGTGTCCCTTCTCAAGTCTGATTCCCGAGCTATAGGAGATACTCACAAAGTAGGTGATGTTCAAATGGTGGGCAGTATCATTCCACTGATTTCATTTGTGATGTACATAATGATATAAATTTTGAACAGAGTGATTAATCCTGTGTTTTCTGAAATAGGCAGCTGACTGGGTTTTCATGTTTCAAAGTTTATGGGTTGGTAGGTACCCCAGAGACCCAACTGTATGTGCACAAAACCTTAAAATGTGACATTGTCATAATGTCTCCTTTAAGTTCTCACATCTTGTATTAGTTTTATTAGAATTTGAACAAATGAGGTCAGTGTGGTTCGATATTGTTCAATTTCACATAAATAGTTGTACGAAAAGACGTAAACCCTGCCCCTAACTTACATATAAATGGATATGCTTAAAAACAGACATAAAGTTGTCATTTAAATACGAACTAGGTATGTAATTATTATTACTAAGTTACTACTTCCATCACAAAGTTGATTTTTTTAAAATAAAAACTTAATCAGCACCTTCTGATCAATCGGATTCAAGTTTTCAGTAGCAGTATGGTATAATTATTAGTATTAGAATTAAATTGGAGGCATTTACAAAATCTTTACTCGGTTGATGTGCAAACTAGCTGAAAACTACCCTTTTTGGACATATAAATAGATTATGTTAAATGCTTCATTTAGTGAGTGAGTAAATATTACGTTCTGATGCCATGGGTGTGCTTTTCACTTCTCCTCTTCCTTTCTTTGCTTAAATGACCCCTGCTAGTGTCAGCGCTGTGTTTCCAACCATAGAGGTGAGGGAAAGACTGTTTATAGCTGCTATATGTTCCAATACATTAAATGTGGCTATAAATGTATTATTAAAAACTACAACCCGTTGCTCATAATGGCAATAATGTTGTGGTGTAAGAGGAATAAAATAATGCCAATAATGCTGCAGTGTAAGAGAAATACAACATACTGAGTGTGCTGTTATCGGAGAATAGTCAACTTCAGGGTGGTAGCAGTAACTCTGCTCCATTACACCACCTCGTCAGGAATAACACACGGCATGTGCTGTGTTATTCCTTACATATTTAACACTGTGTAGAAGACTAAAGTTCATCTTTAGTCTTCATCACGGTCACTTTCTGACCCTGGAACTGCTGTAAGCCAGAGCCGGTGACATTTAGGCATTTTAAGATGTCCCTCGTACCAGCACCATAGAGAGTATCATGCCAGCATCACTGCTGAGTTGAAAATAAACCACTGTTCGGTGGTTGTCCCTTTTCATGGATGGATGCAGTAGAGGTGGGCTATAGTAGAGTAATGCATGTATATATGAAATAAAAGTAGAATCCTTTATTTGTGATATATACATTACTGCACAGTGAATTCTTTTCTTCACATATCCCAACTTGTTAGGAAGCTGGGGACAGAGTGAAGGATTAACCATGATGCAGTGCTCCTGGAGCAGGGGTATTGAGGGCCTTGCTCAGGGGCCCAACAGTGGCATCTTGGCAGTGCTGGGGTTTGATTCCCCGATCAGCAATCCAGAGCCTGAACCACCACCACTGAAACTCCCCCCCCCCCCAAACACACACACAAAAGAACAGTGAAGCAAACTATAAAAGGAGGTTTCATATATTTTAAAAATCTCCAGTTCAGTTCCTTCACTGTTAATGCTGGGAATGAGAAGCAGGAATGGAGCCTCCATCTGTTTGATCACTTCATCCGTTTACTCTTTCCTCTTAGAATCTTTAGTGGAAGGACAGATATGGAGGATAAATGAGGTCCACATTGCTGTCAGCCAGATTGCTTCAAATGCACAAAGCTGTACAGAGATTTAAAGCATCTTTAAGCAACGCAGTATAAATTGCTGTCACTATCGTCCCCCTGCAGCTGTTTATTGTTAGTCGGGACAGCGGCGAGGTCCTTTTAGGGCTCATTATCAGCTGCTGCCGTTGACAAAATTCCCTACAGAGTGACTCTGCGTCTTCCTAATGGCTTTCCCACTTATCATTTTCACTCAACAAGCACACTCTGCTATTATCGTCACACTAAACTTCCCTCAAACACTGAAACTGAAATGTTCCTGCATGCACACAGACACACATACACACATGTACTGATTATCAACCTGTCAGCATGCACCGTGCTCTCTCTGACGCGTGAATGCGTACAGGAACGATTTCCTCACTTCTGAAAAATGCTTGTGATTAATAAACCAACACTTACTTATGAGGTTTTTTTTTAAGTTTTTGGCTTATTTTAATGCCATGACAGTCACAACAACTCTTTCTCTTTAAGAATGTATCCACTGCTTTAGTCTCTGGTTAGTTGTTTTTATATAATCTGCAAATACAAAAATTGTGCAGATTATATGGTTGCGAAAGATTTCATAAATTCAGTATCAATGAGACATAAAGAGTTTTGGGTTTCTCAAAGGTTCCTTCATCAGTGCAAAATAGTAAACAGTAACAAAATAGTTTTAAAAATGCTATCAGTTTATTTCTGAATGTAATTAATTGACGTGCCCGCCTTTTGCTTTTATTGCTGCCTGCAACCTCTTTTGTTTTCTCTGAAAAGTCTTGAAATCATCTCGATTAATTTCGTCCTTGATGATTATCACACATATATAACTGGAATCGTTTCTTCACAGTGATAAATGGAGGCCGCTCCTCAATCACTTGGACTAACAGGCACAGAGGCCACGCCTCCTTTGACTGGGACTGACAGAAACCTAGGCCACGCCTCTTTCACTGGAACTGACAAAGTCCACGCGTCTTCCACTAGGACTGAAACAGAGGCCGTGCTTCTTTCTCTAGGACTGAGGTATACAGAGGCCACACCTCCTTTAATGGTATTGACAGAAATAGACGCCACACCCATCCACATGGTTTTAGGACATTAAAATCCCCAAACACTGGAGCTGACAGAAATAAAGGCCACGCTGGTACTGATGTATACAGAGATACACCTCTCTCACTGGGCCTGACATACAGACGCTATGCCTCTTTCGTCGGGACTATCAAAAACAGAGGCCATACCTCCTTCACTGAACTTGAGAGACACAGAAGCCATGCCACCTTCACTGGGACTGACAAAAACCGAGGCCATGCCTCTTTCACTGGAATTGACAATTACAGAGGCTATACCTCTTAGACTGGAGCTGACTGATACAGAGGACACACCTCCTTCACTGTGACTAACAGACACAGAAGCCATGCCTCCTTCACTGGGACTGACAGAAACCTAGGCCACGCCTCTTCCACTGTGACTACCAAAAACAGAGGCCACTCCTCTTTCACTTGAACAGACGATTACAGAGTCCACGCCTCTTCCACTGGGACGACCAAAAACAGAGGCCACGCCTCTTTCACTGGAACTGATGATTACAGAGTCCACGCCTCTTCCACTGGGACTACCAAAAACAGAGGCCACGCCTCTTCCACTGGGACGACCAAAAACAGAGGCCATGCCTCTTTCACTGGAACTGACAGGCATAGAGATCAAGACACTTCCTCTGGGACAGACGTATACAGAGGCCACACCTCCTTTAATGGTATTGACACAAATAGAGTCCACACCCATCAGCATGGTTTTAGGGCATTAAAATACCCCAAACAGCCAATGGGTGGCTTTAAATGTGCATTGATTTGCATGCAGCGACATGATGGCAGTGTGTTTACATCACTCTGGAGGGTAATTGAGTCTGTTGGTGTGGAAATAAGTTCCAGATTTTGGCTTAATGACACAGAACAACAGCAATAACAACAATATAATCTGACACAGTGTAGCATGAGTGCAGTTATTACTATTTAGAGCTTCACATTTTTTTGTCATCAGTGTGTCTTGATATCCAAACATTCTGTTTTATTTTCATTAGACAATACGGCAGTAATCAGTAAGTGCTTTAGTATTATTTTTCAGTGATGTAAGTCAGAAGGGTGTCGAATGTTAGGATATAGGGAAAACGTGCCAAAATACGGCTGTTTTACAATATCTGAATAGAAAATATATGGCCAAATCAAGGGCGGCACGGTGGCACAGTGGGTAGCGCTGTTGCCTTACAGCAACTGGGTTCAATCCCCAGGTGGAGCGGTCTGGGTCCTTTCTGTGTGGAGTCCGCATGTCCTCCCCGTGTCTGTGTGGGTTTACTCCGGGTACT
>JAOVVH010000048.1:1742550-1756996 GCA_028566435.1 Scorpiodoras heckelii | reverse complement strand
ATTTATTTGAAAATACAACCATTACACTAACCTTTTAACACCATTTTTATTTGTGAAATTCCCCAAGCAAGAGAATTATTCCTAGATGAATGATGCAGACTTCTTATTACAGATTGACGCACTCTTTCAACATTTTCTGGCCTTCAAACGGCACGTGACTTGCCGAGTGGTTTCGTTGTCAAGGCAGAAGCATCGTTGCAAAAATTTTCAACCCATTTTCAATTGTGTTCTGAGAGGGCACAGCACCACCATGATGATGAATATTGAACTTAATGCGAAGTAGCCGTTGAGTAGCAATAAACGTTTCAACAATGATTTTTCGCTGAACTCTGCTCCATGCTGACTAAAACGGCATCAATTGGGCTGCTGTTTCCCCACCAGTCACTACTCTAATCAAACTAGCGTTTGAGAAATAAGCATATGAAAATAGTCAGATCTCTCTGTACATTACCAGGTGTTCAGACTGCGACCAAATTGGTTGCATATGCGACATTTTTATGAGAGTATGTGTAGTGTACTATAGTGTAGTATATGGTATAGTAATAGTTATATAACTGTAATTATAGTTGCATAACCTTTTACTATGCAGTAGAATATGACTTCATAATATCAGGTTGCATAACATATAATATCTCTTAATATGAACATTGTGGTCACTAATGTTGTAATCCTCTGCAACAGAGACTACTATAGTATATATAGTATATAATATAATACATAATATATAATATAATACTATATAATACATGTTCATAATTATAATGTACATCACAACTTTGGGCACAGAAACAATACCAGTTGCTATAGTTCACTAGGGCATTAGTGTGTTTATTTTCATGAACAGATATTACAATATTATGTGTAAAGTCATTTGCACACTTTGTGCACATGTGTGTAATTAATTAAAGAACTACACACGGACAATTATACCAGCTTACATTAAGCACCCTAAAGCACAATATGTATAATATATCACGGATACAGAGTTCATAGGACGTGTTATAAGTCTTTTTACTATTACAGTTTATAATAGTAACTTAATCAGTATCACTCTAAGTGTGCATAATTCACTAATTTTACTTTTTGTGACTCAGGATCTTGAGGAGGAAAAGATGAAAATGCAAGTGCAGTTTTCACTGGAAACACAACCCAGTCATTTGGTCTCAGAGGTAAAACAGAATGAGTGGTTTATCAAAGTGTATTACACGCCCTTCTTTTTCAATAAATGTATACAAATAGATATTCACACAATTTTGGTATTTAATCAATAACTGGCTTGTACAGCGTATTCATCTTTAATTACCTGGCTCAGTGTCATTATTTAGCCTTTTGGTCTGTGTTTTAAGCTTTCTCTTTCTCATGGCATTAAAACAGGTTTCCTGTGAATGGCCCAGCACACTGGATACTACCACAGAGGTTGAGCTAGATTGCTCAAAGCCGCAAGATATTTCCTCTGCTCCAGTAGCCAGTGCTAAAAGTTCAGTGGTTGAATCTTTTGAAATTGAACATAGAGACGTTGCTACGTCGATTATCGAAGAAACTCTAACAAAGACAGAACCGTCATCGGTACAAGATGTTCTTCTAGTTGATAATCTGTCAGATGACCAGCTGACTACGGCACCCAAACAAAAATCAGGAGTCACGCAAGTTTCCATGACAGTTAATGAAGAATTGTTGCCAGAATCTTCCACTGCAGAATCAGCACTGGTGTCTGCAGTAGACGAATATAATGCTGAATTCAAAACCGATGATCTGCTGACCACATCTACTACAACCTCTAAAATAGAAGAACATACTGATGTCACTGGAGCTGATGTTCTTCTAGGTGATAATGAGTCAGATGACAAGCTGCCAGGAGTCAGTGCGGTTTCCATGACAGTTAATGAAGAATTGTTGCCAGACTCTTCCACTGCAGAATCATCGCTGGTGTCTGCAGTAGATGAGTATGGGACTGAATTCAAATCCGATGATCTGCTGACCACATCATCAACTATAACCTCTAAAACAGAAGAACCTACTGATGTCACTGTGTCTGAAAGTCTAAGAACAGCGACTCAGTCTCTCCATGCTGATCTTCATGTTTTAGAATCTGTCACAGAGAGAATAAAATCATCTGAAGAGTTGGAGGAAAGAACACTTCCACTGAACATCCCTGTCTCCACATACATGGACAGAGATATCCCTGAGGATGTTTTAGAAGAGATGGACTTTTCCAAAGCAGACTGGTCACTGACGGCACTACATGATGAATCTGCCATTGGTCCAGCAAAAGGTGAAGGAAGAATTGAGATGAAGGGAAGGGAACAGATACAACCTGCATTGTGTAAAGAACACCATGATGCTGAGACCTTTATGGAAGGAAAATCCAAGGAATTAACTGGAAGTGACAAGAGTACAATATGTACTCACAGTCTTGACCAAGAATCTTATGCAGTTGAAGAAGCACATAGGAAGCAGTCATTTACTTCTGATACCTGTGAACTTATGAGCAAGGATGGTGAAATGAAAGAAAAGAAAATAGCTGCACTAATTCTTGATACAGACACAGTACATATTCATACTAAAGAGGCCTCTGGCTCAACTGACAATAATGCAGGGAGAATTGTTCTAGCTTCAAACATTGGCTTTGATACCGCTTTGGCTCAACAAGTGGAACGGTTGTATACATCAGATAAAACGAGAATAGAATTTGACAGTCATATCTCTCTGGATCAGCAAGAACTGGAAAATACCGGGAATGTTTTTGATTCCACGAAATCTATTCACCCCCTTGAGGAAACCATTGATAGAAGTTTACAATCTCTAATCCTTTCTGGGCAAACAACCGAGAACCAAATCATAACCAGGAATAGTGAACCAAATACTACACATGCTGAGAGAGAAGAAACATGGACAACAAATAATGGTCCACAGGAGGTCCAGAGATTGATGCAACCACTTGAACACTGGATTGTAAATAATGGCCCTCGAGAGATCCAACGCAGATACATCATCCTGGAAAGACAAGGGGGACTAGAGATACGCCAAGAACCAGCTGCTGAGACAAACGAGCCAGCACTGGACGCTGCCACAAGTAAACCTGACAGAGTAGTAACAGATGTTTCTGAACTTGAAGTTGCAGAAAACATAGAACGAGAAGTTAGAAAAGAGTCACTCACTGAAGACAGTGAGAGAATAGCATTGAATGCTAAGAAGCAGTCTGAGACATTAGAGATTACAGGGACATTACATCCTCTACCAGCTAGAACAAAGCCAGAGAGCTTATCCATCAGTAGTGAAGACATGATGAAACCCACACCTCCAACAAGAAGGAGAGATAGCAGAAATGTGTCTGATCTACTGTCCGACAGCAGTGATTTGGACAAAACGAGGACAAAAGAGACAGCTGATGAGGGGTCTCTTGAAAAACCAAGTCCACCAGTGAGACAAAAGGCAAGCCCAGATGAAAGTGCCTTCACCATTCCACAGGTCTCCAAACCCCAAGGAACAGAGGATTTAGTGGTGAAACCCACACCTCCAACAAGAAGGAAAGACAGCAGAAGTGTAAAAGTCACTGTATCTAAAGAAATGGATAGTCAAATATTTAGGAGTTCTGAATTGGAAAAGACAATGAGGCAAGGAACTGCTGTTGAGGAACTTCTTATAAAACCAACGCCACCAGTGAGACGAAAAGGAAGTCAAGCAAGTCTGGAGGAGATATTGGTGAAACCCACTCCTCCATCAAGAAGGAGAGATAGTAGACGTTTCAGTAAAAGGGCCAGTGAAGAAATGTCCAGCAAAATTTCTAGTAGCACTGATTTGGAGAATACACAAGAGAAAGCTCTTGATGAGGCACTTATTAAACCAACTCCACCAATGAGACGAAAAGCATCAAGTCAAATTGAAAGTGACACTCTTTCACTGCTTTCCAAAATCCATGAAGTGGGGGAGATTGTAGTGAAACCCACACCCCCAACAAGTAGGAGAGATAGCAGAAATATGAGTGACATAGCCATCAAAATTTCTAGCAATAGTGATTTGGAGAAGACAGTGACACAGGAGAACGCTCTTGCAGAGCCTGTTCTAAAACCAACTCCACCAGTGAGACGAAAAGCAAGTCAAGTTGAAAGTAATGTTATTTTTGTTGGGTCAAAAGCCCAGGAAATAGAGTCTACATTAGTGAATTCCACACCACCAATAAGAAGGCGAAATAGCAGAGATATGTCATGTAATTTGGAGAATTCAATTTTGGTGACACCAGAAAGAGCTGTTCGTGAGGCTCTTGTAAAACCAACTCCACCAGCGAGACGAAAAGCAAGTCAAACTGAACGTGACATTTCCATTGTTGATAAAACAAAAGGAATGGAAGAGACTGTCGTGAAACCCACACCTACAACAAGAAGGAGAGAAAGCAGAAATCTGAGTGACACAGTAGCCATCAAAATTTCCAGCAGCAGTGATTTGGAGAACTCAGTAACACAAGAGAAGTCTATTGAGGAGCCCATTATTAAAACCCAAGAAATTGAGGAGACTTTGGGTTATTCTAAAATGCAAGAAATTGAGGAGACTTTGGTGAAACCCACACCTCCAACAAGAAGGAGAGAAAGCAGAAATGTGAGTGATGTAGTAGCCGGCAAAGTTTTCAGCAGCAACAATTTGGAGAAGGTTCCCGAAGAGCCACTTATTAAACCAACTCCACCAGTGAGACAAAAAGCAAATGAAATAGCAATTGATGCTGTTTCAGTTGTGTTCAAACCACAAGAAATAGATGAGACATTGGTGAAACCTACAAGAGAGAGAGAAAATGTGAGTGACATAGTGGCCAGTAAAACGTCTGTCAGCAGTGATTTGGAGAACTTTGTGAAACAAGGCAGGGATGCCAAAGATGCTCTTGTAAAACCAGTTCCACTGAAGGAAACACTGGTGAAACCCACACCTCCAACACACAGGAGACATAGCAGAAACATGGATGAAATACTACCTAAACAAACAGAGGATGAATTTTCAGGTAGCACTGATTTGGACAAGATTATGACACAAGAGAGAGCTGATATGGAGGTTCCTGTAAAACCAATTCCTCCAGTGGGACAAGAAGCAAGCCAAGCTGAAAGTGAAATTTCCATTATTGATAAAGCCCAAGAAATAGAGGAAACACTGGTGAAACCCACATCTCTGACACCTAGGAGACATAGTAGAAATGTGGATGAAATACTACCTGAACAAACAGAGGGTGAATTGACAAGTAGCACTGATTTGGACAAGATCATGACACAAGAGAAAGCTGATATGAAGGTTCATATAAAACCAGGTCCTCCAGTTGGACAAGAAGCAAGCCAAGCTGAAAATGAAATTTCCATCATTGATAAAACCTATGAAATAGAGGAAATATTGGAGAAACCTACAGCTCCAACACACAGGAGACATAGCAGAAACATGGATGAAATACTACCTAAACAAACAGAGGATGAATTTTCAGGTAGCACTGATTTGGACAAGATTATGACACAAGAGAGAGCTGATATGGAGGTTCCTGTAAAACCAATTCCTCCAGTGGGACAAGAAGCAAGCCAAGCTGAAAGTGAAATTTCCATTATTGATAAAGCCCAAGAAATAGAGGAAACACTGGTGAAACCCACATCTCTGACACCTAGGAGACATAGTAGAAATGTGGATGAAATACTACCTGAACAAACAGAGGGTGAATTGACAAGTAGCACTGATTTGGACAAGATCATGACACAAGAGAAAGCTGATATGAAGGTTCATATAAAACCAGGTCCTCCAGTTGGACAAGAAGCAAGCCAAGCTGAAAATGAAATTTCCATCATTGATAAAACCTATGAAATAGAGGAAATATTGGAGAAACCTACAGCTCCAACACGCAGGAGACATAACAGAAATGTGGATGAAATACTGCCTAAACAAACAGAGTCTGAATTTTCAAGTAGCACTGATTTGGACAAGATCAAGACACCAGTGAAAGCTGATATGGAGGTTCCTGTAAAACCAATACCTCCAGTGGGACAAGAAGCAAGCCAAGCTGAAAGTGAAATTTCCATTATTGATAAAGCCCAAAAAATAGAGGAAACACTGGTGAAACCCACATCTCTGACACCCAGGAGACATAGCAGAAATGTGGATGAAATACTGCCTGAACAAACAGCGTCTGAATTTTCAAGAAGCACTGATTTGGACAAGATCATGGCACCAGCAAAAGCTGATGTGGAGGTTCCTGTAAAACCAATTCCTCCAGTGGGACAAGAAGCAAGCCAAGTTGAAAGTGAAATTTCCATTATTGTTAAAACTCAAGAAATAGAGGAAACGTTGGTGAAACCCACACCTCCAACACGCAGGAGACATAGCAGAACTATGGATGAATCTGTACCTAAACAAATAGAAAGCGAAATTTCCAGCAGCACTGATTTGCACACGACTGTGACACAAGAAAATGCTGATGTGGATATCGTAAAATCAACTACTTCAGTGGTAAAAGAAGCAAGCCAAGCTGAAAGTGACATTTCTTCTGTGGTTTCCGAACAACAGGAGCCTGAGCAGACACTGGTGCAACCCACACCTCCAGTAAGGACAGGTAGCAAAATTAAACGTGATACAGGTACTGAAATTTCTCAACCCGAGGTACAGGACAGTATGATTGAACCACATTTGAGAGAAAACGATAGCAAAATAAAGCATGAAATTATCAAAGTATCATCTGTTAGTAGAGAACCTGAAGAAGATCTACCTAAACCAACCACACCAACAGACCAAAAGAAGGCTACAGCTACAACTGATCTTGATATGATTCCAGTTAAAGTAGAAGAGCCACTGATCCAGCCAATCCCACCAACTAGGAAAACAGAAAAAACAAAGTCTGTTGAGATCCAACCAATCATTAAACAAGAGGATGAGCAGCCTGAGGAAGAGCTCTGCTCTGTTCTGGACATGAAATCTGTAGAGGGCTTGACTGAGGTTGAAAACATCAGTTTGGTTGAGGTAACAGGAAATTGCATGTATGCGAAAGATGTGTCTGGTGTTGGAGTCTTCCCAGTTCTCCATTTGTGTTCATTACTACATGATGCACATTGTCTGCATGATGTTTACTAAATATCTTTTAACATTAATTTATATTTTACTAAAGATACAAGAAGAATATTTGTAATAATAGACAGTTAAGTCACATGACTTACGACTGAATAGTGTTCTGTTTGAATATAAACAGTTTTGTGTGAGATATTAATGTCCAGAAATTAGATTAAAAAGCTATTTAATATGGTTTGATGATCATAGTGGCCAAGGTCATGAACAGATAAAGATTGCTCAAGATGTTTAGGCGGATATGGGAACATATTGAGAGCAAGCCTTAGGGGACACCCTCTGCCAAAGATGGATCAGCCTTCCTATCTAATAATTCTTGGTTAATTTTAAAGAAATCTATTTCTCTAACTTTGGGGCACCTTTGGCATGTCTAGACTATAATACCACAATATCCAACATGTCAGTGTTTAACTGATTTCTGTTTAGTGACTAACTAAGCCTAAATATTGTTGGTGTTGCACAAGCTCACGAACCATTGCAGGGTTTTTTTTAACTATATCTCATTGACTTATGTCATTATATCTTTAAATTGTAGGAACAAGTACAAGATTCAGACAAATCAGAAATCCCCAATCAGGATGCCTCAGTTCCCGGAAGTATTGACGTGTCAGAAGAGTTGGGAGAAGAAATAGTACTTGGTGCTACGATGAATAATATTTTCACTGAGATTGAAAAGATGTCTAAGACAAGACCAAATAGCCTGCTGATTGAGGTATTATTCAGAACCGTTATATATTATTGTAATTGGTGGATCGAGAAGACCGCCCGACTAATATTAGAGGTATGCAGTCTGATCACTTTAAGATTTAGCCACTTAACCCTGCCTCTATGTTTTTGGTGACCACAGAGCAGGCCTTATGAAGATCCTTTAGACATTCTCAATACCTCTGAGCTCGACCTTGAGGCCCAGGTGAACAGGTTTTTGTTCTGCATGCTGAGTTGCCGTAACTGCCCTGCAGTGCTCAACCCTACAGATATGGCCAAACAAGTAGAAGAGGCTGAGGTGAGTTAGCAGGATAGCTGCTCTTTTGATGAAAAGCTTAAATCCAAGAAAACCGTAGTCTTTTTAGTTCGCATGTTCCATGGTGTTTAAATTTATTGTGATTTATTGTTTCAGTTTTGCAGACAGATTGCTCAGAAGCAGGTTTCGTCGATTTCAAAGCAAGATCACGGTAACGGTTATGTTAGTGCTCTCGCCACTGGCTCAGCCAATGACCCTGAGGCTATGCAGCGACTGAGCTGCCAGTGGACAGAGGCGTTGTGGGATGCATCTGGCACTGTACACACTAAGGAGGCTCAATTGCAGCTGGTGATTGACTATAACAGACAAATGCACAAAGCCAAAGCGTCTCTTGAGAAACTGGCTGGTGAACTGGAGTCCTTGAAAATGTAAGTATACAAAAATAGTTTTAGTTGACTTATTTTTTTATGTTCGTGTTTACTCCCACCCACTAGCTATCTCCGTCCAGTCACATAGCAGCTACCAACCAAAACATGTAAAACCTGTAACGTCTTTTCTTTTGATTCATTCTCTATTGGAAGTCGCTTTGAGTTTTCGTCACTTTTTTGCGGGAAAACAAATCTCCCTGGCTGCACGAATGTAATATAAGCTCTGTGGTGCTGTTTATATTGTGTAGCTTTTATTTTATATTCTGTCGGATGTCAAAATGGTCTGAAACACAAATTTTAAAACTGTAAGATGTGCAATTGGAAAGTGTACATATTTTGGGTGGCCTGACAAAATCCTTCACATAATCAAATTTTGACTTTTATTATTTATAGTTAAAACTACAGATTTAATCTATACTGTGGCTCTAGTTATCTGAATATGAACTAAGCTGATTATGTCTATTTTACTACAACATATAACTACAGTAGATTAAAACTTGATCAAAGTGTGACAGAATTCACACGTAGCTAGCAACGTTTTAGACATCTTAGCGCAAACTGAATATTTTTACCACTGTGTTTGTTAAACTGGATCCTGACATGAGGTGTCATCATGTATTAGGCATGTATTTATTGGCCAGACTTCACCTGCAGCGACATCAGATGGGTTTTCCAAGCCACCACACGTAAACTTTCTATACACAGAAACTGTAGTATTAGATTATTTCATTTTCATTTACTGAAACTCAAAACTGTTTTCTCTTTTGTACCGTACATCTGAAGGTCTCCAGTTGAAAGTAGCTTTGTTGAGGAGCAGAGACTGCGCTCCTTCCTGAGGACTATGGAACAGGAGAGGACCGTTCTTGGAGAACTGATCCAGATATATTCCCAGCTATCACCCAACCTCAGCCAGCCTGAGAGAGCAGCAGCACAGTTGCAGCAGAGCATCTTGCAGTGTGATTGGAAGGCGCTGGAGAAATCTGCTGGGAAAACCTTGCATAATGTCAGCACTTACACCAAAGAGAGTCTTAACCTTCTAGAGGATATCAATACCTTAAAAGATCATATGGAGAACTTTCATAAGATCTTGGGATCACCTTCTTCTGATTGGGATAGCAAGAGAGCGCAAGAAATGATTGGATTCAGTGCTGAGCTCACAGCTGCCAAGCAAAGATATTTTGACCTCCAACAAAGATCTGAAGCTCTATCCCAAGGATGTGATTTCAAGATTGAGGCATATAACGTTCAGCAGGGCTTATGGAGTGTCAGAGATCACATGGATCTGATTTGTGAGGAATTGGACTTTTCAATCCCGACCAGCAATAGCCCAACCATGGTAAAAATCATTAAGGTGATAACAGAAGCCCTAGCTTGGGCCAAGAAGACAGAGTATGACATTGAGAACAGGCAAAGGATGGTTTCTCTGCTTCCAGAACAAGTCCATCGGCAAATCAAGGACTTGAAGAAGCTGCAATCGGAGATGGCCTCTAAACAGATACAGTTAACCACTCTGACAAAGGAGGTAACTGAGTTGATCCCAGAGCTTGACAAACCCGATGTTCCTGTGGTCACGTCTTTCCTAGAACTGTTGGCAGATTTGTCAAAATCAATAGCAGAAAAAGTAGCTACTGCTATGGAAGCAATGCAGTTAAGTCTTCAGACCCGGGAGAAGATTTCAGAGCAGATAGCTGATGTGGATTCCTGGATTCTATGCCACCTCCATAAGGAATCGCAGAGTCGTGAGGATTTCCAAAGCTTGAGTGCAGCAGATCTTGATAGAAGGTTAGGGCAGAGTCAGGATACGCTCCGTGAGGCAGAAAAACACTCCGCAATTGCAGAGGCTTTGCTGATGAAGAGTAAAGACATTACCTCTGAGCTTAGCATCTCTGAGAATGCATGGCTATATGAGAAACTCACCAAGCTTCAGGAAAACATAAAGGGCATCATGAATTATGAGAAATCTTCCATCCATGAGATAACAGATATAATACAGAGCCAGGAGTCATCAGAACAGAAACTGGCTTCTTTGGAACAGAAACTGAGACAGATAATGATAGACATGAAAGGACACACATTTCCCATCACTAAGGACTCACTGTCTGCCATTGAGCATTTCAAACGCATGCTTGTAGAGCACAAGTTTCAGGTTGAACAAATAAACACCTCAGCAGAAGGCAAGAGGAAAGAGCTGCTATGTGTGATCTCTGAGCTCCATCACAAAATGAAGGCGTTTCATATTAAATCTCAAACCCATGAAAGGTTTCTCAGCCTCAAACAACGTGTGGAGGATCTTCGGGAAAATGTAGAGCTCTATGTCCCAAAGACAAAAGATGAAAGAATTGCTAAAGGGGAACGTTATAAGATCTGTCAGTCTCTTCTTACCCAGATTCCACTAATTAAACTTGTGTACAAAGAAGCATCAGATGAACTTAGAGACATCTCATTGGACCTTTATCCATCTCAGCTTACTAGTGAGCAAGAGAAGCTCAAACAAAGCCTTGACAGTCTTAACACTTGGGAGATGGCTGTCCAAAACAACCTTCAGATTGTGGAATGGGACGTTCTGAAAGAAATAAACTATCTCTCAGAGAAAAGAGTGGTTCTCACTTTCCTCAAAGAGGTTAATCAGGTGCTGGAGAACACTTGTGAGGTGGAGTCTAACCAGGGAGCTGTTGAAGAAGAATTAAGAAAGTTTCTTAAACTTAAAAAGAACATTGAAGCTAGAATGCGGGTTCTGGAGGTTTTGGAAATCAAATACAGACACCAGCAGGGGACTCGAAAGGATACAGACCTTGCAAACTTGGCCAAATGTGTTTTAGGCTATTGTGACCAAAGATTGGTAAGTAAGAACTGTATCAAATCCATACTACATGATTTTGAAATACATATTATAACTTAATTACACATACTTTTCCTAGGTGGACCTATCCAAAGCAAAAGAATCACTGAAAAACTATTCTAAAGGAGTCAGAAGTGCCAGTCAGTTCCTCCAGAGGATGGAATCTGTTCTCCTCCCATCTCTCTGCTCATCAAGGAGCTGTTCAGAAAGGCTGAAGGACGTCCAACAGGCCCTGTTAACTTTAGACAAAGAGTTCCAATCCCACCTCACTGAAATTCAGACTCTTGCTCCCTTCAGTCCCTTATTTTCAGCACAGAAGGCAGAACAATTTCAAGTTGAGATTCTAGGTTGCCTCTTGGTTCGAATGTCCACACTTAAAGCCCAGGCCCAGATGAGACTAGAAGCTTTGGAGAGGTACATAATAATTGACAGATTTGTTTTTGTCCTGGATCAGTAGTTCATACTGTAATTTTTCTTTGTCCTATAAGGTGTGTTAACAACCAGAGAAGCACCCGTGTGTCCTATGAAGAGTTATGCCGACTTGTCCGGGATTCAGAAACAGCCATAGCGGAGTGCGCCTCCAAAAAGATCACCTCTCAAATGGACTGCCGTGACCAGCAAGAGAAACTTAAAGTAAGGAAAGCGTTTATGGCTCGCAAACTGAAGGTAAGGTAATATTTTGATGTTTAAAAACAACCACATTTTCTCCTCTTGGTTGTTCAGGCACTGGTTAAAGAGGTTGACAACCTGCCTGGCAAACTGGATGAGATGAGAGAGTGGTGTCCAGTGCAGGGTTGCCGTAACAACAGGGATGAAGCTGTAAATGCGCTCTGGGGTCAGATAACCAGACTGCGGCAATGCAGCAGAGATCTGCTCACACACTCAGAGTGGAGGGCAGAGGAATGGATACACATTGGAAAGAGTGTAAGTTGCATGTTATGCTATATGTATATATGTATATATACACTTACTGATCACTTCATTAGGTTCACCTTGCTAGTACCGGGTTGGACCCCCTTTTGCCTTCAGAACTGACTTAATTGTACCTGGAATAGATTCACCAAGGTTCTGGAAACATCTCTGAGATTTTGGTCCATATTGACATGATAGCATTATGCCTTTGCTACAGATTTGTCAGCTGCACATCCATGATGCAAGTCTCCCGTTCGACCACATCTCAAAGGTGCGCTATTGTTTTGAGATCTGGCGATCGTGGAGGCCATTTGAGTAAAGTCAACTCATTGTCATGTTCAAGAAAAGAGTTTGAAATGATTTGAGCTTTGTGACATGATGTGTTATACTGCTGGAAGTAGACATCAGAAGATGCGTACACTGTGGTCATAAAGGTATGAATACAGTCCGCAGCAATACTCAGATGGGCTGTGGCCTTTGAACGATGCCCAGTGCCCAAAGTGCACCAAGAAAATATCCTCCACACCATTACACCACCAATACCAGCCTGATCCATTGATACAAGGAAGGCTTTCATGTTGTTTACAACAATATCTGATCCTACCATCTGAATGTCGCAGCAGAAATCGAGATTCCTCAGACCAGGCAACATTTTCAGATCTTCTATTATCCAATTTTGGTGAGCCTATGAAAATTGTAGCCTCATATGCCTGTTCGTAGCTGATAGGAGTAGCACCTCGTGTGCTCTTCTGCTTCTGTAGTCCATATGCTTCAAGGTTTGATGCATTGTGCATTCATAGATGCTCTTCTGCATACCTTGGTTGTAACAAGTGGTTATTTGCGTTATTGTTGCCCTTCTATCAGCTCAAACCAGTCTGGCCATTCTCCTCTGACTTCCACTGACCTCTGGCATTTCCGCCCAGAGAACTGCCGCTCACTGGACATTTTCTCTTTTTTGGCCCATTCTCTGTAAACCCTAGTGATATTTGTGTGTAAAAAATCTCAGCAATTTCTGAAATACTCAGATCAGCCCATCTAGTGCCAACAACCATACCATGTTCTGATTCTCGGTTTGAAGTTCAGCAGGTCGTCTTGGCCATGTCTACATGCCTAAATACATCAAGTTGTTGCCATGTGATTGGCTGATTAGATATTTGCGTTACAGAGCAGTTGAACAGGTGTACCTAATGAAGTGTCCAGTGAGTGTATATGTTTATATGTATGTATGTATGTATGTATGTATGTATGTATGTATGTATGTATGTATGTATGTATGTATGTATATGTGGCCGGGAAAAAGGGAACCCTTGTATATCCTTATATATCTTGAAGACTTTGGTAAATAAAAATCTACAAATTTATGCTACAGTAATCATACATTAAATTCACTGTCACAGTTTAATGTGATCACAGGTCAATGTGATCTCTCAGCTTTGATGCACTCTCTAAGTTGTCAAAAAAACATTGTTTAACCGATTCATCGATAACTCGCTGGTCAAGTCCGTCCTACGTGTCCAGTATGCGTTGACACAGTTCTTCAACATCATACATCTTTGTAAGCTTTGTCTTCCACTCCATCCCATATTTTATAGTCCACAGGATTTAAATCTACACTCTTTGGAGGCCAAAGTTGTGGTGGAATGAAATTTACGGTGGTCAATAGCTCAACGTGATCTATCACCAGGCCACCTTATCTTGACATATCACACTCACATGACATTTCACGAATGGGCTTCCCTTTATTTGCCAATGAGCTTGTATGATGGATTTTTTTTTTCACAGATAGAGAAAGCATCATCTGTGCTGGAGCAGATGGAGGCTGAGTTGCCGGAGAACAGCAGAGAGAAGGCTACTTCTGAGGAGCTTCAGGACCTGCTGCAGTTTTGGTCACCATACCAGGACAGACTGGACTGCGAGCAGCGAGCTCTATCTGCACTGGAACTGCGAGTCGCAAGGCTACTGAGAGTCCCTCCTCACCTGGAGCAAGCCCCACCCATTTTACTTTGTCAGGAGCTGCAAACTATGCAAGAGCGCTATCACAGGTCAGAGGTCACCATTTTGTGCATTATTAATCATTCATTCATTCATTCATTCATTCATTCATTCATTATCTTCCGCTTTATCCTGCTAGTCAGGGTCACGGGGGGCTGGAGCTAATCCCAGCGTCATCGGGCGAAGGCGGGGTACACCATGGACAGGTTGCCAGTCCATCGCATGGCCAACACACATTCA
>JAOVVH010000048.1:1722016-1739011 GCA_028566435.1 Scorpiodoras heckelii | reverse complement strand
ACACACACACACACACACACACACACACACACACACACACACACACACACACACACACACACACACACACTCACTAGATGTGTTAAATTAGCCACCTGCAGCTTGTGCACTCCATCATGCTCATTTCGCCTTGGACCTCCTGTGGTTCATGTTACTAGAGGCAGGGTGTGTGTGTGTGTGTGTGTGTGTGTGCGCGCGTGTGTGTGAGTGTGTGTTCCTGTTACTCCTTATCACTGCATTTGCTACCACCTGCTGTTTTGACCTGTTGCCATACTAATTTTGTAGAAAATGGGTCGCCTGGGAAACTTTGAAGCTTTTAAATCCAGCATTTTGAGTCAGGTTCAGAATGTTAATCCTCATATTAGACACAAGGAACATAATCATTTTAGCTTTGTACCCTTTCTTTCAATCTCACAGTATTTAAGGAATTATTTATATTTGTTACTGAACAACCTGCTTCATGCTGAATATAAATTTAATAAAGGAGTATATGGGGTTTCACATCTGGCACTGAGTAGACTATATGATATAAAATGATGCATTAAATATTTGATCTTTTACCTACACACAGTGTTCAGTTATTATCCCCCTCCCCACTCCCTCTCTTTTTTCAGGTGGAGGTGGCTGTGCAGAAGAGTGGCCCCTTGCGCAGGCTAGATACTAAACTCTCCGAGATTAACACAGGCCTGGCTGCTGTACAGAGCAGATTGAAGAAAAAGTGTCCTAACATCGCTGAAGCCGAGAATGCACAGAAGGTTCAGCTCACTCACTGGACATACGGAGAGATTTCAGACACAAACCTACACACTCGCACGTCACCGTTCATTATATTTTAATCAGAATCAGTTTGAGATCAGATATCAGTGATTATTGACTCATTAAATCACAACTTATAATCATCTGCCCTAATAATGTCTGTAGTATCTATAATAATAGTCTAAATATAGTTGTGTATCATTTGAATGCAAGGGAACGTAATGTACATTACATCCATAAGTATTTTATTCCAAAATTGCAAGAATATTTGTGATGCTGTATATAATCATGATTTCAAAACTGAACAAACTTTCCATGGTTATTATTTTAAACGTTATCATGCAGTGCTAGCATGATAAGCACTGAAATCTGTAGTATGTATTTGTTCCAGATCTGCTGACATCATACAGAGGAGGTTCTGAACACACAATGATACAAGTCAAATAGACAAATATCTTTATTCATGTTTAACGTTTAAGGGCATTGTTTCAGTACTGCTTAACATAACATACTTAACTCACCTTTTCCCCTTTTTGTGACTATGCTTTGCTACCATAGGGTGAAGTAGTTAACATGACTGTAGCTAAGCACTGCATTCTGATTCAGTTCAAGTGTATTGTCTTTGCCCCGAGCTGCAAGTCGCCGCTAACACACTCTCATGGGAAAAACTGTTAAACGGTGAAAGTCCAGTGTTTGTAATTAGCTGTGAATGCATTTGTGTATGTTCTCCTGCAGCGTGTATGGGATGAGTTGGAAGGTTTACACTCACGTCTCGCAGCAGTCGAGGTGGAGCTCCAGGACCTCAATGAGGAGAAACCAGAGGAGATGCAGGCCCTCACGGAGAAACTGTCTCAGACCCAGCAGCTGCACACACACTTTTCCAAAGAAGCAGAGGACAGAACAGCCTTCCTCAACAAGGTGTGGCAAATATAAGTCTGTTTTTATTGACAGAAACAGTAGTTTACATTTAAAGCAGTTAAAATAATTTTTTTTAATTAAAAAAAAAAAGATTAAATAAAAAGCATCAAGTAAGGAAATTGGATATGAATGTTATATTCATGTTTGTTTCCTTAATAAGTTACTAAAGGTCACTAAACAGCAAAATAGCCCAGATAACACAGTAACCCCAACATAATAAACCTTAAGTAAAAAAAAATAACTAAAAATTGTGAAGAATTTTATATCATTTAAAACCATGGCATATTAATTAAAAATGGAAAATATTCTCACACTCTTTATATTGCATATAAATTTAAGCTTAAAAAGCAATAATCTAAACAGCCTGACCATGTACACATGTTAAATCTATATAATACAGACTGATTTTTAATCTGATCTGTGTGTGTGTGTGTGTGTGTGTGTGTGTGTGTGTGTGTGTGTGTGTGTGTGTGTGTGTGTGTGTGTAGATACGTGGTTGGCTCCAGGAGCATGAGGAGATGGTGAAAGGATCTCAGGGCTGGATTACTGAATCTCAGTCGTGGTTAAATGCACCATATACCTACACTACTGCGAAATGTCTGTACAGCCATGTTAACGCTCTGCAGGTGAAGCATTATATACACTACTGTACTCTGAAAATTTTAACAGACTATGAACAGAATGGGTCTTCTGTACTTTCACACGTTACTGTACATTTTTGTAAATTAAAGTTAAAGAACAGTCTAATGCCTGGGAGAGCACACATATCCCAGCTTGCCATTTTAACAGGCAGTATGTTTTGACTCTAAACATTAAACACACAGGTAACTGTTATTAACAAATAATAAGATTTGCTGGATCAAGTGCTATAGTATAGGCTGCGGAATAATGCAAGTGTTAAACCAGCTGATTAATGTAATAGTTACAACTAAGATTATTCATAAAGCAATCTATTGTAAATATACCAGATCAGTGTTTCTCAAAGTCGGGTCCACGGACCCCCAGGGGTCCACAGCTCGTTGCCTGGGGGTCTGTGAAAAAGTTTTGCTACAAATTAATAAACTTCCCTTATGTAGAGAAAGTGCTACTGTAATAACGGGGCAAGCGGCTTCAGTGCTTCAGTGGGGAATCAGAAGCGACCAGCGGCACGCAGTAGCAAAAAATAACTACATTTCCCACCGCGCAAATTAACAAAGATCTGCAACACCTGAGTCTAGCACGATTTAAACACTGGTTACCAACGGCACAGTGCTGAGTCTCTGTTAATGCAGTGACTGATTCGGTATGATATCGGGTATTCATTCCACAATGGTATATATATATATATATATTTCCTAAAGTAAGACAAGAAAGAGATAATAGGGAGAGTTTTTACAGCAGAGAAGTTTAAAGGGTATTAAGAAAACAAAGGATAAAGATATAGAACAATAGAAAGAAACAGACAGCGGGCGGAAAGAACAAACAGGAGTTTTTATCGGATCTGAACAGGCTGCTGTAGTGGTTTCCGATTTATTTTTAGTATAACACGATCGAAAAGATGATTGACGATCAATGTCAGTAAATATTCTAAACTAAAATGGAATTCTATTTGTTCAACACTACATTGTCTGTTAACGTCAGTGTTTTTTGCATTGTCTTCCACTGTTATCTGCTTCGATGAATTATAAAATGTTATCCCATCACTATGTATTAATCTGAGGGAAACACTATTTTGTTACACAGTAGGCCTACATTTGACAAAAACTTTAAAAACTGTACTGTAGGTTTGCTAAATGCAATAAAATAACTATTGTGGTAATAGCACTGTATGTTTCAGAATAAAAGAGTCTAAGCCTATATGGTTAAATTTGTGGTGCGATTATGAGGGTGTCCTTGGAAAATGTTCTGCTCCATGAGGGGTCCCCGGCCCAATAAAATTTGAGAACCCCTGTACTAGATGCCTGTTAGATGTTTATGTCAATACTCACTATTTTCTCACTAATTTATCATCATATTAGTCTTAGGTTTTAATTTTTATATTCCCTCTTGCTTTTATTTTACATGGTATAACAACAGGAAGGAAAATGTCAGTCTTCAGTCCGTATTTTCTGTCCCAAGTCCCAAAAAGTAAAGTCTCTGACTTGTTAGGGTTTCAGAACTGTCAGTGTTAGATAGCTATCCTATGACCGTTAAAAGCAACCAGACACACACACAGTTATAGTATGCCAGGCTTCAATTTTATTTGTTATTAATTAGCCTAATGTTCTTTCGCAGAACGTTCTTGACGACTCGGCACAGATTCGTCAGACTTTGCAGGGATTTGAGAAAGTGTTGAAGGAAATGGCGAGTGTGTGTGATGTGACGGGGCTTCAGCAGGAGCTGTGTGAAGCAGACCGGCATGTAGCGGACATGCAGAGCAGCCTGCTGGAGTCTCTAAAGACATTAGAGCATGCTGCAGCTGTGAGTTTTCATCTGTTCACTCAATTTATCTACACTCTTCAGAGCAACAAGAGCAATAATATAGAGGGAATTAAGTGCACATTAGTTTCACACTAGACCAATTAAGCCAATAAGGGAAGCTTATAATAACTACAAGTGAATTTGGTAACTGCAGTATACTGTGTGTAAAGCTGCATTTCCTCTACAGGAGGTGGATGCCATGGAGTCAGAGCTGAAGCTCATGGAGAAGGATGTGACTGAGCTCAGATCAGCGCTCACCTCAAAGCAAGGCATCAGCCAGGACATGTTCAGGGTGTGTGTGTGTGTGTGTGTGTGTGTGTGTGTGTGGGTTTGTTTTTATTAAAGTATGTTGTTATAGAAGGCTTTTCTCTTGATATGAAAAGTGCACGATTGAGTCCAGTATCTGTGTGGGGTTTTTTTTTTTTATCAGGCTGCTGAAAACAGGATCGAGCTGATGAAGAGGACAGTAGATGAGCTGAAGAACTGCAAGGCTGGACTGCGTTTGCCGGAAGCTGCAGAAAACACACTCACTGTGTTCAGTAGTGCTGACCTACTACTGAATAAACTGTTGGAGCTAGAGCAGGTAAGCACACACACACAGACACACTTACACACTTACACACATCCTGGCTTTATGGTAGGTGTTCCCACCATTAAGGTTGTCGTCTAAAGAATATGTTATGTTTCACAAATTTCCATGACCAAAAATTTCCCTGCTTTCACAGAAAGGTCTAATTTGACTGACATGGCAAACATCAGCGAGTTTAAGATTCTGAAGCTTGTGGCCAGAAAAGTGTATGAGAGATATCCAACTCTCTCTTCTGTTAGCTAGCAGCTGACTAGAAATGTAATTACAGATAGCGATGCTCAAAGAGGTACCGTTAATGTTAGCTAAGCTAAATATGTTATCTTGGTGCTGCTGAGAGCTTACACTGTGTAGTTAAAACCATTATTTTATGCTTAGCTTCAGTTTGAGCTGAAGAAATGAAAAATAATAAAAGTTCTGTTATGCCACATGATCAAATTTGCTTTTGGTTGATCAAGATGGCAACTCTTACTCTCTTTCTCTCTGTCTCTCTGTCTCTCTCTCTCTCTCTCTCTCTCTCTCTCTCTCTCTCTCTCTCTCTCTCGCTTTCACACACACAGACATATACACAGTGTCCTTTTACATTTGCCATTTTTTTCCCTTAGCTGGCGCTGGAGCACACTGTTGTAATATCAGAGCCATGTGAGATGTCCTCCACACTCCGTGTTCCTCCCACCATCGCAGAAGAAGAACCTCAGGTACCAGCACAGGGGTTATCTTTACATAATACAAAATAAATAAAGAATAAAGGAAACTGAACAGTGATATCAAAGTACAAATTCCGGAAATGTCTTTTTGTTTATTTTTTTCATGACTTTACTTTTTTATTTCTTTTTTCTTTTATTAAAATTACTTCTCTTTTATTCAGAGTACACAAAAGAATCTAATTAAATAAATAAATGAAAAAAGTAAAGAAGTAAAATGTATTTATATAGCACTTTTCACAGATATAAGCCACAAAGTGCTTTACAGAGACAGTTCACAGAATACAACAAACATAGCACAATAAATACAGAACAGAACAGAATATGGTATGGTTCAAAAATTTTCACGGCCAAAAACCTGCCTGTTTTCACAGAAAGGTTAAATTTGACTGACATGGCAAACATCAGCGAGTTCAAGATTCTGAGGCATGTGGCCAGAAAAGTGTACAAAAGATATACAACTCTCTCTTCGGCCTAGGAAAGAAACCAATAAGAAGTTCAAACTGGATCAGCCAAGCTAATCATGGAATCACTTCTCCTTTGTTAGATTTGTCTCAAATGCTGCTTTAGATACAGTATTGGGTCTAATCAAGCAAACATAATTAACCAAATATCAACCAGCTTGCTAGAAACCACATTTGCTGATTTTACTTAGTTAAAAACCACTATTTTATGCTTAGCTTCACTTTCAGCTGATTAATTAAACAATAAATAATTAAATAAATAAGCTCGCTGTGATGCCACGTGATCAAATTTGCATTTGGTTGATCAAGATGGCATCTCACTCTCTCTCTCTTTCACACACACACACACGTACACAGTGTATCTTTACATTTGCCATTTCTTCTCTTAGCTGGCGTTGGAGCACACTGTTGTAATATCAGAGCTGTGTGAGATGTCCTCCACACTCCGTGTTCCTCCCACCATTGCAGAAGAAGAACCTCAGGTACCAGCACAGGGGTTATGGTTATATAGTACAGAATAAATAAAGAATAAAGGAAACTGAACAGTGATATAAAAATACAAATTCAGGAAAGGACTTTTTGTTTATTTTCTAATGACTTTAATACAAATAATAATGCACATAATAAATAATAATAATTACAATAAATCATAATAACTACAAATTCTTTGACAATTAAATATATCTGTGACTATGAGGTTTAAATGTAACTTGTATACTGTATATGTATAATTATTTGTTTAAAAAAAAAACTTTCACAGAACAGTTTCATGCTGCTTAAATTCAAGTGGATGAGGTATCATGGCTTAGTGGCAGACCTCTGATTGAAAAAAATTACAGCTGGTTCATAGCTGTGTGTGTGTGTGTGTGTGTGTGTGTGTGTGTGTGTGTGTGTGTGTGTGTGTGTGTGTGTGTTTAGGACAGTGATTTAGAGCAGGGGCAGCTGGAGATCGTCCGCATGACAGAGGATGTGTTGACACAATCCGGAGCCGTGCTGATGACTGTAAAGGAAGCAACACTTGAGACGAGACCCGAATCATCGGCTCACACGCAGGTTAGGACACACACGCAGATACACATCGCACTTTCAGCACTGATGCGAGTTGCAGCCTATCCAGTAGCTCTGTCTTTTGTTATATACGATATTGAATTATATATGATAAATCGTTAACAGCGTTTGCTTTTATGTATAACTGGATATGTATTGTGTATATACCGGTGGCTGTGTTCATGTTGTACGGCAATTTTCTAATGTTAATCATATTGATTATACTGTGTGTGACATTTTGTTTCAAATCAAACATATTCAGCTCATTTAAACACAGCTCATTTTCTGTTTTACTTGTAAAATCATTTCAATTAGCTTACATAAAAGAGTCAACTTCATAAGTACTGATTCTGATTTGGTGTTAAAATGCATCATAGAATCATCCTTTTTCAAGGTATTCAAGATACTTTCCTATCTTTTTGATACATATCTTTGACACATCTGATGACTAATCACTGTCTTCAAACAGGAACTACTTTGGGATAAAAGTGAAACATGTGGAAATCTCATGAGGATTTTGTCCTGAAAATAATTCAGTGAAAGACTATGTTGTAATATGTACAGAGGATCGTTTCTGTAGGATTTTGGTTTGTGTTTGGTTATATAGGTTTTAATTTAAAACCCTGAATAAAGACAAGCACAGGATGTTCCTTTACTCAGGGGAAGTCTAGGGTTAGTGTAGTGTAGATAGTAATATACCTGTGTGTGTATGTGTGTGTTTAACATGACAGCAGCTAGGGCACGAGGAGGAGGAAGAGGAAATATATGTGGACGTAAGAGAAGACACTGGTGATGATGATGATGATGATGATGATGATTGCTATGAAGATGCAAGAGAAGAAAATGAAGCGATGAGAGGATCTCCAAGTGCCGCAGGCTGTGAGAGAGTGATGAGTTGTTACCCGGAGGTAAAAGACGGACGCTCGAGGAACAATGATCATAATCCTCTTCCATTTCCACACGTCTTGCATTTTACCTCACGAGTTCATTCTTCTTCTGAGTCTCCCGTCAAAGCTGCTTCTTCACTGTTTTGCAATTCTTTATTTATCCCATATTCCTCATCGCACATTTCTCCACCCAGAGCATCTCTCTAGATGATTTCCTTCCTTCAGTCTTTATGGCTGTTGTTGCCAATAAAGAGCAACACTGTGTGTGTGAGCTAACCGTTTTCCTGCGGCCTGATCGAGGACTTCGGATAATAACGTTAAGTTAGATCAAAATCTTAGTAAGTCGTTTAGGATTTTATTTCCAAGATTGTGAAATTGTTCTTTTGTAATGACAAGCTCTAAACGCAAGGGTAGGATTAGGGGCTCTTTTTTTTGAGGGATTTTTCTTTTTTAAGCAATTGAATGCATATTTTTTGGCTTTTTTGTAAGATTATAATGACAGGGTGTAAAAGACATAATTCTCCCACTTCAGTAAATGTTTACAGGATGAGAACTTAAAAGAGAGAAATCGTTAACTGAGGTTGTTTTTTTTTTAAGAAAAAACTTAGGAAAAGTAGAACGTTTCTGAATTCTTTCACTTTGCACTTTTCTGCATTTTATTATTGCTTGGTGATGGTGAGTCTTTGGCTAAACAGCAGGCTACATTACTTGATCCATTTCATTAGCTGTATAGAGTGATGCTGCTCAAGTTAGCCAGATGTATTACATAATTGTACACAGTTATGTAATTTATTCATCATCATCTTGATTTTATCACGATGATTAAAAAAAGAAGAAGAAATGTAGGCTTGTCATGCATGCACTGATTCTGTGGATATTTTGTTTCTGGGTGAAGTTATATCATCCCAACTTTATGGGGATGCATGCTGGACATCAGTCCTTTAGAAAGATTAGTCATGTCTGTTTACTTCTCAGTCTATATTTTTCTTTTACTTTATTCACTGGAGTGCGTCTCTTCTACGCCTCTCCATCTTTCCATCACTTTTCTGCCTGGATCTGGTATTTTGTTGCTTGTTTGCTCACGTCATTCCAGCTTTCTTAACAGAAATGCCATTTCGTTGTGTTTATTTTGTGCTTTCACGTTTGCAAGCACAAATTTAGGATGTTTGGTTTTCCCAACCACCCTTGTGCATGTGTTGTCTTCTCCAACCGTAGGTGGCATCATAGTCACACTTTCAGCGTCATCCTCAGTCTTCGCGACTGTTCACTTTTTTCCCCTCACGGATGCAGTGTGTACTCGAGAGCTGTTGAAATGCACATGCAAATAAAGCTCATGAATATTTACTCACCGAGCCTGCTGGGTTTGACACCTCTCTGAATTAGAAAGGCAAACTTCATACTGATTCATGTTTTACTGCGCAGGACACAGAGAGCGGTGGAACAACTGTTCCTGCTGACTCAGCAGAGCGGGATAGGAAAGAATCAGACACCGAGGTAACCCTTTAACACCTAAGTCTAAAAGTGTACATTCGGGTTTATCTTTATAGCTTATAATTGACCAATACTCAATATTATGCACAAAGAGAGGGAGAAAACCAAAAACTGATTTGTAACCAATGTGCAATCAGAACTAAGTTCACTAATTAACATGACAAATAAATTGATTTGTGATTATTACTTAAGGATGCTGTACATACAGTTGTGGTCAGATGTTTACATACACTCATCGTGAACATGGTACACCTCCAGAAGCATTTTATTATAACTAACAGAAATGTATATAAACACTGGAACACTGGATGAAGTCACATTCCAACAGTTTCCATATCACAGGTTTTTATTTTGATGCCAGATTGACATTTGAGGTGTCAGATTTCATGGGTAACCAGGCAGTATTGATAAATAGGGCCCTACTTAATGAATGCACGGGAAAATGCACTAAATTTCACAGGCATCTTTTTTCAAAAATCACAGATTTCACAGATTTTTCAAGAAAAGTACCATATTTCTCGGCAGTCATTAAATAACCCTCTAAAATCGAAAAGAAAGCTACAATACATACAAAACAGTTGATGTGTATAGTAAGCCATTCATAAGGGTTTGTGTAGGTTTTTATATTCGTTTCTTACATAAGGGGCTTATGTAGGTGTCATTCAAGTGAATATGACAAACACATAGACAACTGACTTGTCTAATTGGGAGAAAATAATCATTTCTCTCATGTAGATTGAAATCAGGCATGACTATGACTCGGGTGTTGTTTAACTTGCCATCATGTATGAGAAACACAGTCATTATAAAGCCTGATGTGTATGTGTAATAAGCCTTTATAAGTGCCTGAGAAAGGCTATGTGTGTTTGTGTGTAATGAAGCGCTAGTGTAGGTGTCCTTGGGTGAAATGTTACCTAAATAAACCAAATAAAAGCACTGGAAGCCACTATTTTTAAAGTAGCAATCAGTGCTCATTTTCACCACAGAAGATAATTTTGTTACTGAATCATTTGTATAAGTGACTGCTATTCATTTTGTGATCATCAAAACTAGCACATGGACAAAATGGACAGTTTTAGCCCCAAGTGACGGCTGAGTGGTATTTTAATTACTCGTGGAAGTAATGCGTTTTACGTTACTGAAAACAGATTTCATTCTGTCTGTGGACCTGGCTAACTCTTTTCCTGTTGCTTCCTCCAGGCAGGCGAACGCCAGCAGGTCGCCTCGGAGCCGAGCAATCCCGAAGCTGCGACTAAACCAGCAGCCACTGTGAGAACACAGTCTCCCCCCACAGAGCTGGTAACCAAACCTCCGTTCATTAGAGAACTCTCCAAGTCTCCTCCCCGAGGCCAGCAGAAGTGTGTGGTCTCCTAGAGCTAGAGCTCCCTTTTTTTTTTTTTTTTTTACAGAACTTCTCAGTCTTCTAGAAATAGCTTCGCTGTCTAGAGCTTGTACATCTGAGACCTTCTAGAAATAGGCTCACCTTCTAGAACCTGTACACCTACGACATCCTAGAATTAGGACCCTCGTGGCTTTTAAGTGCAGTGCATTTACATGGAGTCTTTGGCATTTTTTTTTTTATTGGCACAATTATTATTGATGCTTATGAAAAACGGACGGAGCCAAAGACTTGGAATTTGACGGAAAACTTAAGATACAGCTTCCCCACTGACTACTGTAGAGCTCTGACACTTGAAGCTCTTTCCATGAAAGCCAAATAAACAATCACCTCTTAAGATGTGCAGATTAATACAAACCTTGTCATTTGCAGCTGCACTACTGTCAGAGCTGCTGTTATAGAAAAATTAACTAACATGATCTGACCAATCAGAATAGAGTACGCACCAGCACTGTGGTATAAAAATATTTCATTTCCAAAATAGGATTTTTTTATATAAACTCTTGATCTGATATGTTTTTTTTAATAGTATTCACAGTATCCAAAGGACTGACTTTGAATTTTAAGTATTGAATTAATATTTAACACTTATTTAAAACTCCTTACAGTTTACTGTACCTGAGAAAACTCATTTAGGAAACAGTGCCTCATGAATATGTTGGATATTTTTATGCTTCCTAAGCACTTTATGGAGCTAAGAATGCATTGATCTGTGTAATATATACAGTATAGGCACAGGCACATGCCTTATTTGTATTGTGGTGTTAAAAATTCTGACATTATTGCATGCGACTTTGAGGATTGTCTTCAGTTTGCTAAATGCAAAATGTTAGCGCTCACCTAAATCCATTTTATAGCATGTATTTCACTTTCGTGTTTCACCTAAGACTTACCAAGGGTATGACTAAAGTTACAGATTGTATTATATGAAGTATAATACAACAGTGAATTATATGAGGTGCCTTAATGAATGAGAATTTCTGCAAGCTTGAGATAAAAATTTACTGATTTTACTGATGATGATGCTGATGAAAATTAAATTATTGATTTATTTCCTAGGAATTTGTTTACATAACCAACTACTTCAGTGTGCCAAGTGTACAATTACACATTCTTTTTCTGAAATCGGGTTGCTGAAATGCATTCAGGAGAATAAAGTGCTTTTTTTTTGTTGTTGTTGTTTTTATTTATCCTTTTTATTCTTATCTTTTTCCATGTAAATGCACTGATGTAGCTCTTATCACTGTGCATGCTCTCTGTTTCTATACCCCATCTTCCACCTTGGTTAACAGTTTTGTCTGAATAAATAAATGAAGCAAGATTTACAGAATAATGAAACAAATAAAAAATAAACCCCCTTAAAATCTACCCCTCCGTCGTCTCTTTTTCTCTTTCTATATGTCAGGAGCGCGATGCATGGAAGGGGCGGCAAATCGAGTCAGAGAGGCTGAAGATACACACCAGCAGCACAACATCCATGTTTAGAGAGGGTACACACACTCATGTAGAAACCGCAGACTGTCAGGAAACTGTAACCCCACTCCAGGTCATGAACAATTCAGCTGAGGAGGAGTTACGGCGAGAGGCGTTGACATCTCTGGTCTCAGGCTCCAAAGATACACAGAGTGTTATAAAGTCAGATCAGGGCCCACACACACCGGTTCTTTCGGCACCATCACTACAGGCGACATTTACACCCCCTCGTGAGAGGACAGCGGACAGCCTGGTAAGCAGGTGTTGAAAGTCTTCGTTGTTAATGTGTAGTCCCCAGAATCTCACCCGTGTAACTCCTACAAAAGCTACCATACTCATCGTCAACTCACATGCTAACACTTTACACCCCTGTATGAGGTCAAAGTGTGAACTACTAAACTAGTGAAAACACTACTTTATTACCCTTAATTACGCTGAAAGGCGAGCTGAATCTTACACACTTTCACTTTCATTATGCCTCCTTGACTCCGTTTAGAGATTACAACTAAACTTTAAAAGCCATGCAGAAAAAGAACAAAAATCAATCTAGGATGAAACTTCAGATCAGTTAAGTTCTTAAAACCACAACTTGTTATTCATCTTAAAGCATATGATAATCATCAATTCTACTAGGAGTTACCACAGTGAAACTAATCTATTTACCAGAGTACACAGTGGTGGCTCATTTTTAGGTGCAGGTTTTACAAACATCACTGTTTGACAGATATAAACCAATGTTCTGGTGATTTCCTTGGGGTTTGGGGGTTTGGCCAATCATGGGCAGTGCACTCCGTGCCCCATTTCCCTTGAGTGTTTATTGCACCTAATGGTCAAACTACTGCAAGCTTTAATATAGGCTAATAGAAGAGAAAGAGGGATTGTGGAGTCAAGAATGCTGTATATCAGAAACAAATATTTCAATAGCTGAAAAAAAAAAAGAAAATGTCTCACTTTTCCAGTGCCAAAATTTTTAGCCAAGTTTCACTGTGGTTTTTGAGATGTACTGGGGCTAGAAATTTTGCTGGCAAATCTGGTTATTGTTTTTGCCTCAAACACATTTGAACAAACGTACAGTCGTGGCCAAAAGTTTTGAGACTGACACAAATGTTGGGTTTCATAAAGTTTGCTGCTTCAGTTTTTATGGTGGCAGTTTGCATTAACTATAGATTGTTCTGAAGGGTGATCGGATGAATTGCGATTAATTGCAAAGTCCTTCCTTGCCAATGAAAACGAACCTACTCACAAAAAAACCCATTTCAACTGCATTTCAGCCCTTCAACAAAATGTCCTGCTAACATAATTACAGTGATCATCTCGTTAGCTCAGGAGAAAGTCTTAATGAGGACAAGGCAGCTGATATCACTCTGTCATACTGATTGAATTACAAGAGCAGGCTTGATTTAAAAGGGGGGCGGTGCTTGAAATCATTGTCGTCTTCTGTTAACCATGGTCACCTCCAAGGAAACATGTGCAGTCGTCATTGCTTGCAGTGCATCAAAAGGGCTTCACAGGCAAGGACATTGCTGCTTGTATGATAGCACCTAAATCAACCATTTATCAGATCATCAAGAACTTAAAGGAGTGAAGTTCAATTGCTGTGAAGAAGGCTTCAGGGTGCCCAAGAAAGTCCAGCAAGCGCCAGGAGAGGTGCTTAAAGAGGATTTAGCTACAGGATCGGGTCACCACCAGTGCAGAGCTTGCTCAGGAATGGCAGCAGGCAGGTGTGAGTGCATCTGCACACACAGTGAAGCAAAGGCTTTTGGAGGATGGCCTGGTGTCAAGAAGGGCAGCAAAGAAGCCACTTCTCTCCAAGAAAAACATCAAGGACAAACTGGTATTCTGCAGAAATTACAGGGATTGAACTGCAGAGGACTGGGGAAAAGTTATTTTCTCTGATGAAGCCCTCTTCAGACTGTTTGGGACATCTGGAAAAATGATTGTCCAGAGAAGAAAAGAAAAGAGCAACTTCTCCCAACAATCCTGGAGCAGTTTGGTGATGAACAGTGCTTTTTCCAGCATGATGGAACACCATGTCAAAAGGCAAAAGTTATCAGTGGCTCGGTGAACAAAACATTGAAATTTTGGGTCCATGGCCAGGAAACCCCCCATATCTCAATCCCATTGAGAACCTGTGGTCAGTCCTCAAACAAAAACACTGAAATTGTGATAAATTCCAAGTGCTGATTAGGCAAGATTGAGTTGCCATCAGTCAGGATTTGGCAGAGGAGCTGATATCTATCATGCCAGGGTGAACTGCAGAAGTCTTGAAAAAGAAGGGTCAACACTATAAATATTGAGTCTTTTCATAAACTCGATGTATCTAAGTTAAAAAAAAACATATGAAATGTTTGTAATTGTACTTCAGTATATCACAGAAACATCTGAGAAAACGATCTAAAAACACTGAAACAGCTGACTTGGTGAAAAACAAAATTTGTGTCAGTCTCAAAGCTTTTGGCCATGACTGTACACCCAAACCCACTCAAAATAAGCTGCTAACACTGGATGTCTCTATGTTGTCAACTGTCAACTAGACAGTAGCCTACAGTATAAGTCATGTGTGATAGCATCTCAACTTGAGATTGTATTGTACATGTGATTATTATTGTTGTCCTGCAACACCAACATCTATGGCGCTATGCCACTGCTGCTGACGGTGAGGAATATAAGCCTGGGAGTTTAATCAATATGGAATACAGTGTGTCATGGACATTGCTTTATAAGTGTCATTGTCCATGTGATGTTTAAGAGTGTAGCCATGAATTAAATTCAGGACAGGATGAGGAAATATAAGCATTTATCATCTGTACAATGATGTTGGTAAGTGCAATGCACTCGTGCATTTTACAACAGTAGGATTGGTGACGGTATTCAGAATTTGTCTATCTCTCTCTGTGAAACAAACCTGACATATTAATGACGTTAAATGTATGACAATTCAACTGAAAATCTAAGGCTGTAGTCATGACCAACTTTGTCGAGTCCAGAACTTGGAATAGGCGAGATCAATTCAAGATCGAGTCCAAATGAGTCTAGACAGAAACCGAAAACCATCAAATCCTCTTTGCATCCGAGCTTCAGCTTTCACAAATTGGCTTGATTCCTGCTTTGTGCCAGTGATTAGGCTGTTTTCAAGAAGAAGCACGTGCTTCCTGTGAAATAGAAAATGTGACACAAACAGTATTTTTGAGCTCTCAGTTTAAGACCAAGAGTATATTTAAGAATGATTAAAATAACGAGGGTAAAATTATAGCTTACTTGTAAAACCAATAAAATGTGTTTAAACAAGCCAAGGTAATGCACACATTTGATGTTTGGGGTAGGTAAAGGAATCATAATGACTTTGTTGATCTTCACTGAACATTATTACAGCATTTTATTTGATACATTAATAATTGCATATACGTACTGTATGTGTGTTATGTTAAACACCCAGAATAAGCATTTGGAAGCATTATGAAATATTTTAGGTGGTCAAACCAGGATCACCTCCTCAGGGTCATAATACAACATGGGCACCACCTCTCAGGCATATTATTTAGCTCATGATACGGCACGGGCGCCACTTTATTGGGGTGAGGACTCAGTTATGCCCTTGTGTCTGAAATGTCTCAAGGCACCATTGTAAAAGTCAGGAACCTTTTCATCATTATGGCTGTGCCTTCTATTTTAGACATCTAAACACCTAAAAAAAAAACAAGAGTAAGAAAGAAAGTAAACCAAGAAAGAGTAAAAAGTGAATCCTTGTGCGTATTGGGATGACTTTTATCTGAACCAATGCTAAGAGTATCATCTCATACAAAAAAAAAAAAAATCCATGAATCAGCTATGAATCAGTGTTATAACATGAAAAAGAAAAGTGAAATATCCACGCCATTAACATCGTGCTATCATGGTGTAGATTCTGATGCAAACTTTTAAAAAAGAACTTAAAAATAGCTTATTATTTACAGAGTCCGAATTAGGGGAGCGAACTGTAGTTTTAGATTTATATTAATAATCTGTCTGATTGAATACTTAAGCAGGTTACCTAACACAATTTATAACCCTGAGCATGAAACCATTTTATGTGTATTTAAGTGTAGACTCATTCCTGGGAATGTAATTTGTGCTCCAGTGAATTACCAGCAACTTTCTTTAATTTTTAACTATTACTTCCCTGTACCACTGGTTTTGGATCTAATCCCGTAGACTCATCAAGTTAAAACATTAGAGCCTTAGTCTCTAAATAAACACAATCTCATGGTTTTAATAAATATATCATAAAATGATATATGATGTGAAAAATGTATGTAGTATAGAAGTATGGAGGAACGTGGTGTAATCCTGGGTTGTTGGAAAGTTCTTTGAGGATGTGTGCAAAATAGACATTTCTCGCACACACAATGGACTTTTATATTTGCCCAGGGTTACGTGTGTGTGCGTATGTGTGCGTGTGTGTGTGTGTGTGTGTGTGTGTGTGTTTTTCTTGTCACTTGAGCTGACAGTAAAAACCGACCAGCACTTTCAGGAAGTAATTTTAGCCACAGGTGGGTGGGGCAAACTGGGGGAAAAAGAGAGAGCTAGCATGAGTGAAAGAGTCAAAACATGAGGGCGAGGGAGAACGAGATAAGTGTAAGAACTGCATGTGTGTCTGTTTGTGTGTGTGTGTGTGTGTACGTATTTGTGTGTCAGTCAGTGAGGACCGATGAGGAAGATCGTCATTCATTGTGGGGACCTGAGAGATAGACACTAGATTAGACAAGAGATAACACTGTGTGTGTGTGTGTGTGTGTGTGTGTGTGTGTGTGTGTGTGTGTGTGTTAAACTTAGCTCAATTTCTAGGAACAAG
>JAOVVH010000048.1:1649802-1662605 GCA_028566435.1 Scorpiodoras heckelii | reverse complement strand
GATGCCAACCAAGTAGCGTCACAGACTGTCCAGGACCTCACTGATGCCCTGATCCAGGTCTAGGATGAGATCCTCCATGACACCATCGTCCTTCTCTTCAGGAGCATGCTGAGACATTGTAAGGAGAGTATACAGGCTTGTGGGGTCCATACACACTGCCATGTCACCATGATGAAATTCACGCAAATTGGATCAGCCTGTGACTTCAAATTTTTACTTCGATTTCGGGTGTGATTTTGAATCCAGCCCTCGGTGGGATGATTTTGGCTTCCACTGGCTTCTCAACGAATTACACAATTAACTGTATATCAGTAAAGATTTTCAGCATGAATATTTCATTCATTGAGATCCAGTGTGTGATTTAAGTGTTCCCTTAATTTTTTGGAGCTGTGTATTTGCAGTCTATGACATAGAAATATACCAACATGACCGTTAATAAACATGCTTACCAAGAAACCATAAAGCTCCAAGGTATTGGATATATGAATATGAGATAAAGCGTAATTACTGTAAACACCTTGAAGCTGATTATTTTCCTACTACATTAAATCCTGTAGTTTTTTTCTTTCTCTTACACCATGGCAATTTTTCAATGATTAAATGTCATACTTTTTTTTTTATCTGTTTAGAGTTACATTTAATAATGTAGAACATACACAAAAGAATTTATTTCTTACCTTATAGCACCTATGAAAGGTTGTTCCCTCGCTATCGTCTTTATTTCTCTCCTGAAGTTAATAACACCAGTGCTTACCAAGAAACCCCAAAGCAGAACCGCTTCTGTCCTGAAGTTACAGCTTTTCCTCTGTCTCTTACAAAGCAGTGACACCGAAGACTCCTTTCGTAAAATCTTAAATCAACAACTCCACGTTTTTAATCTGTTCATTACTAGGCTTAGATTATTATGACTGGACTGTTTTTATAGAAACGATAATGTATTAGGATATTAACACCTTATTATAAACCTGTGTCAGCAGCATTGTGGTATCATTTTAAATAAACTATCCTTCATTAAGAAGGTTCTTGTAAGATGTAGAGTAAGAAGACCCTTGAGGTATTTGAGGTAAACGAATAACCCATACAGCGGGATGAGTTTCTGTCTGACATGTACAGTATATAGGCATAATGCAAGCTCCCTGTGAAAAGGTGGCACTGTAAAAATGCTTAGCTCGACCTTTGTGCAGTTGTTTAATCTTTTAAAGCAATGGTTAAGTCATGAATCACATTGCACGACCGGACTCAGTGTTGGAATGAAGAAGCTTTCTGAAGAATCCCAGACTCCGGGGAGAAAAATCCTGTTCATAACTCCAAGGGGAAAGGGGATTACAGTATTAAACATCCCACATGCACTCAACGTTAAGGTGAATAAAACATCCAGTCACAAAAATACACATACCAAGTATCTCTGGAGCACAGCCTCTTTTCTCCATTTCTAATATGTACATGGTTAGCATAAAAACAGATAATACTGCTGTCAGATCTGCTGCTTTAATGGTTTAAAGAGTCACTTTCCAAAAATTTTGCCAATTCAGTGAAGCCCACTTTTACCATCTGGTAAATTTTTTTTGTTCCTCTAGCACTTTTTTTTTTACGGTTGTGAATATTTTCGTTTGTTACAACAATGGAAATCAGGTTCATATTTAGGGTTCCAAGCACCAAAGTCAACTCGGCCCTAAACTATTCTACTGGTGCCAAGCCCAGTAATAAAACACTCTATAACTTTGCAAGAGCATTATTTTAATAAGTGTAAATAGTTCTCATGGAATAAATCCATACTGAGGGGTCCATGGAATTTATTTTACAGTTAAAGGGGTCCCTGGCGACAAAAGATTTCAGAAGTATGACTCTAGCACACTTATTTAACCTGCTCTGAGGTTAACTGGCTGTGTTAGAGCAGGAAAATCACCCAACTGCAATTTTTACACATGGGCTGGTTTTATGGACCCAAGATAAATTACGACAGAAGTTTATTATGCAAGGAAACTGTTTTCAAACATTTCCGGTCCATTTATAAATGTGCAAACATATCATGTAAGACAGAAATCTACTCCAAGGACCTGTCCTGTAATAACATGATTGGCCGAAATCATACACAAGTGATTTAAATTAAAATAAATCAATACTATTAATAAAAATATACACACCAGCCATAACATTAAATCCACCTTCCTAATATTGTGTAGGTCCCCCTTGCGCCACCAAAAAAGCTGTGATCCATCGAGACATAGACTCCAAAAGACCTCTGAAGGTGTGCTGATCTGGGGCCTCCATGGATCTGACCTGTTTTTCTAGCACATCCCATTGATGTACAGTCGCATTGAGATCTGGGGAAGTCAACACCTTGAACTCTTTATCGTGTTCCTCAAGCCATTCCTGAATAATTTTTGCAGTGTAGCAGTGTGCATCATAATGCTGAAAGAGGCCACTGCCATTAGGTAGTACATGGTAAAGTAACATCCACATGAACGCCAGGAGCCAAGGTTTCCCATCAGAACATTGCCCAGAGCAATACACTGAATCCACTGGCTTACCCGTATTCCCATAGTGCATCCAGGAGCCGTCTTTTCCGCAGGTTAGTGATGCACACACAGTCATACACATGATGTAAAAGAAAATATGATTTATCAGACCAGGGCAACTTTTTCCAATGCTCTATGGTACAGTTCTGATGCTTACGTGCCCATTGTAGGTGCTTTCTGTGGTGTACAGCGGTCAGCATGGGCACTCAGACTGGTCTGCACTGTGTGTTCTGACACCTATCTATCATAACCAGCATTAACATTTTCAGCAATCTTTTCTACAGTAGCTCTTCTGTGGGATCAGACTAGATGAGCTAACTCCTCATACACACCATTGAACCTTTGGTACAACCTTTGCTTGTTCTTCCTTGGATCACTTTTGTGGGTACTAACCTTTGTATACCTGGAACACCCCACAAGACCTGCAGTTTTGGAGATAATCTGATCCAGTCATCTAGCCATCACAATTGGGCCCTTGCCAAGGCAGTGTGGAGAATTCATTGTCATGTTCTTCCTACCATTCCTCCGTGATCCTGAGATTAAGATATGGGTGCAGATGGTCAGCTAACATGTCCCTATATCATTCACCGCCAGATGTGTCTCAACAGGAAACAGGACTCGTCACTCCAGACGAGCATCTTCCACGTGTCCAAGGTCTGTTGATGCATTTCTTTGGCCCATGTGAGGCTTTGGTACGTGTTGGTCTACAGCTGTTTTACCCTAGTCGACGCAGGGTATGTTGTGCGGTCATGGCCGAACTTGGTTGCGCTTACCCACTGTTGTACTGGTGGGTGAGCAGGTCCACTGTGGCAATTCGTTTGATGTGATACCAGTCGCGACACACGATGCTCGCCTTTCAGATCAACCACACATGGCCGGCCGCTTTGTGACCGTCAGCTGGATGTTTGTTGATTGTTCTTCCACTCTTGGTACACAAATGATACTGTGATACCGTGGTACAGGAACAGCCCACAAGTGCAGGTGTTGCTGAAACACTGGCACCACACCTCCGGGCTCCAACTATCTGTCTGCGGTCAAAGTCGCTCAAGTCGCTCCGTTTACCCATAGCTGGTCAATGTTGCCTTCTGCTGTGCAGTGGACGGGTCAACACCTTATACGAGAGCCAACTGTGACACAGCCACCAACTGGGGGCACTTTATCAGTGATCAGTGATCACCTGCCAGGTGTTCCTAATCCAGTGATCGTTCAGTGTTTATTCCACCCCTTGACAGGTGCCACTGTAATGAGATAATCAGTGTTCACCTGTCAGTGTTTTAAATGTTATGGCTGATCGGTGTATATTACAATATTGTCTGGAACTCTAATTATGATCATTATACATGTCCATTGCTTACTTCTGTAATTTGTTACATACTTGTTAAAGAAAATACAGCGAACATCAAATCACAAAAATGAACAAAATAATTGTGTAACATTTTTATTTTCATTTTTTTTTACAAAGGAATTTGAGTTGTTTTACCCATCATCTTGTACAAACAGGTGTGTGTGTCTGTGTGTGTGTGTATGTGATGATAGAAACAATATTCTGTCTTTATTATTTCAAGTTCTTTTATTATCATGAAAAGCTGATCCACTTACGGTTCCAAAACGTCTCACAAAATAAAAAAGAAAACCCCAACAGCTACATCACATCTGGAAAAAAAAAAAAATCACTTGCTAGTGCCCAAGAGGAAAAACAAGTCATCAAATACTTGAAGTGATACATCCTTTGAAAACAGGAAACAGACTGATTTGTGAACTAAAACGTTTTCATTTGAACAAATTCTTTCCACAAAGACCGACAGATTCCTGATTACAGACTTCAGAGCAAAACAAAGAATACAAACATCATGATCGTAAGCACTCTAGTTGTTAATATATAATTTTTTGTTTTTAAAAAAGCATTGCGCCAACATAAATAATAGGAATGACATTATTTAAAAAAAAAAAAAAACAATGCAGCAAAAATATTAGAAATATTATTATTAATAATAATAGTAATAATAATAACAATAATAATAAAAATAAAAAGTCTTTTAAGTTACTAAACTCAAATATACACAGCTATAACTCTTTCCTATTTACACATGTACACAGTTATTTTTCTACACTTTTTAAATTTTCTTACATTACATTTATTTTGGATTTCTCTCTGAATCTGTAAAAGTGGAAAACCTTTTTTCCACTTCCTGTCCAAACTGGTGGCGGACGGTGACGGAAAAGCCGAAATGTCATACAGTGTAGAAATGAAACGTTACACACTTTAAACTTTTCTTAGGCACAAACGATGAGATGAACAATGAATGATTGAAGTGTTCGCTGTTCACTTTTCATCTAGTCACCTGTGCGGACGTATTTTCCGGACTACAGATTGTTCCAGAATAAAATAAAACGTAAAACCTCAAACTCCGCCTCTTACATTCTGTTGGATTAGAGACAAGATCAGTAAATTTGTTGCATTAATGTACATAACGCTAATTAAAGATTACAACCAGTGTTCTTCAAAAAAAAATAAAATAAAATAAAATAAAATTATCTGGCTTGATCACATAAAATGAAGATAATATTCAAAGTCAGCATTTAACTATTATTTTACAGATTTGGATTTCAGTGATTTCAGTATTTTTTCTTTTTACAGGCATCATAATTACTTGAAGTGTGATTTCACTTTATTTATCGCTTAGTGGTTGACAATACAATGACACGATATCAATATTGCAACATCACAATACACTTTCCTGAACATACTGCAGCTACATCATAGAAGTCTACATCAACGTCTCCTACATCGACTGCTTACTACTGGAAATGTCTGCTTTTTTTCCACTTATGATAGTGTTGTTTCTTTTTAAAAGCATGTCTACGAAAGGACTGTACAGCTCCTACTGGCTCGGAGTAAAACAAAGAAATAAAATGATTCATATTTCTTGTAATGTATCTTAATAATAATCGCATTGAACTTACAGTTTTTATCGGCAATTCTGAAGCCATGTTATAATGAATTAAATAAATGTGTTTCATACATTTTAATAGTATGTTAATGTTAGAAAAAGTATGGTAAGCATATGCTAATGTAAAACTGATAACATAAGCATTACATTGCTGGACATCTTGCACTAGCAATCACCAGAGGAATAACTGCATCTTATAGTCCGGAAAATACGCTAATGACGCGCGTCACGAACGTGCATGAACGTCAAAACCTATAAATCAAAATCCGAGCTGCCGTGTCTAGATTCACCTTCAACCGAATTTCCCGCCGTGTCCACAGGGACAGGTCCTTTTTAACTTTACGAAAGACAAAACAAAAAGAAACCGAGATGCGAATACAAATAACGACACGAGTGTAAACAGAAATAGAAGAGTGTGAAAAATCTGGAACAGGTTGAAATCCAGACATTTTTGCTCATAAGTAGAGATCGCTGACTTGCCCACGCCGGTTCACGTCTTTACACCTGTTGTCTTTGGCATTGTAGTGTGTCCTTAAAGGACGTGTCTGGGCTGCGGTTTCCGCTACCTCTCCTTTAACGTACTTATCCACCACCAGCCCTGGGCTGCCTTCGTCCTCCCTGCCGCCGTCCTCCTCTTCGTCTTGTTTCTCCGCTCCGTCTCCGATCCTGTCCAGTGGATACATTACACTCTTCCTGTCCTCTAGGTAAGAGGGCTGAATGCTCAGAAACGCCCCTCGCTGGTTGTTGATGCTCTCCTCCATTTGCTCATCGACGCGTTCTCTTGCTTTCCTGCGCCTGCGGAACCAGCAGACACACACCACGCTGCAGGAGATCCACAAGACGGAGAACAACACGCACAGCAGCGGGACAAGGTAACCTACAGAGAGGAGAGAGAGAACGCAGTGCATAAGAGAGATGTGTTTCGGTCGCTAGGTAGGCAGCATTTCTGAGCTGTTCATTCTTTTGCCAGCACCCTCCGTTCTCCGTGTAGGCGTTCCCCAGCGTTCTGTTCAATGGAACAGGGGTCCATGAAAGTGTCTATGAAGACAATGAATAAACAATGTTGCTCTGAATGAGGAGTTTGTTTACAAACGTCTCACAAGGTTCCGTGTTTAAAATGAACTATCTAACGATTTTCGTTTTTAGCTAGCTTATGCATTTCGCTTTGTAGTTAGTCTTAGCTAAGCAGCTGTGTTAAGCAGTAGGAAAAAAGCTGCTTCTATTTTGGGAAGTTATAATGAATAAACACACGCCGCACGTTTGGTGAAGTTACAGTGATTACGGTTATGATGACGAAGGTCCGATGATGATTTGATGATAAAATTACAGTGAGGCAGGTACGATGATACGGTTTCAATGACTCAGTTACGATGAGGCAGCTAATACGAGGCAGGTATGATGCCGTTTCGATGATGCTTTTATGATGGGGCAGGTGCAATGATGCAGTTTCAATGAGGCCGTTACGATGATGCAGCTACACTGAGGTTGTCACAATGATGATGAGGCAGTTACAATGATGCGGTTATGATGAGGCAGATACGATGATGCAGTTTCATTGAGGCAGTTACAATGAAGCTGTGAGGATGATGAGACGGTTACAATGAGAGGCCGGTACGATAAGTCAGGTTACAACGATGACGCGGACATGAAGCAGCTACGATGATGCCGTTTCACTGCGATGATGCAATTATGATGGGGCAATTTCAGCGAGGCAGTAAGGATGACTCGGTTACGACGAGGCAGTTACGATGATGAGACAGTAATGATGAAGCAAGTACCATGATGCAATGATTCAGTCACAATTATGCAGTTACAATGAGGCAGTTATGATGAGACAGTTACAATGAGGCAGTTATAATGACGCAGTTTTGATTATGCAGTTTCCTCATTTATACTAACTACACCGTGCAGGTAAACCACCCTAATTAGCGTCCCTTAGCCTTAACCATGTTGTTCAGTAAACAGATATCTACATACTTGTGTTCGGCACCAAGAAAATAGCTGTTCAAGGATAAACTTTGTGAGTTATAGACAGAATTTAATAACATCGGATCCCTCATTGTGCAGAAGTAAAAAAGAAAACCCCCGCATTCTCACCCAGCGATGTGGCCACGACCTGCGTTTCAACTTTGACCTCTCGGATGGCCAGCAGCAGCGTGCTGTTGTGGCGTTTGGAGAGGACACTGATGATGGAGCTGACGACTTGCTGGATGTCAGCCTGCTCCTCGGATGTTGCACTCCGTTCAAATGACTAGAGAGAGAGAGAGAGAGAGAGAGAGAGAGAGAGAGAGAGAGACAGAGAGAAAGTGAGACAATCAATACACGGTCACCTAATGTAATACTACTAATGTAACTATTAGCGCAGCAGGCGTACTGTAACACTAGCAGACGGGCAATTATAATTAGTCTTAATACCATGCAGACCATGTTTCTCTGTTAAAGCCAGGGCTCTTGCTGAAAGTAGATTTTGGTAGTTCTAAAAATACGTGGCTCATTTTAAAGCAATAAACAGTCGCTGCATAATGAAACTGAGCTGACGGAGAAGATGGAGTGACTGTTGTGAAAGACCACAGGCCACAACTGTTTCTTGGAAAACTCCACAAACACAACGCAAGATCTTAAACAACGTCAGCATGTTTATTCTGCCCATTAAAGGCTTAAAGCTGTGGAGTGGAATCAGCTTGTGTCTTTGTTTCTAACAGTAAAGCTGGATGGCCTGAAGTGACTTCAGAGGAGTGAGTGTGTGTGTGTGTGTGTGTGGACGGAAAAGATTGATTAGCCCAGGGGGAGGACATGGTTGATGTTTCAGAGGTAAACAGGGTATAAAATGATTAAACAAACCCAAACCCAGTGTGTGTGTGTGTGTGTGTGTGTGTGTGTGTGTGTGTGTCTGGACAGAAAAGACAGAAAAAATAAATTTTTTCACAAGTGCTCTCTAGCAGTCTTCTGAAACTTTAAACAATTTTTTTTCTTTGCAAATTTGAATGAGTGGAGAAGGAGGAGAGAGACGGAGAAACTACTTTTTGATCCCCAAAAGGAACACTGATGTAATCTCAGAGACAGCAGTAACTCTTGTAAACTGGATTCGGTCGTAAACTTGATGATGTAATGGTCTGAGATTTTAACCCAAATGCGTTTTTCCCTTGGCGTAAATTTGCCATAATTGGTTTTAAGATCTATTTAAGATCTATTGTAACACAAACACACACACACACACACACACATTATCATGGGCAATAAAATATATTCGGTGTAGGTGATGTAGGTGCATGATCATCTATACTGCTCTGAGATTTGAGTGACTTTAGTGGAAACTGTTCTCTTTTTTTTCTTGTAGACAATGTGACGTGTTAGAAAGTACTAGAAGAAACCCTCACCATAGCAACCTCCACAGCATTGCTGCTCGAATGTGATTGGTCACAGAGAATAAAGAGGGTGCGGTCTCGGGCAAGGGTTCGTGTGATTGGGAGATATCTGAGTTCGGAACAGATCCCTTCGACAGTTGTTCCCTGAGAAACACACACACACACACACACACACACACACCATACAAATATTAGAAATCAGATATTTCTTTACATTCAGACATAAGACAAATGCATGATCATATCACAATACTTTCATTTGGATTCCTAAGACATTTTTACAATACATGATATGCAAGTAATTGTGGCAGTGTGGGCGTGAACAAGCACTGCTCTGGTGACGGGAGACGAATCTGTCTCCCGACCTGCTTATTTTGGACTTTTACTACTCTGGTGCCAAAATGCCGACATGGAGTCCACGTAAATTGGCAGCCTGATTCAATCCCCCGCGTCCATGCGGCAGGTCCAGAGAGATGCCCTCCTGACACTGAGGGAAGAGAACAAGTGCCACTTCCATGTCCTGCCTGCAGCATCAGTGGAGGAAGCGGTCACGCTGGGGTGGCTGTATTGGTGTTTCCGGGGATGGACGAATTCCATCACCATCTCGTTTGTCTCTCTCTCTCTCCCCCCTCCTCTCTCGTTCAGTCCCCTTCTTTCTTCTGTCAGTGCTGCCGAGGTTGTCTCCAATCCCCCAAAACCATCCCCATGGCCGTGTGACCAGATTCCCCATCCTCCCCTTGTGTCCGGGTCGTCTTCCCCACAGGTCCGTAAGCCCACCACCACAGGTGCAGGTAAGAGGTCTAAGTCTGTCTACCAGCACAGCAGGGACCCTGGGACTTCCAGGACCAGTGTCCCTGGCTGGAGGCTGGGGAAGTAGTCAGGATCCCCAACATGCCGCAGGCTGCTCCCGATCAAGTAGGGACATACCGCATTGCAGATAAGAGTCCAAGGGGGTACACACCAGGCTTTGGTGGATTCTGGCTGTAGTCAGACAGTCATTCACCAAAGCCTGGTTCAAGGTGGTGCAAGGGATAAACAACTGGTGAAAGGGAAGGTGAAGGTCAAGTGTGTGCACGGAGATATTCACGAGTATCCTGTAGTTCCTGTCACAATTAAAGTCCGGGGAGAAAAGCACAGTGTCAAGGCAGCGGTTAGATCCCGCCTCTCCCATCTGCAGATTCTGCGGCCTCGGAGGTTTGCAGCCCTGGAGGCTGAGGCGGTTTCCTCCTCGTTGACGTCAGCTCCGCGTCAGACAGACACAGATGCTGAGGTGGGGCTTCCTCTCCACTGCCTCCAGGAATTCCCCACTGGGGATTTCCCTCTGGAGAAGATATACAAGGAGATGCTCTGTCATGCCTTTGATCACGTGAAAGTAATCAGTGGTCAAAGGATTCCCGCTGATGCTGCACTCTCCTACCCATATTTTGCCATAATTAAAGATAAGCTGTATCTAGTGACGCAGGAACCTCAAACCCACTTTGGTACCTAGTTATGGTACCTAAGAGCTGCTGGGTAATGTTGTTCCAGGATAAAACACTCTTCCGTCTTATGACCCGTTTCTATTGGCCAGGTATTAACAGGTGGTGCACAATATGTTGCAAATTGCACCCTCTTCCATTTACCGAGGTGTCATTTCAAAAGGTTGGAATGGACCTCATCTGTTAGACCTCGGTTAAAATGGACCTCAGCCATTAGAATGGTCAGCATTGGGGTACTGCTTTGTGCTAGTCATCACGATACCCGAAAGCAGTGCAGCTTCACAACACCTCAGCACGCAATGTTACAACAGCAGTGTGATCTCCTGGGTTGGGATCGCGAAAGAGATCCTGAAGGATCAGGGCATAACGTTCTTGTAACGGACACTACACAAATGTTACGAGCTTTTGGGCATTAAGTCGATTCGCACTAGTGTTCATCATCCACAACGAATGGGCTTGATGTTGGGCTTGAATGGTTTAATAGGACGCTCAAAAACATGCTGCGCAAGTTTGTTGACGAGGCTCCTAAAAATTGGGACAAATGGCTCGAGTCCCTTTTGGTTGCAGTACACAAGGTCCCACAGGCCTCGATTGGGTTCTCCCCATTCGAACATCTCTGTGGTTGTAAACTTCACAGCATTTTAGATGTGACGAGGGAAAATTGGAAGGAGGGACCTTTGAACAGTAAAAACTAAATTCAGTATGTTCTTCACCTGAGAGCAAAACTCCACACTTTGGGTGTAACAACACAGGAGAAATTACTACAGGCTCACGAACACCAATCCCAGCTCTACAACAGGGATATTCAGCTGCGGGGGTTCACACAGGGAGATAACGTTCTCATTTTACTTCCCACATCGAGCTCAAATTGACTTTTCCCTTTTCTGTTACAATCAGACACGTCGGACAGAGGGCTTGGGCAGTGCTGTCCCAAGAGATGGAGGGGAGGAGCACGCCATGCTGTACATCAGCCCCAAACTCTCAAAGTGAGTGGGCGGTCCTCACTCTCCGCTACTATCTGCCTAGAAAGCCCTTCATCCTCCAATGGCTCCAGCGAATGCCAATGTGCAGATCACCCGGTGGTATCCAGCGCATCAGCCATTCAAGTTCGAGGTGATCCACCAACCGGGTGCACAGATGGCTGTGGCGGACTTCCTCTCCTGGTCGAGTTTATTTTAGATCTGAAAAGCCGAGTTATTTTCAGTTTGAATCTCCCGATCTCCTTATTTAAATATATAGCAGTAATGTCGTATAAACAAAAAACTTGGCTGAGTAGAAAACCATCAAAAAAATATACAAATGTTTATCATTTTTAATACAAAACTTTGATAAACTTCAACCTCAAAATCATCTGCTTTCATTCAGTTTCTATCTCAAACACGGTTTACCACAAGGTCGACATCTTATCATCATATCGGTTCAACGTGAATCGCTTTGATTGTGTAACATCACACCCCACGTGTGAGTGTAATTCAGTTTTTACCGGAGGCACGCTGCCTGTGTCGAACACGAGGGTGACGCGTGCACAGTCGCTGTCTGAGTAATCGGTGTTGGGCTGACATTCGGTGTGGACCGGTGAAGGATCGGGATCAGAGCACACGCCCCACTGCTGGCACGGTGGGCGGAGACAAAAGCGGAAGTGGTGCAGCGTGCACTCCTGACCTCCGGCACACTGAGGATCCTGAGAGCTGAGCAGACAGGGCCGCCCTCCGCAATGCACCTGAACAACAAACGAAAGGCAGGCAGACGTTTTTTTAAAATCGTTCTCATTATTAAATTTCAGAGACAAAGATAAATTTGACGTTTATGTGACAGGTGAGCTTACTTTGGTGCACTTTATATTCCCGTTCATACATTGACAGCCGTTACAGTCGTCTTCCCAGCGAGAGCCGTGTGGAACAGACATGCCCGAGTGCTGACATGCCTTACCAACACCAATAACTACACACACAGAGAGAGAGAGAGAGAGAGAGAGAGAGAGAGAGAGACAGAGAGAGAGAGACAGAGAGAGAGAGACAGAGACAGGGAGGGGTAGAAATATACATATAGGAGGAAATATACAGAAACACATCAGGAGAAAGACAAAGAAGTATCTTCATTATGCTTTTACTGGGCTTTTTTTTTAAACATTATAAAAGTACATTAAAAATGTATTTCCTGAATTAACTGAACTGTCGCTCAAATTTGTCAGCAGATACAGAAACGTATCAGCAGATACAGTGATTTATCAATCCCAATATTTATAACATACTAAAGTACGTTAATTATGTACTCACACTCCTGACAACGAGATCCGGCTCGGCCCAGAGGACACACACACCGATAACCATTAATCTCATCCACACACGTGGATCCATAAGAACAGGGAGACGACTGACACTCATCCACATCTGACAAAAGCGACAGAAATCATGATCTATTTTACACGTATGTAGTTAAATGGGAACCATGAGAGGTGTTACAATTCAGCAGTATAAATGCAGTCGTTCA
>JAOVVH010000048.1:1504517-1514954 GCA_028566435.1 Scorpiodoras heckelii | reverse complement strand
TCTATCTATCTATCTATCTATCTATCTATCTATCTATCTATCTATCTATCTATCTATCTATCTATCTATCTTATTTTATGCTACATACATATTTTTTATCTCCTTACACTTATTTTTGTATTTTTATTTTCACTCCAGCTTTTACTTTATCCTTGTACATTCTTTTACATTTATTTTTATTTTTACATTATCATTTTTTAAATTTAATTACATGATTGCACATTATTTTTTTTTAATTATTATTATTATTATTATTATTATTGGTGTTAGTAGTAGCAGTACTGATTTTTTTCACAATTTAAATTTTTTAATTACTATAATTTTTTTACGATAGCCTTAAAGCTAAAACAGCCAAAAACAGGTTTCCATCAAACCAATAAATAAAATATTTTCCCTATTTTTGTTCGTTTTTAAATAGCGCCTCTGTATGACGTTCATCTTTGCCTATGTTGGAATGTAGCTCCGAAAAGGCAGAGCTTAACGTCTGAGTGATGGACTACCTGTCCAATCAGCGAGCAGTAACATCATACCGAAGGTCATTCCGGAAGTGGAATTTAATAACTATCAGGAGCTGTAATGGCGTAGCTCGTCTCGGTCATCGATGGACAACGGGCCCAGAAAAGGGGACCGATCTGTACATGAACCGCGCAGAAATGGAGTGTAACCCATGTCCTTTATCGTCACACTGAAAAACTAGTCCAGAAGAGCTGTGGTATGATGGTTTTTACCCGTTTTCCTTAAACAGACTGCATGCTCTTTGTTTACCAGCTGGACGTGTAGTTATAAACACTGTGTGTGTTTATTACACCGTGTGTAGTTAATTCCGCACTGTAATTAATCAATTCATTATTATTTTACGCGTTGATCAAACCTGTAGTGATTTTTCTTCGTATCTCTGGTCAGATGACAAGGTTTAAGGGCCTGGGATTTGAACCCATAACCTCCTGATCACTGGCGCAAAGCCTTAAGACATTCACATTCTTATACACAGTGATGGAATTTGAACCCACATCCTTGATGGAGGAATTTATGGTCCTTAAAGAAACATATCATACATACTTAAGCTTTCATCTAAACTGAACATATTGCAGCATGATAATGTAGCAAACAAATAACAGAAGTCTGGCTCACCTGAAATCATTTCTGTATATATCTGATCTGATCTTTATGCCTGAAAACAACAATATTGAGCTCCGTAGTGTCAGTGCTGGCGTAAAATAGCCGTGATGGCTGGTATTTTCAATTTTAGGTTTAAGGTGCAACCGTATAAGCTTCCACTTGATTTCCACTTTTGATGGTAAACCTCTGCTCTATAAACTGGGGCACAGAGATCATGCTTGCTGTTAAAGTATTGTGAATTACAAAATCTTGTTGTCTTTCTTTGGATTTTTCCTCCGTGCTCAGGTAATTTGATCATTATCCAGTTCCCAGCAGTAATCAACTACGGGGTGGGGTGGGGTGGGGTGCTGTGGTCCGACTTTACTTTGAATTCCTTAAACAACAAGGACGTACATTTCACGTTGCAGAAGGCTGCAAAAGAAGTTAGCTCCTGTTCTCGCGTATGTTACAGCGGCTTGTCGTGCTACAGAGAAGCTCCTAGCGTAAGCCCCTCTGACGATCTGGTCGAGAATTAATCAGCACCTTCAGACCAATCAGAATCCAGAGATTGGAAGAGTTTTGGGGTGTCTGCCTTATTATACCCAACTGTTGTGTCTCTGCAGAAGTCGTCCTGCCGCCTGCCAAGACGAAGGATCCAACATGCACGTGTGTAAGACTAGAGAGAAAGTGTTAAGGGGTAAGTGTCGGTACAGAATTATCTTCTGGTCTGATTAATCACGTGGTTTGGTTTCATTTCGTAATATAATGTACTATTATTGTGCAGATGAGAAGTGGGTCAGCAGCATGCCGAAGCCTGTCCTGCGCCTGCTTCGATCAGATGTGCTAAACGTCATGCCCGGATAGCTTTTCACGTACCATCCATCCATCATCCATCCATCCATCCATCCATCCATCCATCCATCCATTTATCCATCCATCCATCCATCCATCCATCCATCCCGTCAAGGAGGATGACATCATCAGTGGAGTCCAGGCTGCTTTTATTTCCTCTTTCTTCATCTAATCTAAATGATCCTTTTGCCATTTTCATTCTGGGAGAATGATGAATTCTTTACTTCACTCTGTTTTTTCAATATATATATATAGTTAAATATATCATTATAGTGCTCGCTGATGTCATATTTAAATCATTTTTTTTTAAAAATTTGCTTATTACAGTACATATTGTCAAGAAGCAGCTAGAAATCATTCACTTGGTTGCACACAAAGTTGTATGTAAAGAACAGTATTGAAAAAAAAAAAGTACATGGAGTTTTTCCTCAAAACTTGCAGAATTTAGGAGTGACGTATAGTCCGGAAAATACGGTAATCGCAGAAGCTTTAAGGAAGTCGTTTTTTGCCTCATTGCAGTGATGGAGTTCTAACTCACTCATCGTTGAAATTGTGACATGTCATCGTCCAGTTGTTGGCCGTGATCACGTGCAAAGACTTTCGCCAATCCGAATAAATTCATTCCCACTGTTCCTTTTATACAGCCTAGCGTAACAAAGTGGAGCGTTTCCACCTTTTTTAAATCCTGCCGCTCGCATTGTTAACAAGCTTGAAATTATTTCCGTCTCATCAGAACATCATCTGAATGTGTTTATTAAACGGACAAGGAGAGGAAGTGTTTGCGAGAGCAGTATACATCGGTCGGTGTTGCATATTTGCCCGAGATTGAAGAGCGCCAGATGTTGGAAATAGTATAAAATTCACAGATTATTTACTCCAGTCATCATGTAATCTAACCTTTTACCCCATGGAGATTGAAGCATTGTAACACGATGATTGTTAAATGGTAGAATGAGCATCACATTGATCTCTCTCTCTCTCTCTCTCTCTCTCTCTCTCGCTTAACATTACAATGCTTTTAGTCATGATCTTAACATTACAATGCTTTTAGGAAACTGGATCCACTTAGTTGGAACGTAAATGGCGTCCACGGACGCGGGATATGTGCAATATGGTTGTCCGTCCTTTTTTTGTGTCCTGTTCTGAGATAAACGTGTATATTGTACAAACAAGTGACGAGTTGTTCGTGCGACAAACAACAAAATCACCAATGTCTTCCATTAAGTGATGTATAGTTTCATCCGCTTGTTTGGTAGCGGGATCTGTCGTGCCAATGTTATACGTGGCCATGCATGAGCGGACTCGATGCTTGCAGAGTAGTTGTAGTGAAACACAGTATATTAACTTTAATGCATATTAGCTAATAGTTGAGTTGAGCAGGTGAATTAGCACTGTGTAGCTTTGAGAATAGTCAGTTTTGGAGAAAATCCTTTTTTTTGTGTGTGTTTGTTGTCTTTTGATCTTTAGATTAATTGGTCGAATCTTATCATTTTTGTCTGATCACATTCCTGCTAGCAAAAAAAAGTTACCTGTTTGTATTGGGAATTGCTAAGTTGCTAGTGTTCCCCTCGAACTTATATATTTGATCTATTAATAAAAACAGTATTTGGATTTATGTTTAAGATCAAGTCAGAGCCTAAAGAGGACGAATCGCACATTCATCCAGTTTTATGAGCATATAAACTTGTTCTCAATGGTAGTTTTCGCGAGCTAGCATAGAACCACCTGATTAGCGACTACCTAACTAGGTTGTATCAGTGCTGTAATTTAGGAATAAATAGAGAAATTTATGAAAAAGAAGAAGCTCTAGTCTAGAGTGGGTTTAAGGTAGCATTGTCTAATCCTAGGTGATGGATGCATCAGAGAGTTAGCTTAACAAGCGTTACCGTAGCACACCTTGTAGATTTAGTCAGCTAGTATCTGTAGCCTATTAAAATATGGTGATGTAGATAGTTAAATACCTCAGTGACTGAAATGCAAAGACTATTTTTTAGATTCCATTGACAAATATGCAAGCCATACTGCGCATTATGTTAGATATTTAATGTGAGGCTCGATCCGTGCCAAAAATATGTTGTTGAGTTTAGTCAGTCAGTATGTACCGTGTCGCTGTTCGTTCTTGCTGTCATTTCAACCAGAGGTGAAGAAAGCGTCACGTGCATTGACTCTATCTAAGCTCGATATAAAGCGATGATTATGCTAGGACGATTCTTCAGACCAGTCTCACAACTTTAGTTCTCATTTAAGTGCTCGAAACATGCAGCTGAACATATCTAGCCAAAGCTTTGGATGACAACTTGCTGACTTTTTTGTCGAAGGTGCAAATGCATTTTGCTACATGATCGCATACGCCTGTTTTCTGTCACAATATTAACTGACTAACTTACTATATATGTTATTAGCATACATAACATTAGCTACAACTTTTTTAACTTCTATTAAAACATGAGACTGGGCAGCACACTGGAGCTTTTGCTTAATAATTAATTAATTTATGATTTGTCCACCCCTTTTATTACTTAAATGATTAGTAATTTTAGTAAACATTTTCTGAGTCGATGGTGCGGATTCAGAACAGAAAGTCCCACAGTCCCAGGAAAAGCTGGGTGTCCTGTGTTATGGCATTGCGCCACATATTATAGCTTAATATACTGATCCAAATCACAGCGTCCTGATCGTTAGTCATTGTGTCATGTCGGGGAGAAAATGACAACCAAGAGAATGATAAAACGGCACTGACATGATCGCTACACATCAACACATTCTTCAGCTTAACACTCTTCAAGATTACTACCCAGGTTACATAAAGGGGTGTAGAATCACATTTTTTAAACCCTTTTTTACAGAAACATGACAGATATTCAGTTTAACACTTTATCACACATTACCACCTTGTCTAATTTTACTACACTACTATTTCAAAGGAAGTGTTTGCTCGGAACATTGTTGAAGCAGTCAACGAGGAGGCGCATGTTTTTTGGCACGGATAGACCCTCATCATTTAGAAGCAATAATCTTATTATGCATGAACTCTATAGTGCCAGAATGGTGTTTTGTGGAATGACCTGTAGCATAATTCTAGCCGTGGTGTGTGTTAAGGCTTCGGTGGGTGTTCGTTATTAATGTTTATTACGAAATCATACTGGGACCTCGGATTTCCAGAAGGCCAAAATGAGCTCACGTGTTAAACCATTAAAAACCAAAAACGCTGTATGGGAAGGAATGTTTGAGAGGTGGGGGAAACAATGGCTGAGAAAAGTTCTTCTTTATGCACACCGCATGAATTCTATCACTCCATCAGCAGAAAACGCACAGATCTTGATTATGCAGTCGGAAAGCAATAGGAGTGATGTCACAGTGACGCGAACAGTTTATTTCAGACACAACGGTACATGTGTACAGTACACTCTTTAACACACACTCAACATCATTTTGCCAGTGAGCCTGTCTGTGTTTGTATATGGGGATGTGGGGGGAATAAATTAGCTACTGCATGGTAGAAGTGGGTACCACATGTGTTGTGCTGCATGCAATAATTAAGCTTTGCTTGGAGAAAATATAATGCAAAAACGTGAAGAATGTGAAGTCAAGCAACTGGACTGAGTGACATGTTTGATTTTCCCTCAGTACAGTTTTTATATATATAAAATTATAACCCATTCTGCATGTAAATTTTATTATTTTTAGTTTTAAATACATTTATCAAGTGGGGCAAATTGCTGTATTATCTGTATAACCCATGACAACATCATCTAGGCTATGATATTAGAGTAGGTAGGGATTAATAATCTAATTAAATATATAAACATATAGGCTTGTTCTAATAGTCAGCTGTCAAATCAATGGCATTAAAAGAAAATTAACCTGATTAAAATTAAGTTCTGCCCTTCAGAATGACTTTTAAATCTAAACTCCACAAATCACAATTTTCCAATTTTACATTCAAAACAGTGAATCTCAATGTTGATTGGTAGCCCATTTTTTTCTCCTCTAACCAATCAGTGGATTATTTTTATTGTTACAGTGGATCACGTCATGACCATGTCAACAGAGGCAGGATCTTGACGGGGTAAAAATGTTATTTCCAACTGAAGTCTAATCCACTGACTTCTGTGGCATGGTTGCCATTAAGGGTTAATATTGATTTCTATTTCACTAAGTGAAATATTTCATTTTCAAATATTTCTATTTCATTTGTGTTTCTATTTTATGTTCGTCACAGGATGGGAACACTGTACAGTATGTTTGGTTAAATCTATGCACTACAGATGCGCTAAGCATGCTATGATAAACCTCTTGATTTTGTACCATTAAAAAAAAATCTGTATAAGAATTTAGCAATAAAAACAGCATGGTGCCAACCTTACACTGGCCTGATTTTTTTATTGTTGTTATTATTATTATTAATATTATTAAAGAAGCAATAATGATGATAAGAAGCACTTACTGTATGTTAGGGCTTCTAGAAAGATGTGATCCCCAACCCTACACTTGTTCTCTACTTCCACAGCTGGTGAATTTGCAGGGTTAAATTTCATCTTAATAAATCTGCATGTGAAATTAGCGGAAATGAACCATCACCGTATCCTCTTCTACTCAAAACCAGGTGGATTTGATTGGTATCCAGTGTGACTGCTGTTTTATCTCCTTCCTCTTGCTCTTTCTATAGGTCACGCCCAAATGTTAACTCTTACAATATACTAAGTGTCTGTGCAAGAGTTAAAACTGTATAAGACACTAAAATGCTTGTTTATTGAACAAGCATAATGTGAAAGTGTTTGCTCTTTCTTGTAGAAACTTTTTTCCCCTCCAGGTTACTACAGGTTACCGTTTTGCTCATTTCTAATGGTCATTAACTCCTTTAAAAAATGAAGAAAATAAGGAAAAAGAGATGATTAGAGCAGAAAATAACTATAGCTACATTTTAATGTAGAGCCTTTTACTTCCACCCCAATCTGTCATGTCAGATTTTCACATTTTTTTATTTATCTAATTGTTGCAGGTTTTTTTTTTTTTGCCCATTCTTGTTGTATACAAGACTTGAGCTGCTCAACAGTCCATGGTCGCCATTGTCTGATTCTCCTCTTCATGATGCTCCATACATTTTCAGTAGGAGACAGATCTGGACTGCAGGCAAGCCTGTCAAGCCACACTGTTGTAACTCGTGCAGAATGAGGCCTGGCATCGTCCTGTTGAAACAGACATGGAGTTCCTGCGAAAAGACTTCATCTTGACAGCAGCATGTTTCTCCAAAATACCAGTATAAGCCTCCATATTAATGGTAAAATCACATACACTATATGGACAAAAGAATTCAGACACACCTCTTTTGTCCATATAGTGTATATATGTAGATCACCCATGTCATCACAAAAGCTGGTTTTTGCACTTTTTATTGGTAACTGTCTCTTCCATCTCTGGCACATGGAGTCCAACAGGTCCTACCATTTATCTGAGATCCCATTCTAATTGACCTTGAACCACCATCCCCAAGCATAAGCCCTATGGAGCGTGGGAATTTCATTCTCATTACTTTCTGGACAAACCTCTTATACATACATACATATTAGACTTTTAGTTTGTTTGACAGCATTAATAATTTTTTTCAGAATGATTCAGAACTTCATACTTAACACAAAAAGTCTCTAACTGAAACAATATGAATATTTTATTTTAACAATGTACAACACAAATTTAGGAAAATAACATTTTTTTCTGAACAACACAAAATAAAAATAAACAAACCACAAATCATATGCAAATACAAGCATAAACACGTTACAGAACTTTGTGAATAAAAATCTGAGACGCTAATCGGAGACAGTGGAGGACAGAGGAAGACGGCCGTGTCCCAGCCTGATCTCATCCAACGTGTCCTTCAGAAGGTTCACGTGCTTCAGCTGAGCTTCCAGGTCCTGTTTCATCTGCACAGACAATCCGTATGAGATGTTTACATGCAGCATGTAAATAATAAAGGAAATAATACAAAAGCTTCTGCTACTCATCGGTGTCATTAGAGCAAAAAAAAGAAAGATCTCAGCACGTTCCTCCTCACCTCATTGATGCTTCTTCCTAGCAGTCTGTGTTCAAAGCTGAGTTTGGAAGCTTTCACAAATATGCAGCTTTTGAGCATGTAGCTGATTGTGAAAAACAAACACAAAAACAGCATACCGGTAATTGGTTAAAAAGAACTTTTTTCTCACAGATTTTCTGAGGAAAAAAATAGCTGTTCCATCATGTACAGTTAGTGAACCAAATATCAACTACAAGCTGGTGTTTTTATTTAATGTTAAGGTTAGTAAGCTAGCTTGTTTAAGTGTTAAAGAGAAAAGCTGAAAGAATAGAAATTGTGACGTTTTTCTAGAAGGTGTCCTGTTAAAAAAAAAAAAAAAAAGACTTTCGGTTAGCAACTCTCACCAGTTCATGGCTTCTTTCTGCAAGAGGAAGAGGCCTCTCAGAGACGACAAGTGACTCGGTGTGGACTGGAGCACCAAACCGACAATCCGACGGCAGCCGGGACATTCCAGAGATTTATAAACGCTGGGTGACAAACATGAACAGGAAAACAGGTATACAGTGATCGTGATCCACGGCTGTGAAATGCATCTCTTTCTGAGTCACTGCTGTGTTTCGCCTTTGCAGAAAAGCTACATACAAACGAGTGCGATAGAGCCATCCCCAGCTAATTATCCTGACTGGAATTCCCGGGTGGATATGTCCCATAAACCTTCACTGCAACGAGTTGATTTTTGTCCGCTTGCGTGTACTTAAGCAACATAACACTTGACATCATGGTGAGCTGGCTAGCTTGCTGCAAGACAAGCATGGAGATGAACATGGAGGTGTCAATGAAACCCCCCCATGAGTCAAATATACTGAGGTTGAAACAGATGTTATTCGGACCCGCGAATAACCGCTTATGAGGTCAAACGAATGCAGCTTCATTTGCAATAAAACACATTTTTTCCCTTTTACTCGACAGCTCACTAAATATGACATTATTTCAACAATGTGTATTTCTTCCACCACAAAAAATTGTTCCACCACAAAGTGGCTTGTTGCTATGCAACATAGTATCAACTTTGTTACTCCAAAATATTGATGATGATTATTCAAGCTAGCATGGACTAACCTGAGTGCTGTTCAGCAACAAATCTGAATACAGTAAAACCAGGTATAAGAAACATGACCTGGAACACAGGCGTATTTGACGCATCTGATTTAGTCCGGGTTGGCATGTCCATCTGGATGATTTGTGATTTTTAATGCAATCCAGACTGCAGATAAGAGTTTCTGCAGGTTTGTGAACAGGAACTGGGGTCAAATTAAAACAGGAAGTACTTTAACCACCACCAACACTAAGGCTTCAGTGGTGGGACTGTAATAAGTTATAATGCACAATGAAATTGGGATGTTTTGTCTGTAGTATGCAGCTACTTACCAAAATTTAAGAGGACCCTCCTTGCTCATCTCAAGCTTACCTCTCACTCTGACATCCTTGTTGATTTCTGCAGATAAATACTAATAATTAACACATAAACCTGTAGCAAACCGCATACACAATAATATATACCATATATTCATGTATACACTGTATATAATTATATGTATGTATGGTATACGGGGGATATATTCATGTATATACGGTATATAGAATTATATGTATGTACAGTATATGAGATATATACCATATATTCATATATATATATATATATATATACACGGTATATAGAATTATATGTATGTAGGGTATACAGGGGATATATTCATGTATATACGGTATATAGAATTATATGTATGTACAGTATATGGGATATATATCATATATTCATGTATATATGGTAAATATAATTATTTGTATGTACAGTATATGGGATAGATATCATATATTCATGTATATACGGTATATAGAATTGTATGTATGTACATTATATGGGGATATATATACACCGTATATTCATGTATTTAGAATTATATGTATGTACGGTATATGGGATATATACCATATATTTATGTATATACGGTATTTAGAATTATGTATGTACGTATATGCGATATATATGCCGTATATTCATGTCTATACGGTATATACAGTATATAGAATTACACGTATGCACGGTATATGGGATATATACCATATATCCGTGTATAAACGGTATATAGAATTATATGTATGTAGTTACAGTATTTGGGATATATACCGTATATTCGTGTATATACGGTATTTATAATTATATGTATGTAGTTACAGTATTTGGGATATATACCATATATTCGTGTATATACACGGTATTTAGAATTATATGTATGTAGTTACAGTATTTGGGATATATACCGTATATTCGTGTATATACACGGCATTTAGAATTATATGTATGTAGTTACAGTATTTGGGATATATACCGTATATTCGTGTATATACACGGTATTTAGAATTATATGTATGTAGTTACAGTATTTGGGATATATACCGTATATTCGTGTATA
>JAOVVH010000048.1:1456882-1469634 GCA_028566435.1 Scorpiodoras heckelii | reverse complement strand
AGGCCCTACACCATACTAATAAATTATTGTGGTCTAAAACCAGGTGTTTCAGTTTCATTGTCTAACCCCTGTAGTTAACATTAGTTTGGGGATGCACAGAAATAATAGCTACTGAAATGTTTTCAGAATGGTGGCACTTCCTGGCTTTGGGACGAAACGGTTGAAAACTTTGACTGAAAAGAACAAAAACATTACATTTGTCAACAGTGAAGTTTCAAATCTCACAGGGTTTTAACAGTTTCAGTGGTCAATTTCAACAGAAACTATTTCAGTGGTGAATGTAATCTAATAGACATGGATTAAGACACTTTGTTTCCTCACATCATAAGTGTGGATACATTTCACACTTCCTAGGTGTTTTTGTAAAACGGTTATACTGGTAATGTTTTTAACCTCTCGGGTGGACAAGGCATTAGTCCTCTTTAGTACTTTCAGGTCTGTTCAGTTCAAGATTCCTGCCTGTCATATGTTCAGTACTCAGATTTTTATAAGATTTTTTGCTCCATGTGTTCTTAAAAAGAGTAGTTTTTTAAATCCACAGATGTCCTTACTGTGTGTGTGTGTGTGTGTGTGTGTGTGTTGCAGAGACAAAGTCCCTGTCAGTGAGCTCCAATTCCTTGCCCGTGAAGGACGGAGCCCCTCGGCGCTCCCTCAATCTGGAGGACTACAAAAAGAGACGAGGCCTCATCTGATGCTCCCGTCTGTCAGCTTCCCTTCCATCAGACCCCTGCATGTGTTTGTGAACTGCACCAGGGAGCCTGAGGCTGTCCTCTCTCCATCTCTCACTGTTTGTCTTGTGCGTGTGTGTGTTTGAGAGTGAGTGAGTGAGTGAGTGAGAGTGAGAGAGAGAGAGTTGGAGAATGAATGCAAGCTTGTACACATGTAAACCTTTGTAAGTGTGTGTGTGTGATAGAGAGAGAGAGAATGAGCGAGTGTGCATGACTGTAATGTGAGACATCCATCCAGATGCGAGACTACAAACTACTTGTGCAGTTTGTGTGCACAGGTCTTCTGGAAACTAAATAAAAGACGAAAATCCCCTGAAACGGGGCGGCTTTTCTGTTTTGCTTTGTAATTTTTTTCCCCCTTCATAGCCGTACTTTATAGGAGAGAAATCGTCCACTGGTTAATTTATACGCAAGTACCTGATGTTCTGTGTCTGCTTTTTTTTAATGTCGACATGTTCATCCAAATCCTGACAATGCTATTTAAATGGAAAACATGAATACTTGGGGGGGTTTTTATGAATCGTTTTTCTTCCTCCTGAATCTTTTTAACCTCTGTGCGCGTGTGTGTGTGTGTGTATAGAGACACAATTTTTTATTTTATTTTATTTTTTGGATTAGTTTCAATCCTGGTGTCTTATTGCGAACAAAAACTAGAGACTCATGACTTCACTCCTGTAATGGACGAAATTTATTCATTTGTACGAAATAACTTTCTCAGTGGACATAATTTTTTTTGCCCTTTTCTTTCCTTTTATTATTTTTTTCTTGTACTTCGCAGATCTTTGTCCAACTCAGAGCTGATTGATGTGACTATTATTGGTTATTGATGTCTTCTGGTCAGTTCTCGTATTCGTGTGGCATGCTTTGTAAATAAGATTTGGCCATTTGGGATGAGTGCGGCAACAATAAAGAAGCACTGTTTCGTACTGATTGTGAACGTGTTTTTTTTTTCTTCTATCAATTAACTTAAAAAAAAACTTAAATAAAAACTGATTTGATTTGTTAGTATTATTTAACTGTATGGATTTCTTTCATAGTGGAAATTCTGTGAATTAATTATTAAATGTATACGTTTTCAATACATTTATTATTATTATTATATAATTATTATTATTTCTTAACCTACTTCAAACAAAACTTTTTTTTATTCAGGCATCACTAAGAATAGCCCATTTGAGCCCATTTTTTTTTTACTCAGGCATATCCACGGGCGCTCTGTTTTGGGGTCCTTTAAGTTCCTGGTCCACGTCAAGCAGGATTTGCCATTATGATGATCTTACGGGAAAGAAAATAGTTTTAACAGCGTGTGGACCGGGATTATTTATCCTCAGGAAGATGCCGGAGGAAGTTTTGCGTTCTGGGCTTTGATACAGAGGAAAGAATCGCGGGTAACGTAGTTGAAAATAATGTTAGGGGTTTTATTTGTTGTTGTTTTTTTACCCATGCTAAGCTTGGTAGGTTATATTTTCCCCAAACGTATTCGGGTGAATCCCACCTCCTCTTTCAGGATTGGCTAACTCTGTCCCTGATCGTCGCTGTGATTGGCTAGTTTTGTTACCCAGTCATTGAAATGCGCCTCAATATGGAAAGCGAGCCAATAACAGAGCAGGGGGCGTGGTTTGTCCGAATATGGATGGGAAAAGTCAAGTAAGCTAGGCGTTATTAGCTGAATGCTTACTGTCTTTTTTTTTAGGCAAGTTTATTTTACCACTTGTGCATTAATTTTTTTAAAAATGTGAACGTCAAAAAAAAAGAAAGACGTTAGATATAAAAAGTTACCGGTTTGTGCCTTTTGATGAACCTTGTATAGGCAACTAAAAAAAGTGTTGGCACCCTTTAGGTATGTAGAATAATTATTACACACGATTATCCCTGAAATGTCAAAAGAAACATCTTGCCTTCCATTAACCAAAATAAAACGTGGACAAACTATTGGTGTCTATTTAAAACTAACAATAAATAAAGGAAATAATAGTAAATAAAATCCTCTCTGTTCTAAACCCAGTGATCTTTAAACACAAGATAACTGTCACTTGATCTGCGCAAGTCACGTAATTCACGTACGCAAAGTACGCAAACAAATAACTACAGTATTATCTTCCTCTCCCAGGAGGATACGACTTGTCTGCAAATGGCTCTTTTTAACACTATAATGACCTGAAACATGGATCCAAGTCAACACAGATATGGTTGCAAATACATCACATCAGTCTGATCCTTGATGATGCCCAGGGTGTGACCCCAAATCCCAGGGTTTGAGCACTACTACTGAAAAACCCACAGTGTACGGACAGGAGTCTGCGCTAAATCGAAAAGCGATCACCATGGTGCCAGAATGTGAAACGCAGTGCACATGGCGTATCGCTTTTCCATAGTGACGTGCAGAATACGTGCTAAACTGAAAAGCAAAACCAGAAGGCAGTTACGTTGTTTTTCACATCGCTTGACCTCTGGACTGAAAAACAGTGCATGAAGATTTGCATTTTCGAAACGACATGCTGAATTTGCGCCACAATTGAATATAATACACCTCGAAATGTAACTCTATTGCTCAAACATAAACGCCTCGTTGAAATGCAATGTGTTTCATGTTACTTTTAAACACTGACGTGGAAAACATGCCAGAAAGAAAGTAAAAGATCCATTATACTGATTTAATGCCGCTTGATCTCGCAAAGAAAAACAATCCTTTATAGAATTAGTGTTTATTTCTTCCTTTACTCTGTCGTGAAAAGACATTTTCTCTGGATTATGGTACAGCTATGAGCGATTTCTTCTGACTGGTTTCTCAGCCACGCCCCAAATTCGGTAGAGGATTCCGATTGGACCGTGATTACATTTCATTGTGGCACGTATTCCACGCTTCTCCTTGATGAAGCAAAATCGCGTGTTGCATTTTCTTTTGGCACGTTCACAGCACCACACGGGAATACAGTGCAGTCGAGCCGATTGCATTTTAAGGTGGATTGTGTTCAATTCTGACACGAATTCAGCAATTCGTCCTTTAAACGCAAATCCACACACGTTGTTTTTCTGTTGAGATCGAGTACCTTTAAAACAAAACATCAAAATAATGCTGTTTGGCCTTCTGCTATGTTTTAGGATAAAATGATGACTCGTTGCATTCTGTGAATTTGTGCTTGTTTTCCTAAAGGCTGCCACTTGTTTTGAAACCAGGAACATTTTCTTTCAGACCCCAAGATGTCTTGGTTGGTTGATTTAGCCGGCAGAGCCGAGGATTTCCTGAACAAAGTGGACCAGGGGGCTGCCAGCGCTCTGACCAAACAATCGAGCCACGGTTCTTCCTCGCCATCCTTTGATCCACCAGAGCCGGATTTAACTTCCTACAGCACTCCATATGAATCCCGTCACAGCTCCACCGGCCACGAGACGCATGGCTTCATCTCTGCTGCTGCCGAAAACATTAAGAAATCCAAAGCCACCATGTTAGCAGGCACCGCGAACGTATCCAGCACTACTCCTCTAGGTTCAGCTGTCAGCAATAGCAGCAGCGGTGCTGTCAAAACGTCGTCCAACTTTGTGAGGCCCAAACGATCTGAAGTGGATGATGATCTGCTGTTCGACTTCCTGAACAGCTCAGATCCACCACGGAGCGAAAGGAAGGAGGTGAGGAGAGACACGGCAGTCCAGATGACTGGTGCGGCCGAAGCGTCGGCTCAGGGGCAGGTGATGGTCCCGTCTGCCCCGGCTACACCTCCTTCTACACGGGCTCTGTCCCGAAACTCCAGCCTCGGCTCCCTCACCGCGAGCACACACAGCACCAGGACCGAGAACGACTCTGCTCGAGACGGAAGCCAAGGTACTGATTTAATAGACTGTGAATCAGAGAGATGGCTTATATATTTTTTGTTAATATTTAATTTTCAATTCAGTTTTATTTCTAAAGTGCTTTTAAAAATGGACATTGTCTCAAAGCAGCTTTACAAAGACAGAGAATCCAGACGTAACTTATAGGTTTATTCCCTTACTGTTATCCCTAATGAGCAAGCCGGTGTGACGGTGGCAAGGAAAAACTCCCTCAGATGTTAAGAGGAAGAACCCTTGAGAGGAACCAGTCTCAAAAGGGAACCCATCCTCTTTTGGGTGACACGGGATAGTACTATAACATAATCCCTTCTTTAATTGAGTGCTATATAGTAAAAAAACAAAGAAAACAAAAAAAAAAACTTAGTCACAGTTTGTTCATTATAATAATAATTTGTTGTCACTATATTGTATGTTGGCTTTACTTTACTGCTCACCTTGACCTTCATTATTCTCTCTCTCTCTCTCTCTCTCTCTCTCTCTCTCTCTCTCTCTCTGTCTCTCTCTGTCTCTAGCTAACACCCCAGAGAGTTCAGATTCAGGCCTGGCGGCAGCAGCAGCAACAGCAACAGATGTTCAGGCTGCGGTGGAGTCGAGCTCGGCTCATGAGGAGCAGCACAGTCAGGTTGTGTCTGGTCTGCGTTTGGAGAACCAGCTTCTGCGCAGTGAAGTGTCCTCACTCAATCAGGAAATGGCGTCGCTCATCCAGAGAGCCAAGGACACGCAGGAGGGTGCGAGAGCTCACACTGATATCATTTATGGCCATGTTCATACAAGATATAAAAGTACATTGCAAAAAAAATAGAATAGTCACGACTTAATGAGGTGTCTATCCTAAATCGATTTTCAATCTGGGTTCTTGTTTGTACTTGTGTTCTTGTGTACTTGCGAAACATCATCAGTTGCAGCCCGAGTACTGTTCCAATCAAAAGTCTGCACCCTTCCAAGTACAGTTCAAATGCCCGGATGTGTTCTTGTTCTGCCCCTATCATCAAGGATGCATCAGGAGGTGACTTTTGTGGACTTGGGACATTGTCATTATTTAGACGTCATGTATGTAGTTAATTTATCAAGAAAGAGGCTATGTGAAAATGTGCTCTGCCGTTTTCAGAGACGTGCGGTCACACTAGCAGGTGACGTCAAGTACGTCAAGTACGCTGCTGTTCCAGTCGCAGAATGACCGTACAGCATCCTTCCGTCCTCGGGAGTTTGTTCTCATGAGTCAAAGTTACAAAGTCTGTACTACCAAGTACACAGTTCCAAACTTGGCGTATTTTGTATTGAGAAACGCCTCTAGTGAAGGAGTCGTGGCCTGTGTGTATGTCTTAGTGAAGGAATTGTGGTATCTATATATACTGAATATAGGTCATTGATCATTGATTTAATCTTTGTTTCTGAGACAGTCAATAATACAGGAAAAAAAAATAAAATCAAAAGTGTACTCTGAGAAAGCTGTTAGAAGACTAACTGTTAATTATAATAGTTACATTTGGATATTTGTCACATGGTCTGATGTTTTGGTTTTTTTGTTTTTTTTGGGTTTTTTTCTGAGAATGAGATTTGTGCTCTGTTTGCCCGGTGTTGAGTGTATTTCGGTGTCTTCACAGAACTGAACCAGGCCAGATTACGTGCTGAGAAGTGGAATGCAGAGCAGAGTCGCTCGGACCGCGCAGTCAGGGAGCTGAGGGCACAGGTTGATGACCTCACACAGGCCCTGACGGCAAAAGATGCTCAGCTGGCCGTGCTCAGGGTGCGACTAGATGAGGCAGATCAGTTACTGAAGGCCAGAAGCTTGGCGCTGGAGGAAGCTCAGAGCGAGCGGACCAGGTATCTCAGCCAGACAGAATTACTACTCCCCTGCTCTGTTTATTGACATTTTTCTAGAATTGATTTAGGTTGTCTTTAGAAGTCCTTTGCATATCTTTATGACCTTTTGTGCTTGGGAATGAGGATGCTGTTGTGCTGTTTGTGATGACAGGATCCTGCAGGACCACAGTGAGGGCCACAATATGCACTCTCAGAGTCTACAGACACTGCAGGAGCGACTCCGAGAGACCGAGGTGACTCTGAACAGGGAGCAGGACAGCTACAGACAGATGCAGGTCAGTAACACGCTTCGTACACATAACATATCATGATGTTCTAGTAATCCTGTTGTAAGTGACTTAAAATGAGAGTTTTTTAAGTAAATCAGCTTCGGAAGCTCGACGTAGTTCAGGTGTTGACATCTTAACAGACTAATCCCAGTTTGCTGTTTTGGCATTAGGGCGAGTTTGCGACGCGTCTGGCGAGGATGGAGGCGGAGCGGCAGACGTTGGCCGAGTCGCTGACGGGCGCCGAGCGCAGGGCGACGGAGGAGAGACAGAGAGCCGAAGAGCTCCAGCAGCAGGCCAAAAGCGCCCGAGCTGCAGCCGATTACGCCAAACAGGAGCTGCACGACTACAAAAACAAAGCCTCCCGAATCCTCCAGGTCTCACATCTCCACCACTACACTTCGTATCTGTGAGAGAAACCCAGCGTCACGTAGGATTTTACAGTTATAGTCAATTATTTCAAATAATTACATGACAGCACTGTTAAATTCTAAACTAATGCCTTAACTTTGACACAGGAAAGAAAATAATTCGCTTTAACAATGGAACAATATCCCCCATCTTTAGCACATTCCACTGAACCTTGGTTAATAGCAAACAGAATTTGTTAAAAATGTGTAAAACCCATTCTTTTTTTTTTTTCTTTGCTTTTAAATTACGTTCCCAGTCCAAAGAGAAGCTGATCAGCAGTCTGAAGGAGGGCTCGGCTCTGGAGGCGCTGGACACCGGAGGAACGGCTGAAGTGGAGCTGGAGGAGTTACGACATGAGAAGGAGCTCCAGAAGGAGGAGAACCAGAAACTTCAGGCTCAGATGCAGAGCCTCCGTTCAGAAATCCAGGTTCAGAAAGTGTTAACGCAGACGCTGCACATTACTGCCTGCACATTTACAGGAAGAGAAACACATTCAGGACCTTTTTTTTCCTGTTATACACGTGCTTATAAATTACCAGAAATTACACTTAGGGTTAAATTTGGGTGGCTGATGTGATTAAACTTGACAGCGCCTTAAAGAAATAAGATCTCAACATCTTAAAGAAATAAGATATTGAATATGAACAGATGGTAAAGTTGGTATTAAAGGATTAATATTAGCGTAAAGTAATTTATTTTAGATGTTTCAAATGATAGGTCGTTACACAACTGCTGTAAATACACATATATTTACACTTCCACGGTAAAAATGATATGACAGATATGAAATACCAAATGCATATCGTCCTTTTGAATCTACTGTGCTTTACAAATGTGTAGAAATAGTGATTCTGTTTCACACACACACTTGAACAGTTTACATGAGGTGTGTGTTCACACACTCGTCACGCATCCAAGTTTATGGTCAAAGTCATGGTTTTGTGGTACGCAGGAGCTGGAAAACCAGGCGATGGTGGAGGCCGAGGGCTGGAGAGAGCAGCAGCTGGAGCTACAGGAGCAAATCTCACAACAGAGCCGACAGAAACAAGAGGTGGAGGCTGAACTGGAGCGCTGCAAACAGGTACGCTGTGTGTGTGTGTGTGTAAGTGTGAGAGAGAGAGAGAGAGAGAGAGAGAGAGAGAGAATTGGACCCTGAGCCACATCTGTTCTGACTTTGTACACATTTTGTTTCCAGCCACGTTACTGAAACAATGAAGTTTTTCCCGGCTAATGGAATGGAGCACTAGTGAGGGTGTGTCCTCCCGAAAAACATCAGGAATGAGATTTGCTCATGTTATTCACCATGACGCGCATTACTCACATTGCTGTCCAGCTCTTAACAGCGAATAAACTGTAGTTATGATTGAAAAGGCAGACTGAGATAATACTCTTTGAGCAGATGAAATGTAGAGATGGTCCACCCTTCTGTGGAGGAAGGATTTTACAGTCTACAGAACTTTTAAGTGTAATGCTGATTTCCTCATTGTATCAGACACGGGAGTTTTCCAGCAGTGTACTATTATAGTGTATAGTGTATTGTTCCAGGGGTAAGAATAATTAAACGTATAAAAATAACACCATGCAACGGTGTAGAATAGATCTAAACATTCAGTATGAATCATTGCGTGTAATGTTTCAAGGTGCTCAGAGCTACAGTTCAAGAGAAGGAAACAGTACGGTTCGGTTCACGTAAACATTAGTGTGAGCATTGGTGCTGTTGCTTAGCAACCCATGAAGAGCGCAATGATGTAGATGAGAGAAAAAGAATGTGATGTCATTGCAGAATCGGCATGTGAATGTGTTTCGGCCAATCAGATTGTACGGTTTGAACTATCCGATGTATAAATTGTATTATGATCTGCGTGTGTGTGTGTGTGTGTGTGTGTGTGAGACAGGAGCTGCATTACGTGGAGGAGGAACACCATCGCACTAAAAGCACCCTGCAGAGTCGCATAAAAGACAGAGAAGACGAGATCCAGAAACTCAGGAATCAGGTGGTCTCTCTCTCTCTCTCTCTCTCTCTCTCTCTCTCTCTCTCTCTCTCAATAGCTCACACACACACACACACACACACACACACACACACTCTTTCCTTACTGTACATAGACTATTCAAGTAAGCTTTGATCTTTATAAAGTCAAGAGCACAACGGTTCATCACATTCAGTCCTCAGTATTTGGGACATAATTTGATACGGTGGTTTCCTCATCATAATCATCTCTCTCTCTCTCTCTCTCGCTCTCTCTCTGTCTCTCTCTCTCTCTCTGTGTCTCACTGCAGCTAACCAATAAGGCTCTGAGCAGCAGCAGCCAGGCGGAGCTCGAAGGTCGTCTGCATCAGCTCACCGAGACCCTGATCCAGAAACAAACCATGCTGGAGGCTCTGGGAACGGAGAAGAGTTCGCTCGTCTTCCAGCTGGAGCGGCTCGAGCAGCAGCTGAAGAGCGTGCAGGGAGGCCAGAGCAGCGGCTCACAAATCAACATGGCCGCCGTGGACGGAGCAGGTCTGCACGTGCACGGCATGAATTAGAGTTAGTCGTATCGTTCAGTTCTGACCAAGCAAAACATACAAAGCCTTGATTTTATTTTCCATGACTACCAGTTGTTTGTTAGTTTCTGATATCAGGAGGTGAGCTGGAGTTTTCTTGTAGATCAGTTAGTTCGTAATTAATGTTTATAGAAAAATTCATGCAGTAATGGCATAAGAAATACTGACTCCAGACAGTATGGTGTTTAATGACAATTCTTAGACATGAATACTCAAATACTTAGCATACTCAGTGCAGTTTTATTCAAGTACAATACCACAGGATATAACATAGTCTTATTCATGACGCCGATTGTTTATTGCCATTGTGCTGTGTGAAGGTGCAAGGCAGAGAAACACACCGGTGCTGTTCAGCGATCACGACGGCTCGGAGACGGGCGTGTACGGGAAAGTGCGCAAAGCAGCCAGCACCATAGATCGCTTCAGGTAAGAGCACGTACATTCCAGGTCATTAATCTGTCACCGAGTGTGAACATGTGGAACTGAGCCATCCGACCTGTTCCGATGGATCCACGAATGATCCGAGTTCTCGGCGAGTGACTCAGGTTTGTGTGTGCGAACCAGGTTGCATGAAGCAACTTGAGTGAAGTTGTGTGAATGAAGTAGGATAAACCAAGTTGTGTGAATCAGTTTGCACGAATCAGTTTACATATACCAGTTTGCATTGCATGAATCACAATGCATGAATCAATTTAGTATGAATTAACCTTGCGCGAATCAAGCTGTGTGGATCGTTTTGTGTGAAATGACTTCTGTGAATCAAGCTGTGTCAATCAAGTGAATCAAGTTGTGTGAATCGAATATTGGACTTAATTTATAAGAATAAACTTTCATGACCCAGCTCGTGTAAAACAACTTAGAAACAACTTTCCATTTGCATGATTCAGTTCGTTAGTTGCATTGGTTGACCAAATTGCGTGGTTTGAGTTGCGTGAATCAATTTAGGATTTTTGTTTATCAAATAGTGTGAATCAAACTGTGTCGATGAATTTGTGTGAATCAATTTGCATAAATCAGTTTGTATGAAACAACTTGTGTGAATCAAGTAGTATGTATCAACCTGTATCAGTCATATTTTGTGATTGTTGTCTCCAGCATCCGGTTAGGGATCTTTCTTAGACGTTACCCAATGGCCAGAGTCTTTGTAATCATTTATATGGTGAGTAAAGCTGAAAAGCAGACACTCCTGTTTTTGGAGTACGTTTTCGGATCAGTGTGACGTTAATGTTTCTCTGTGTGTCTGTAGGCACTACTGCACCTCTGGGTGATGATCGTCCTGCTGACCTACACACCTGAAATGCACCCACAGTCTCATCCAGATGGCAGATAGAAGACTTTATTATGTATATGAAATCTTTATCTGATGCTCTACAGTATGGAAATGAAGCTATATTATGTGTCAGGAGCTGGACAACAGCAAATCTGCATTCTGTTTGAACAGTTCATGTCCATTTATCTTTTTCATTCCTTCAATTCCTCTTCATTTTCAACCGCCTCTTTCCTCTCATTTTGCTTCATTTATTTTGAAATGAATCACATGCAGCGTGGAAACAGAACTGAGTGGGATATTTAAAGACAGGCTTCTATTTAATTTTCTTCATGGAAAATTTACATTCAGTTTTTACTCATGGCTACTTTTGGTACAACTTGACTGTAATTCTTCACTTAGATTTCTTTTAATAGACATTCAAACAGTAAAAAAAAAAAGACAAAGATATCCATTTCCTTTTATCTGTTTAAATCAAACTAATAAAATATTATGTAATTGAAATTGAAATTGTAATTGTTTCATCAAAATTAGCCCATTAAATATTTGACAAGAGATAGCGATTTAATTTAAGGATAGTAATTATATTTCACATACTTGTATAATATGACATATATATTGTATACTGTAATTTTACATGAGTTACGTGATTTTACATGAGTTATTTATTCAGAGCAGTCAGAAGGGTTCTCTTCTATCTAGCAACCAGAGAATAAATACCCACATATTGAGCAAATGGAGTGAATGTGAATTGATGGGCTTCCATATTTCTGAACTAAAAAGTGCTGTATCAATAATAATATTTTTTTATTATTATTATTATTATTATTATTATTATATTATTATTATCTCTTCTTCTTCTTATTATTATTATTATTATTCTCAACCCCATCGGACACCTTTGGGATGAACTAGAATGGAGACTGAGAGCCAGGTCCTCTTATCTTACATCAGTGTCTGACCTCACAAATGGTCTTCTGGATGAATGGGCAAAAATTTCCACAGACACACTGCAAAATTTTGTAGAAAGCCTCCTCAGAGGAGTGGAAGGTGTTTTAGCTGCAAAGGGAGGGGTGAACTCCATGTTAATGCCTATGGATTTAGAACAGAATGTCATAAAAGCTCCTGTGGGTACGATGTGCAGGTGTCCGAATACTTTTGTCCATATAGTGTATATGTGTGTGTGTATACACACACACACACCAATCACCCATAACAATTAAAACCACCTGCCTAATATTGTGCCACCAAAACAGCTCTGACCCATCGAGACATAAACTACACAAAACCTCTGAAGGTGTGCTGAGGTATCTGGAACCAAGATATCAGCAGCAGATCCTTTACATCATAAACCATATATTCCAAGGTTGGGTCTCCATGGATTGGATTTGTTAGTCCAGTATATTCCACAGATGTTTGATCCGATTGAGATCTGGAGAATTCAGGGGCCAAGTCAACACCTTGAACCCTTTGTCAAGCTTCTCAATTCATTCCTGAACAATGTTTGCAGTGTTATCCTGCTGAAAGAGGTCACTGCCGTTAGGGAATACCGTTGCCTTAAAGGGGTGTACTTGGTCTGAAACAATGTTTAGGTAGGTGGTAACATCCACCTGAATTTCAGAACCCAACATTTGTTATTGATTTGGATTTTTTAAGTTCTGCATGATTGAGTCAGTATTTCCAAACCTTACATTTCCATCAAAAGATTTTATGTTCCACAAAAATGTTTGTATGTCAGTAACGAAAGCAACACATTACATAACGGACAACTTTTCAGACAGAAAACATAATGAAGTCTGCTGGGTTTTACATGCAAAAAAAAAAAAAAAAAGAAGTAAGTGTGACAGTCAAAGTCTCCCGAAGAGCCGTGGCAGATTCTCC
>JAOVVH010000048.1:1419123-1431954 GCA_028566435.1 Scorpiodoras heckelii | reverse complement strand
GAGAGAGAGAGAGAGAGAGAGAGAGAGAGGGTGTGTGTGTGTGTGTGTGTGTGTGTGTGTGTGTGTGTGTGTGTGTGAGAGAGAGAGAAAGAGAGAGAGAAGTGGGGGGGTCCTCACTTTTTCCCTGCTGGGAGCGCAGCCTGTGTGTCTGTGACGAGTGGGGACCAACCGCACCGACACTAACAGACTTATTCATAGGACGTGGCTGGAGCGCCAACAAAACTGAGGTTAGTTGATTAAGGTTCCTTTCTGTTTTGATTTCATGGATGTGTATCAGCTCATGTTTAAATTTGTAACCGATTTTATTCAGGGTTTTAGGGACAGTTACATTAACTATCTTTACTGTTGCTTTTGTGCACATTTGCTTTTCTGCATTTTTATTCCTCCTGGCTGTGTCAGCTTTTCAGTATTTACCTGTTAGTTTCTGATTTGTTATGTTTTTTTTTCTGTACAGAATGCTGACAGCTTTGGTATTTTTGCTTTGCTGCTTCCAGTCTGGGAAGAGTCAGGTAAGCCTTCTCCATTTCCTCTGTTTGCTTTTCATGAAAACCATACTGTAATCACAGAGCCAAATCTTAGGACTTTTTTTTTTTTTTTACTGCCGTGCGGATTGTTTCTGGACTAAAACTCGGAATACTTGGTGTTTTCTCTCTGTGCCAAAATTCCAAAATGCTTCAACTTTGTCTTGCTTGGATAAATTTGGCTCAGCACCCACTCCTCAAACAGCTATGCATTAGGCTACTGCTCATCGTTTATATCACCAATAACCCATAAAGTCTACTTCAGTGCCATTGCATGTATACAGGTCCAGTTCTGTCACAGCAGACTATATGCAGAGAAAAACAAGTTGCTCAATCCAATATTTTCACACTGATGGGATAAAAAAAAAAGAAAGAAACACCACGACCCATTTTGTAATTTCAGCTCTGTAAAAATATTTGCACGGTTGTGGCTGACTTGTGTTGTTTGCTGTCCACAGAGGTGCACCGTGGGGTTCACGTATGACATTCGCACCAGGCGCTGCATTGGTTAGTAGGTCAAAGATTACAACTCAGTGTTTCCCAATCTGTTTCCTGGAGTCCCCCTGAGCTGCAGGTTTTGTAGGCTATGGGTCATAATATTTTCCTGTTTTAAAATACTGCAACATTTCAGCCTTGTAAGGTGTGCTGGATCAGGGAACATACTATAAAAGTGCAGAATAAGTGAAAAACCAGAACCAGGATATTTATGTGATTCAACTAAGTGAGTAGTTACATGATATGTTACTTCTGCAGATGTGGACGAGTGCCGTGTGATGTCTCTTGCCTGCCATAGTGACATGCAGTGTGTGAATCAAAACGGAGGTTACCTCTGCATCCCCCACAGCCTTTATTCTCAGCCGTATGCTAGAGTCGAGACCCCGTCCTACACTGAGCCACTGTACCCCGACACCTCAGTGGGGTTTCCTGAGCAGTTTCCTCCTCCTATCATCCCCGGTGATGGGTCCAGTCCTGGTCCTAGTTATCCCATAGTGGGCCGTCCCTCTGCTCCCTGCATCCTTGGCTATGTGCTTGGAGAGGATGGCAGCTGTGTTGGTAAGTAAGCCTTTCTTTTGTCTTTTGAATCAGTTTAAGTCAGGTATCAGATTTCTAAGATCAGAATTTGCACAACAAAGTCTCCTGTGTTGAATTTCAAGTGTTGGATGAATTTATACAATGCACAGAAACCACTTATCTACCACAGTATTGAGCTTACTAATGCTATGTTCTATTATCTAGTACAGAATCATTTTACAGAGTAGACTCAGCTTATACATTGTTCACTTGCCTGCTCTAGTGATGATTGAAAAGACTCAGTCTAAGTATATTTTTTAAGTATTTGTGTGTTGAAGCAAGTATCTGTTAGCCTTCATCCTTGTGTTTTATGGAAATACTGCACATTTTACTGGGTATGTTTATAATGAGGACTTTGTCAGGACTTTTTGTCATTCTAAATGTTTAGTACTAATAAAGTTTGTTAACTTAAGGTTCAATAAGGTCTATTAACATTAACATTATTTACAACATTAATTAACCATGAGTGGTGATATTCAAATAGATAATTTTTGTATTGATTGATTTGCATAATAATTAATCACCATTCATGACTAAAATTCCACCAATTAACTATCAAAGCGATATTAATCTTGAGTCACGATACACATTTGCTGACCGTTTGTGTGAACATCCAATTGTGGTAGTTGTTACTATAGATACATTAGCATATCAGAATGAATGCACTACTGTCAGAGCTGTTCTTGTAGAAAACTAATCAACACTTGAATTCTGACCAATCAAAAAGCAAAATTCACCAGCACTGTGGTATAAATTCTATTAAATAAGCATTTTTTAAAATGCTTCGTTTGTACCTGTATGCATTGATGTGGTTGTGGTGTTTGATCCTTCCTCACTCTGCTTTTTGATAAAGCAGGGCTGCAGTAATTGTAAGTTGCTGTGGAAATTCGGCTTTGACGTCTGTTTCAGGGTTGGATCAGGCTGCGCTGTGGTGTTTATTCTCACAGCGTTTTAGTGGCTCATGTGTCTTTCGGGGTCGCAGACAGAGCAGATTCGATGAAACGCTGGGCTGTAATTTACTCATATCTGTGGGTCTGTGCTGAGGCAGGCTTTTAACTTAAAGACTTTAGCAGAGATTGGATTCCACAGAACTCTCTGGAAGTCTGATCTATATCTATAACTAAAAGCTGTATATCAGTTCACAGTTTAAAATGAGGACCTGTCTTGATGTGTGAGGAGAGATTTACAGAGTAATTACATGTTCCCTTATGGCTAATATTGTTTTTCTTTTACCCTGTGGGAGAATTAAAATGTTACTTCATGCTTTATGGCCAGGTATTGAAAAAAGACCTCCTTGCTAATCTCACAGCTCAGTACACACAGTTAGGGAATGAAAATTAAAGGGCTTATATCACAAACTTTTAAGGTGTATTTTAACATCATCTCCAGATTACTTTGGATAGTTATGCCAGTCTGAAATATGTTCTCAATTTGTCTGCTTTACTGCTTTACGGTCACTTTTAGCCACAGAGAAAAACACCCTCTACATTCCCCTGAAATCACTGTAATCAGTGGAAAAAGCCACCAGATATACAGAGCTCAGTGAGTTTTGACACAGATAACCACCTCTTTGGGGCATTAGGAAAATCTCAACTATGATAGGAGGCTATTTAGGCCTTGTTTTGGTAAGCCTCAAAAGATCCCACACTCAAACCTGAGGTATTTCACCATCTGGTTGCGCCTGCCAGCAATGAGGTCACAAGATGTTGAATGAGAGCTCCCATTAGCAGAAGTTGTGCCGTTATGGCAGAGGTGGATTAAAAGATGCTGTTATGGGCCAAAAATGTACCCAAGCTGCAAACTTGACCTCAATCGTCTAACAATCATGGCTTGTATGTACTGTAGGTGCGCATAAATGGAAGAACAAGGAAAGCCATTATGCTGCTAGTGACATTTATTTGAGAAGAACACACCAGGTACAACCTCCATAAACATTTCATACAACACAGATATCAAGAAGTGACCGAATATAAAACGAACATACTTGACAAAGATTTCGCTAGCTACCACATACACCTATTATAAATAATGTAAACATAAAGTTACAGTCAAAACAAGGCAGAAATATCAGAAATGTCAACATTTCTCTCTGATATGTTCTTAATTTATGCAAAGAAAAGTCTCCATACCAATTAAATTACGATGTAATTGCACATAGCATCAGCCGCTAACCACATGCTCCATGGGTTTAGCCAGATTGTGAAAGATTAACATTGCATACACAGACATAGCAAATATGTGAATATAACAAAAGTGCATTGTTTATGCTGAAATTTCTCAAAAGTAGCAAACACAAACCCTAACTGATCATAGCAAGAGTGCCACATTTTGCCTCACATCTGTTGGTAATGAGGTGTGAGTGGAGCACAGCTGGTCAGTTCATGTTTCATTACCTCCCTTCCCGTTAAATCAATGTTGTCATGATGATGTCACTGTAATGATTGTGATTTTGTATCTAGAGTTTATTTATGGTGCAGACATCATTCATTCCTGTTGTGAATTCCTTATATACCGATTCCTCCTATTTCATTTCACTCAAAACCCACTCTGTTCTTCCCTAATCCTCTATCCATTAGGTATCTTCCCTTATCCAGTGGTTTCTTTTTTATCCACTAGCTTCTCCTTTTGTCCACTTGTTTGTCTCATTATGTATTGGATTCTCTCTTTATTCTCTTGATTCTTTTGCCCAAAGCCACATGCAATTTGGAATGGGTACATCTTAGCATCTTGGTCAACCATGGCAGTTTGGTAGTGCTGGGAGTTGAACTCACAGTCTTTTGATCTGTAGGCCAAAGCCTTGACCATTGAGCCACTGTTTCCCTTCACTCTTTTTTTCTCCACTAGATTTCCCCATCATCCAGACTTTATCCCTATTCGCAAGCACTTACACCAACACACTGTTTCTCCTTTTATCCATTCATTTCAACTCATATCTCATATTTAGGTTGGCTTGTCTGGCACCAAGTGTTATTGTCAGATTCTTGTTCTGCTCTGAGAAAATGTTATTTTCACCTCATTAATGGGTACATGGGACTTATCTGTATCTGTGTCTACTCTTATCCAGACATGGCCCAGTGACTCCTGCCATCCTCTATACTGTGTATTATCAAAATTGCATAGTCTAGCTTGAGTATTTCTATCTCTAAACAATGCAGATGCGTTGTTTGACTGAACAGGCCCTTATGACAGAGAAACCGATGAAGATTGCCTTGTTGTTTAACAAATACTGTACATTCTTCCTTTAACCCTTAGTCTTTCTTTTGATTTTAATCTAAGCAAAATAAATTATGTCTGGAGAGAGATATGATTGTTTTAGTTTTTGGCATGAATCATCTGTATGTTTGGTCATATTGCCATAAATAGTAATGCTCTGTCCTATCGTTGAAACCCAATGACTTTACAAGCCCCTCTTTTAGATCTAGACTAGGTCCTAATCTGTGTACAGAAGTTTGGCCCCCATTCCCTTATCTGTCCCCTCAACTATGCCTCCTTTTGACTTCCCACTTTGTTAGAATGACTTTGTCCAAATAAGGACATAAGAAATGGACATTTCTTCACCCCCCTTGTGGCACACATGCAGCCCACATGCTGAGCCCAGCATCTTCTAACCCTGACTTGCTCTTAAGTGCTAGCAGGTGCTGGAACGCGGTCTTACATCCTGGCACTGGAACCAGGCTTCTCTACCCTGTCTGTTATCAACCACCACCAGTGCCTGAATAAACAGCAGAAACAATCTGACGTTAACACTCACCCTTCTTTAGATTTCTTTTTAAATAAGTGACTTCACTGTCTGAGAACCAAATATGTAGTTTCAGGTTGTTTCAGGGGTTTTTGATGCCCACATAAGGAAATATGTGTGAGCGCATAGACTCCCATTCCAATTTTTGGAGCTTATGTAAACCTGCTGCATTAGTTTAAGACATATTAATCTGTGGGAACTTGGGATTGGTGGGATATGGCCTGTACATATCTAGGTCTGGGCCTCCTTTCACAAAGACATTTAAACATTTAGCAGCCAGAGACCCCCATTAACTGTAAAATAGATATCACAGACTGTGAATCATCCAACTATTCCAAAATTAGGCTAAAAATTTTTATCCACATATTTTATAATATTTTGGTATTTATCAATGCTGTATTGCTATTTAATCCTGAACTTTCAACTAACAGAACACATTATGTCCATGTAAACATTTTTAGTGTGACTGAGGCTCAGATTAAACCAATTCAATTCAAGTGACCGGTCAGATTCACTACTAGCTAAAATGCTAGGTTGTGATTTCTATCATTGTAACAAAATAAAACAAAATCACCTCGGCAATGCTTTACATAAACCTGGAGGTCCTTGGACCTCACTTTGACAAATACTGTGTTAAGCCATGCCTGTGTTCCCATACACTTTCCTTTCTAAGCAATGCCAACTTACCAAATTACCAATGAACCAATGTTATACCACTGAAGCATGTGTGTGCCTGGATGAAAACAGACCCCACGCTGTTTAATCTTTAATTAAGTTAGTCCCTGTTCTTCTCTTTCTGTTTCTTTTCCAGACATTGATGAGTGTGAGGCAAGGTCCCATCAATGTAATCCCACACAGGTGTGTATAAACACAGCAGGTGGTTACTCATGCTCCTGCACTGAGGGCTACTGGCTGGTGGCTGGACAGTGCCAGGGTGAGTATTTCACCAGATCATTGTGGAAGTATTTCTATTCCTGCAGCAGTTTGTAAGAAGGATGTGCACACTGCTGAGAAATAAACCAAAATGGACCTTGCTCTGTGGATTAGTGCCCAGTTTTCTGTTTGAAGTCTCATTCTTCATCTGGTGAACATTTACACCATGCAGGCGTATAGCTAAACAAATAAAGATTTCCTAACAAACTAAACAAACTAAATAGCATTTCCTAGAAAAAAGTTCATGATTTCATAACAAACCATAAATGTTTTAGATGTCATTAAATCACCTTTCTGTTATATGGCATTTCATCTGTATTTCATGTGTGTGTATTCAGATATTGATGAATGCCGCTATGGTTACTGCCAGCAGCTCTGTGCTAACCTGCCAGGCTCTTATTCCTGCTCTTGCAACCCAGGATTCAACCTGAATACTGACAGCAGAACCTGTGAAGGTACATCCAGTCTCTTTCTCTTCTCACACAGCCAGCCACCCACCCACACACACAGGCTTTGTGTAGCTTTTTTTTGGTTATTTTTCCAGGGTATTTCCATTGCCTTCTGTATTTCTGGAGATAAATAATGCTATGGCTACCCTGAACCCTAACCTAAACCCCTAGAACCTTGAAATCAATACACTTCAGCCTATCTATCTGTCTGTCTGGCTGTCTACCTACCTAACTAACTAAATAAAACTGGTTATTTTTACAGGGTATTTCCATTGCTGTGTGTATTTCTGTAGCTAAATAATGCTGTGCCTACTCTAAACTCTAACCTAAACCCCAAGAACCTTGAACTCAATACACCTCACCCTAACCACAACCTCAGTAACCTCAAACTTAACCTCAATAACCTTAAATTTTACCTCAGCAATTTTAACAGCTAACTTAAGCAGCCCTGACCTTTGCAGCACTAATATTAACTCTTACCTCAGTAACTGTAACCCTTGTGTCAGTAATGTTAAACTTTACCTCGGTAAACTTTACCTTTACATCTGTAACCCTAACCTTTACCTCAGTAATTATTTACCTCAGTAAACATAACCATTACCTCTGTAATCCTATCTTTTGCTTCAGTAAACCTAACCTTTACTTCAATAAACTTAACCGTCACCTCAGTAACCCTAACCTTTACCTCAGTTACCTTAAACTTTACCTCAGTAAACTTAATCCTTACCTCAGAAACCATAACCTTTACCACAGTAACCCAAACCGTTACTTCAGTAAATGTAACCTTTTCCTTCCTAATATAAACCTTTACCCCAGTAAGCCTAAACTTTACCTCAGTAAATTTTACCTTCACTTCAGTAAATTTTACCTTTACCTCAGTAACCTTAACTTTTACCTAGTAACTCACCTCAGTAACTATAATCTTTACATCACTTAACCCTAGGCCTAACCTTAATGTAAATGCCCAAATGTTCATTTGGACATTTGGCCATGAACCTGATTTTATTGGTCTTAAATAATAGTAGGATTGGAACTGAGATTAACTGATTCTCTGTGTCTGCAGATATAGACGAGTGTGGGACTAACCCCTGCACTCACGGATGTCTGAACTCATATGGCTCATTCATGTGCAGCTGTGACGAAGGCTTCGAGCTCGCCTCCGACGGAACTACCTGCATCGGTGAACAGAGGAGGAAGCGGTGAAAAGCAGGGCAAAGGAAGTGAAAGGAAGAGAGGAGAAGAGATAAATAACAAGAGGAGGAGAGATAAATACAGAGTTGAGGAGAGATAAGTAATGAGAGATAGATGAAAAGATTCAAGGGGGAAGAAAGAGCTGGAGCACAGTGAGATAGTTTAGAGATTTAGCAAGTGGTAGAGAAGGAAAGCAATTGAGTGGATAATATTGTACGTCTTTGTGTGTGAGAGTGTGTTTCTCATATTTTCTCCTTTGTTTATCAGATGTGGATGAATGCAGTTTCTCAGACTTCCTGTGTCAGCACACATGTATAAACACTCCGGGCTCGTTTGCGTGCACGTGTCCGCCTGGTTACTATGTCTTTGAGGATGGCCGGAGCTGTGAAGGTAATGCACACATTTACCACATGCAATAAAAACAAGTTTGCTCACAACTGTATGATGAAGTTTGTTCTGATATTGAAATTTCCTGAATCAGTTATAGATATTCTTTGACAAATGATAAATATGAATTTATAAAGCTGGCAATATTGGTAGATGTAGGTCAGAAAATTGCTAAAATAATATGCTATTTGGACCAATTTAGGTCTAAATATATGTCACTATTGCACAAGTATTGAATTCACCCTGTTTAACCTTTCTGGTAAAGGTATAAATACACCAACCAAGGTTGTGTTAGAGAATATGTCTGAATTTGATGGAAAAACATCAAACTAAACATAATCAAAAAATTTTAACATCCTGTGGAGTGACGTTAATTTTTTTTTCTTAAAAAATGGAGATAATATGGTACAACCACCACTGTCTGTCAAAATTCTGTGACCGGTTAGAGGATTAGACAGGCAAGCAAGCAAGACACCAAGGGTAACACTCAACAAGATGCTTCCACCACCATGCTTCACTAGCCGATGGCTTCCTCAGCGTGATGAGCACATTAGTTTAGTGGAATGTGGGTTCAATGCTTATCTGTTTACAAATAATTTTGATATTTGCTGTTTATATTCTCTTATATTTAATTTATGATGATGATTATAAATTATGATTAGTGCTGACCTCACTGACCCCTAACTAACTGTTGTGTGTTTGATTTCAAAGACCTCAATGAATGTGAGTCTGGTAACAACACGTGTACAACAGCACAAGTGTGTTTCAATTTCCAGGGAGGGTACACATGCCTGGACCCCCTTATATGTGAACCGCCATACATAGAGCTCAGTGACAAGTGAGTCACGCAGTGTTTAAATCCACTTCATGATCATCACATTGGTCCTGTTAAAATTAAAAATACATTTAAAAATGTATGTCTGTCTGTCTCTCTCAGTCAGTGTATGTGCTCAGCGGAGAACCCCGCCTGTCGAGACAGGCCCTTCACTGTTCTGTACCGCCACATGGACCTGTCTTCTGGACGCAGTGTCCCTGCTGATATTTTTCAGATGCAGGCCACCACACGCTACCCCGGGGCTTTCTACATCTTCCAGATCAAATCTGGCAATGAGGGCCGTGAGTTCTACATGCGGGTGAGTGGAACTGGAGTTTAGGTGACTACGCAACCAGTCTACACTCAAATGAAGTAATAAATGTGGAGGAGGTACAAAATATGTTTCTTTCATCAGCTGAGAAAACATGAGGAAAGAGAAATGTCTTGGCTATCTCTGAATACCAGTATTCCCTCCTTATTATTAAGGATTAATATTAGATGCTGGATATCTCTGTAAATATTAAATCCGATTTTTAAATAACATTCACATAAATCAAAACATCTTTTGTTTTTCAGTGTGTATCTGGTTAATATTATTTCGAAGTTCTTTTACTTCATTTGTTTACTGAAAACTATTCAGCCCCAAACCATCAAACAGAACAGAATTTGTGAATTCAAGTTTGGTCCTCTAACGAATGGGCCATTGTAACTTTTGAATAAATTTTTTTTTTACTTTTGCGTTTCACAGCTGATGTCTTTTTTTCCTCTTTTTTTCCCACAGTTTTAAATATTTGCACTGTAGTACAGTCCACATTTATTATTGAAATTCCTTCGGTCTTCTTCTACATTAGAAGTTGAAAAGTAGAAAAATTTGATAAGATGCCAATATGTTATAAGCTATAGTTATAAACTGATATCTGATTCTGAATCATATGCTAGTGTTACCATAGTAACTGTTACTATTTACATTAAATAGTTAATATACATTATTATGTTAATATACATTACTATAATTGTTGGAAATGCACAGATGTGATATTGAGTATTAGTATGGAGTCAGTATTAGCCTCAGCTTCAACACGACTTACTTTGTCTACTACTACTTACTATCTCTGTCAATGCATGTGATGTCGGTTGACTCTTAACGGAGTCAGGGAATCGTTAGATCATGTGTCCTGTAAAATAAATGAATATGGCATACAACTAATGTACAAAACTAGCTAGTTAATTGAACTTGGTAAGTAACCAAACTTTAATAAATAACATACCAAACTTAAAGATGCATCTGACTATGGAAAAAAGGAAAGAAGAGATTTGCTTGGAAATGTGCTTGAGTAAAGAAACAAAGTGTAGTTATTCAGGTATTGTACCATCCTGTATATCTTATTATTATATACATGTACTGTATCTGGAGCTGTTTTGCTGAATGTAACTCATGTAGCAGTGTTGTGTCACCAGTAGAGGGAGCTCTAAGCTTGTTACAGTAATAACAGATTTTCTTCATCATTTGTCAAACCTGGTTTTCTGTGACATCATAGTTTCAAGAGCTAGAGGCCATAATTCGTGCATGTGTTGTATTTAAAACTCTCTCTCTCTCTATTTTTTCCAACAGCAAACCAGCAACGTTAGTGCTACGCTGGTCCTGGCTCGCCCAATCAAAGGACCAAGGACGGTCGTCCTGGACCTGGAAATGGTGACAGTCAACAATGTCATCAACTTCCGAGGAAGTTCCATCATCCGCCTCACAATATTCGTCTCTGAACACCCCTTCTGAGTTTCTCCACATGATCTCTGACCTTTCACCGTTCCATTATGGACTTCCTGTGACTAAATTACCCGTCAGGCAGCTGTCTTTGTTCATGTCAGTTAATGTTTTGCCATTTTTGACTGTTTTATGATTATGATCACCCTTTTAGATCATTTTTTTATTCTGTAATAGGGCTGACATGTCGTGCCAAAGAGGTGTTCTAGAAATTCTGCATCTTGGAACAGGAAGTTAATAAAAATTTTAAAAAGGCTGCCTCTGTATTGTCCACTTTCACTCTCATGCATCCTGTGAGAAGGATATTTATGGCTTTTTCCTTGTTCATGTGGTACTTTGGGTCTTTCTCTTTCTCTTTGGGGATCATTTCCAGGAATAACTCAAGCTGCTCAAATGGTTTCCTCATTCTTAAACAGCTTCTTTTTTTTTTTTTTCTTTTCTGCCACAGTAGCTGTCTCAAAGCTGTAAACAAACTGTGAAAGTGTCTTTACATGAGACTTCCATAAAGTTTGTGTTCATTTCAGCTCTGTCATGTCAAGTGTCCCCTGGATTATCTGTTGTCTATCAGTTTTTTTTTTATTTGTCGGTGTAAAACGAGAGCCTGATCAGGTGAATAAAGATAAACCTGAAAACATGTGGGACTTCATGTTATTTAATCAGACTGCAATTAATCCAGAATCTTAAACTCATAACTGACCCTGGACTGAAATCAAAATAAAAATATTGTACCTATGCAGCACACATCATTTAAAATGTCAAGTCTGAATAGAAATAGCTTTTTGAGAGGTTTCCCTTCCATTGCTTCCTATAGCTCAGTCATTAAGGGTATGGGTTTCCTTAAAGCTGTTTATTGATAAATATTGTTACAAAATAAAAAAAAAAAAAAACTATAAACATAATGTGAAACTTTTTTTAAAGCTCAAACCTCTGTGAATTTATAGACGTAATATTCTGGAAAGTTACCAAAAGTTTTGTGTGTATAGGTAAATAACCAGGATAGATTGATAGATGACGATGATGATGATGATGTTGATTTTGACAGGGTGGGGCTTTAGGACCCGGTGGACTCCCGGCAGCGCACTTTTCCACCTGTTGAAAATGCGCGTCCAAGGTGCTCCACAACGTGATCAGCTGCGCGCTCGGGGTGAAACCATGCGCGTTCCCCGCTCCTTTAAATATCATGAATCCTCTGTTTTTACACAAGTGTTGCAAAATGCGACGTCAGAGGAGGTACTAATTCAGAAAAAGTGAGCTGACTAACTCTTTCTTACTAGTAGGGTTTAGTTTGAGGAAGGTGTGAGGAGTTTCAGCGACGCTACAGAGTTCTTCTGGTTTGCCTGCGAGACGTTACACTGAAAAGCAACCTGTGGATTATAAAAGTCTTCATTATGGCCATGGAGTGTATTAAAAACTGCTGCAAGGTTTTTCTGGTGGAGGAGAAAGAACCAGAACCTCAAAGTAAGTCGAAGAACTTATCTCTTTTATTGCATAATAATAATAATAATAATAATAATAATAATAATGATGATGATGATGATGATGATGATGATTATGTTGTGCTCTTCATAGCCTATAATAACTTACATAATAAAATGTAGTCTATAAATAGTCTATATCTAGACTGTATAGTCTATAAATCTAAGTATATTTGAAGAAGATTAATTGATTTCATTTTATAATTATTAATATCCCAGGTTAAACGCGTAGAGTATTTGATCTGATTGTTGAAACACTTTTAGAGCTGGAATTCTTCAGCATAGATGTTGACAAGTCACTTAAGAGGCTGTGTATAAAGGCAGAAATTAAACATGGCCTAAAACCAATCCCTGTGTAGTGGTCAGCACTGTCGCCTCACAGCAAGGCGATCCGGGTTCGATTCCCGGTCTATCCGGGGCGTTCTGTGTGGAGTTTGCATGTTCTCCCCGTGCTTGTGTGGGTTTCCTCCGGGTACTCCGGTTTCCTCC